>OY992889.1:35823864-36423864 GCA_963921405.1 Cepaea hortensis
AGAGAGAGAGGAGGGAGATAGAGAGAGATAGAGAGATGAAAACCATTAGAAGCTATCGGATTATCAACATGAAAGTCTAGTGTTAACGCTTATAGAACATGAGCATAGAGAAATGTGTCTTCTAAAACCTTAACCGTACACACGGGCAACATAATCAGATAGTGGGATCAACGAATAAACAAACAACAAACATCAAGCACATGTGATATAATATAAAGGTGCAGGTAGTAGTTCTCCAGGGGTTCCATGACCAGCCAAAAGAATGGTATGCTGCCGCAATACAGAAGATCGTAACCCGATGGGGGAAATATGCTGCAGTGGCAGGACTACGTCCCAAAATAGTACATATCATTTCGATTCATCTCTCATAGTTATCTGGAGATCTCATCATTCCGGATACTCACTGGAAACCACATTTCCACTGTCATTAGATACCAGGCTGGGCCAGCAAGTATCTTGCTGGCCCAGCCTGGTATCTAATGACAGTGGAAATGTGGTTTCCTGGGGAAATGGGAAGAATACCAATGGGAGGACAGCAAAACGAAGCAAAACGAACGAGACAGTTCTTTAAAATAATGAAAAGAGTAAACGTTAGAGAAATCAGAGGCAGTCAAGAATAGTTGGGGTACATCATGAGGAGAAATAAACTCGAAAACGTAGTGACAACTGGTAAGATTGGTGGGAAAAGAGCAGGGGGTGGGAAAAGAGCATGGTAAAGACGAAGAGATAAATATCTGGATGGCTTGGCCATATGGCATAATCGAGAGTCTCCTCCGAGATTCTAGTGTCCGTAGGGCACATTATTATTATTATTATTATTATTATTATTATTATTATTATTCTCAGACACATTGCCGTCTTCACAGACGATAGTTTGTTACATTGTGCTTCACAAAAGGCATAATAATTACAATTAATGGCGAGGACCAGGGATAAAGTTATATATCCTCATAGCACAAAGACTGGGCTGAATTTTATAGACCATGTGTAGCCAATGCAGCATGATCACTCTCTCGGCCTGTCTAGTTTACTCCAGAAGAAAGGTAACACCTGCAACATGATCAGCTGCTGAAGCTTCTGGATCAGCAAAGCAATGCTCTAAATGTCCGCCTATCACAGCTTCCATCCTAGACCAGTCTGCCCTGCCATGACATTTAGTCTTTCGGTTGCATTTCTTCGCGCCAGGATAATGGTTGTACTCTCCCAATTGTGCTCCTCCGCCTGAAGCCGTTGGCACAATGTGGGGTGTTGGGTTTTGTGAGTGCCGCCGAACATATAGGTGCTGACAGAAAGCGGGTAGTCCCGTCTACTGTTATATCATCATCATCATCATCATCATCATCATCATCATCATCATCATCATCATTATTATTATTATTATTATTATTATTATTATTATTATTATTATTAATATTGTGACGTAAAAGAGCCTTTGGATAAGGTGATTCGTGTCTTTATTGTGTCACATCTTCCATCGGGTGTCACATCTTCCATCGGGTGTCACATCTTCCATCGGGTTTCACTGTGTTGCCTAGATATATAACATGGTCGACCTGTTTGATGTTTACACCCTGACTGTATTTAGAGAGAACGCGGTGATGCTGTGGTTAGTGGTACACGTGCCTGCCTAACCAGTGGTTCGAATTTACTCTCCGACAATGGCAGAAATACTTTGTTTCCGATCAGCAGAACTCTTAGAGTGGGACCAGACTCATATAACATGAATATTAGACAATTACTGGAATTATCTGGGAGGAAACGCGATGAAAAACGGAAACTGATTCCCCCCCCCCCCTTCCACCCCCACCTCGGTATGCCGTAGCCTAGAATATGTTACGGCCTAAAACTTTACTCTAACGGCTATTTTATTCATGCCTTGGCCGTTACTGTATATAGAGAACATTCTAGAATGTGTGCTTTCTTGTAGGCTATTGCGCATCCAGTTTTGCTAATGCTCAACGATAACATCATCTCGCTCTCCTAAACCGCTGTCTAGAATGGTTTGCAGACAATTGCGAGACTCTACTATTAAAACTGTATCACTGTCGTATCTTACAATATTTATATTTGCACTTCAAACTTTAACTCCTTCATGATGTTTGGCAATCATCAGTCTAAATTGTCTAAAATCTCTTATAAAAGTTATCAATTCACTTATTTCTCCTTATGGCAGATTGTTAATCCCAACATATATTGTCCATACATCTCTTTCACATATGTTGAATTCATGCAAAATGTCAAAAAGGGCATGCTATTTCACTTTGTCTTTAGCGTCTCAGTAACCCCAAAAGCATAACTATAAGTCCTTTTGAAACTGGACACACGTTTCTATGAGCATATATGGGGGGGGGGGGGGGAGAGAGAGATTTAACATTCCTCGATCCTTTACCTGCAACCAACCTAATTTGAGTTTCTGAGGTTTCTGGTGGTGTTTTATTTTTATCCTTTCCGTTATAACTGCGAAAGAATATTCTGGCAACGTGATTCACTAAACCGATTATTCTATGCGACTCGCATTTCATTGTTGCTGCATTTTTTAAAAAGGTATTGTGACGAAAACTGATCTGCAGATGTTTGAGGGGATCTCGCCGGCGTCATATATCTTATGCGTGCTCTTCACTATTTCCTCTATGCCAAGTTTTCCCCAGTGCACCATATTTTATAGGAATATTGCCAGACCCTGGAGCTTTGCCATGCTTCCATTTCTTGATATTATTTTCTACCTCATCACACAAAATGAGCAGACTTCCATATTTCATTTATGTTTGGTGTATCGCCAGGTAATAGGGAAAAATCAGTCCAGTGTACTAGAAGTAGTAGCACATGTATCAAATAATCTTCGGTGTATCTTGCATGTTGCATAGAACCAATTTTAACATACGGCTGCTAACTCTGGACAATTGGTAAACAGGCGGAAAAAACCATAGAAGCCTGCTGAAAATTAATTGAACAGCCAAAGTGAGCAAATCTGGGCATTTTGAGGGAAGCAAAGTCGCAAAGACAACTTATCACAAACATCAGAAAGAAGCAATCATCATTTTTCGCCACATTATGAGAAGACAAAAACTGGAACATGTGACAACCTGAAAGATTTGTGGAAAGAAAGATAGAAGAAGACAACGTGAGAAAATTCTTGAGTCTTGTGTCATGGCACGAAAGGAGTCAACACAACAATTGATCTATGCCGCCGGAGATCGCAATTATTGAAGAAGTATGATAGCCCATAGCCCACGCCAACAGGCAAGGCACTTGATGATGATGATTACGATATATATGTCCCATGGTTCCAGTTGTCTCATATTGTTGTTCAATCAAATGGTAAGCATAGACTGCATTACGGACATTAAAGTTAAAATACGAATGAAGAGGAAGAAAAAAGAAACACATCTTATCGCTTGGGAACGGCTGTACCGTAGACAATGAACAAGGACAATGATGGACAAACAACATACCGTCCTTACAACACAACCGAGAACCGGAAAAGACCGATGCCCTCTCGGCTTCTTCTTCAGTCAAAACCGTACATGTATTGTGGAGTATGACAACGTTCAAGTACAGAACAGATGTGCAGTGTGCTATGCTGACACGCCATTACTTACAAAAGTGAAAGGAATACGTGCAACAAAGGGCGCCATTATCGGGATATCTAAAAGCGCCGTGTACTTTTAGAGAGCATTCAAGTGCCGGTTGTACGGCGGGTGCCATTTACTTGTTGAAAGCAAACTTATAATGAGATAGAAGTTAACACTGTCACAGTAAACATCAGAAGACAAATAAACATACGTCTCTCACTAGATAAAAGTTATTCATATTTTCATGTATACAAATGCAAGTAGTGTATCATCATCATATGACATGCCGATAAGCGTGGGCGGTCACGGTTCGCCATCTCACACGATCAACAGAGCCTTGGATCAGCTGTTTCTTGTCTCCATTATGCCACGTGGCTAAGGCCGCCAACGATACTTATCACATTTAAATATTGAGCACAACCCACTACTGGCAACGCCGATCGCATTCTGGTATGAACCTAAGGCCTATCCACGTCAATATGGAAGCACTATACTCGAGTTTCGCCCTCGTTTGAGCTCGTCAGTAGTGCATATCCCTGACCGGATCCGGAAACAGTCCCGGATCACGCGTGTGAAGCGGGTGTGTAAACACGCGGCACACACTGGACACACCAAATTATCACAACAGAATACCACAACGCTACCCATCGTAGGCCATGCTCAATCACATGCTCAATCACTTATCACATTGCCTTTCCCGTGCTCTTTACAAATGAATTAAGGCTCTCGATCCACCACCACAAGATAAGAAAGACACGGAAACGTCCTCGGGTTGGTTCGTTATGAAATCCGTCCACGCCCACTATCCACACTCTACTAATGAACAATCAGATTCGCTGGGCTGGTCACTTGACTCGCACGCCAGATCACAAGCTCCCTAAACGAATTTTTTACGGCGAGTTGCGTTGTGGTACACGCTTCCAAGGCGGCCAGAGGAAACGCTTTAAAGACACTTAATATCTCACTGAAAGCTTTTGGAGCTCATCATGACACTTGGGAGAATGCTGCCAAAGACCAAAATTCGTGACGTACATCATTAAGCAAGGGTGCAGTTACTTGTGAAGCAACCAGGACTGCAAGAGCTGTGAAGAAAAGACTGGACAGAAAAACTACTGCAGAAGATCCTCCTCCTGGAACATCAAGCATTCTTTGCCCACACTGTCAAAGAACATTTCGAGCCAAAATAGGCCTTACCAGCCATCTTAGAACTCACGGCTCCATACTTTCAACCCCACTGGATGAAATGAATGCTCATCATCATTCTTGGTGGACAAACAACAAATTTATCTCACTGCCTTTCCCGTGCTCCTTACAAATGAATTAAGGCTCTCAATCCACTACCAGAAGATAAGAAAGAAACGTAACGTCCTCGGGTTGGTTCGTTGTGAAATCCGGTATGCTGAAATTCAGGTTGTCTAACCTCTTCAAAAAGGATTGCATCTATCGGAGTAAGGTTAGCCTATAGGTGTTCCTCCCGAACTGGTACCGGATTACCCGATCCGCTACCGAATTATCACCTCCACGAGGGATATGTTGCAGAGCTCTCTTTCCCCTCCCCAAGCCTAGAAACCAAGGGATGTGTAAATGCAGGTAAAGGAACGCCACATGTGCGAAGAAGCATGGTGATCCTTGGAACTCTGGCCAGACTGGAGACCCAATTTGTGACTAAAAATAGAAACCTGGTCATGGTCTTGCCACCTCTGCTGCCACGGGTTCCAAGACAGAAGATGCTGAACACTCTCACATGGTGCATCGAGAAACATCAGTATCATAATTGACGGACAGTACACGAGACAGAAAGCTGTGTACAAAGATGATCATCAGTATTAAAATGACGGATAGTACGCGAGACAGAAAGCTGTATACAAAGATAATCATCAGTATCATAAATGACGGACAGTACACGAGACAGAACGCTGTGTACAGAGATGATCATCATAGCCACAAGACAAGGACTAAAAGAAAGACAATTACTGAAACATTCAGAAGACGGCACAAGCTTGCACTTGTCGCTGACCAGGTCCTGGGGGTTCGCCAAGGACAGCTGGACGAAGACTAGGAAGAGGTATAATATTTTAGCCTAGCTTTCTATGAACAACAAGCGTGTATATCCTGGTTGTCTAATTAAAGTAGACACTTAACCACTTTCCTTGAGAACTTAATAAGGATACACAAGTCTTCTGGAGTTTCTACATTAAGCAGACACCGTACAGACAAACTATTTTATCTTAGGAGGATTAATTGCTGCTTGCCGTGACCACGCGTTCTATAAATACTGAATATTATATTTGTGACGCAGGTAATTGTGTATGATGCAGGAGTCTCTCTCTCTCTCTCTCTCTCTCTCTCTCTCTCTCTCTCTCTCTCTCTCTCTCTCTCTCTCTCTCTCTCACACACACACACACACACACACACACTAACGCGTCATGATGTTTAAAACAGGTTACAGGCGAGAGGCTCGAAATCACTGCACCGGCTTTTACCCTCTCAGGCTCGGTCTCTCTCCGCAGAACGGCAAGCTGCCCGCCGATGAGAGCATCGCACACAGCACGAACCCCGCAGCACCAGCAATACAACTCAGGGGTCTCCAGAAACAGAAGGAAAATAAAATTCACTCGTGGTCTGAACGACGTAGTTAGAAAGGAAACCCATGACCTTGCTGACAATCGACTGCTGCCTCCCTGTGAACTCTGGTTAATTTTAATGGAAGGCTTGGGGTGCCGAACGCAACAAACAAAAATGATAATGGATACCCGCGGCTTCAGGTGCATGAAACGCGGTGCAACGAAAACACTTAATCAACTGAACAATTTAGATTAGCGTACGAACTGGTGGAATATGAGACTGCTGGTTATACTTCTGACCCAAGATGAAGAATATTTTCTGAAATTTATCTTTGCCAATCGAAGTGAGGACGGTTGTTGTTAAGAACCATATTGAGCCAATGCTGATGTACGGAGGCGAATCGTGGACAACTAGCAGATGCGTTAGGAATTATGGGAATGCTCAGAACATGTGGTTTTAAAGAAGAAAGATGAGAATACCGTGGACAGAAAGAAGGAGTAATGAGGTTATATTAAAATGCGTTAACTCACAAAGGGAACTGGTTACTCGCATCAGAAGAAAACCGTCTACAATCTGTGGACATGTTATAAGAAAGGGGCAGCTGGATTATATCGTGGTTACGCAAAAGTTAGAGGGGAGGGGGGGGGGCAGGGTAAGAAGAAATCATAAGATGCTTGACAGTTTGACATCATGGCATGGAGTGACATCTGTATCAGAAACTGGCACTACGAGAGACAGGAGGCTGTGGAGAGACACGATCACCTACGCCACACGGCATGGGATGTAAGTAGAAGTGGCCCAAGCAACAGGTGGAAGAAGCTGATGATCTTCCAACCTTGCACCTGCCAAATGACGGAGCATAAGTCAATTTGTTGTACTCGTATGTGTGACCCAAGACATGGTTAAGGAAATGGCGGCTCCCCCACCTTTCGTTCTTCGAGTGCTATTCCATCAGCCATTTCCACAAACCCTGAACCAAGAAGCATGTGCACATGCCGTAAGCTACATCTGCAGTGTCTGGCATTTCGTGCTGCAGGGAAATGCCACCAGGCGGCTTGCAGCTATGCTCAAATGACAAACATCTGGCGTTCTGGATACCCAGACATCTGTAATGCCAGGTCTAATATTCTCGTGACTGTGTGCAGCAAAGAACAAAGAAGCACAGCAGCGGTTCTCAGCGCTGGGTACACAGCTCCCCGGGGAATCCTGCAATATTTATACACAACAGAAATTAGGAGAGCACATACGTGTTTCTACCGGTCTCCCTGGCCGAGAGGTTAGCAGCTTTCTTCATGACCCCGAATACTCTCGTGGGTGACGTGAGCGCACGAGAAATGGAAGCGGTTCGAGTCGCGCCAGTGACTTATGAGAGTATGGAGCCGGTCGCTCAGAAAGTTGTGGCGTGTTGATGAGCGTAATCTAGCCTAGGTATCAACATACAGCGGAAAGATGCTGGTGTTGACCGCAATATCCTGAAACAGGATGGAATAACGGGGGGGGGGGGGGGGGGAGAAACTAACGTGTTTCTGAACAGACCATCCAGACTTAATTGACGCACAATAAGGTTTGTGTTCGGGGTTTGTAAAGGACCACTTTCACCACACACATATGCCTTCATAAGCGCCCTAGTATCCTACCATAGAGCATACACTGATCATTTCAACACAGTGCACGAACTCCGTAGTATCGATAAGGATCTCAATGTGTTTTTACCAGAATCCACACTTCTTCTTCTTCTTCTTCTTCTTCTTCTTTTTCTTCTTCTTCTTCTTCTTCTTCTTCTGTCCTTTATCCTTCATTGCAATAAAGGCCCTCAAACAATTCATGCCAAACCATCCTAATACTCGTTCATGATTGACTGGGTTCTACGAAATGAACCATAGGTCGTTCACAAATGTTTGCCGTCATTCACGTTCAGTTTTTTGTTTTTTTAAGTATATGTTGCATCGTTATGGAATTGTTCATGCCGTCTTATAATTACTCCCAACCCAAGGAATACGTCCTTGACAGGTCCAAGGGCAATTGAAATCATGGAAAGCCGCGAAATGTCTTTGATGTTTTGGCGAAAATGTATTGAATTCACGCTAACATTGTTTTACAGTAATGCATGGCAATTCGGGTGACGACGCAAGGTCACCTCTGGACACTTCCGTTCCACTATGGGACGTGCTTCTCATAAGGATATTCCCTGCACCGTGGAGAATATTCATTACTGAACACGGGTGTTTCCATGTGAAGATGTAATACATTTCATAATATGTACTTCATCTCTGACCCGTAAATTATATACCGCATATAAACAAACACTGAGATCCCGGGAAGGTTAACCCGGTCAACAAATGCCCGCAGACGTCGGATGTGTCGGCCTAACGGCGCAAGAACGCAGCTCTGCTGTAAACAGGCAGAATGCAATCACGTCCGGAAAAAAAAAAACTCCGGATAAACGCAGAAGAAGAAGAAGAAGAAGAAGAAGAAGAAGAAGAAGAAGAAGAAGAAGAAGAAGAAGAAGAAGAAGAAGAAGAAGAAGAAGAAGAAGAAACACTGAGATCTGTTGTACAATCTCCAGAACAACAAGTTTTATTGGGTGTACATAATGATACGGTTGTATGCTAAACCTCATCATTTTCCTTCAGTTGGTTACTGAGTTATAGATTTTCATACTGGGGTCAAACATTTGTGAACGCACTATAGTCAGCCCCACGTCAACTCTCCTTAGACGTCTTTAACAACATGCATGGTAGGTCACAGTCTTACTATTTACAAAATATATGCTAATGATGAAGTACTTTTTGACAAACAGGTAAACGGCAATCACTACTTTGGGCCAACTTATACAAGACAGGGTCATGAAAACATTGTGACAACCGTAAAGACGGCGGATATTAAAATCTTAGGTCAACAAACACCCTGAAAGACGATCAGTGTTGAACGTATCAAGAACGCAGAAATATGTATGGTTATGGGGGTACATGAACGCTGGGACGGGTCGGCATGGCGAATGATGATGCTAAATATAGACTAAGACAGGAAGTCCCCGCCCACCCCCACCCCGCTCGTTCTGAACTCAGGCGTAGTCCACACAGGTGGTGCTGCTTTTAGTGCATTGGATTGCTTTTTGCGTGAAGATTAGTTTTCCCTATTACCAGCGTCCCTCCGACTTCTGAGGTACTTGCAATTTACGTCCCCAAGTCAAAGACGAGAAGTTAACAATTTAGTTCAAATGACCGATGTATGGGTTGAACCCGCTACCCGGGAATCGGCACCCGGAAGTTTAAGAGCAAGAGATAAGATCAGAAGTAAATAAAGCAAAGAGTGGGGACAGGAGAAACAACAGGTTAAAAACCCCTGGTTTACGCGAAGTTTAACAAAGGCAGCGCGGAGCAATCCCAAACTTCGTGGCGATTAACCTAACAATCACAAGTGATAACTGTCTGGTATGCTACTGGCTACAGTTGTCGAGCTGTTAGCTTTTGTAGCCAATCCTCGGCCCTTTCTTTTTACCCTTACGCTTACATTATACTCAAGATCTGGTGTTTGTTGTGTGGCGTTCTGATCTGACATCTCGGGAGCAGTCAGCGAAGCAACAGCAGGAGTTTAAGGTAATTAATTACTAGGGTCGAAGTGTTAATGTTAAAGTTGGCTGGGAATTAACAAACTATAGCTTTACATCATCTTCAAAAGTATTATTATTATATCTTTGTTAATTTTACTATTACTGCTATATTAATGTTAATATTATAATTAATGTTATCTCATGAAAATCATCACAGTGTAATAATGTGAAAACGAATTTGACTGTGCCGAGGAACAAACTCTTATTAGCTTTGTTACATGTTAAAGTTGTCACAGAAATACCAATCATTAATGAATTCTAAACTTACACAAACAAGGTGACCATGCTAACAAACGAAGGAAAAGCAACTGACGACCATGTACTAAAGAAAGGTAAACCAAGTAGTGACCATACTACCAAAGGAAGGGTAACCAAGTGGTGAGCATAATACTAAAGAAGGATAAACCAAGAGGTAGCCATACTACTAAAGAAAGATAAACCAAGAGTGAGAGTGACCATACTACCAAAAGAAAGGGAAACCAAGTGGTGACCATAGTACCAAATGAAAGTAAACCAAACTGTAATCATACTACACAAGGAAGAAAAACCAAACCGAAGTAATACTACCAAAGCAAGTATAAGCAAGTCCTGCCTCAATCAGACAAAGTGACTACCACAAGGATCTTTATTATCACCAAACTTACCCAATGCTTATTCGGACAAGATAAAGGATGGTGCTATCATAAAACCTGAAACGAGGAGTAAAGTCAACGGGAAACCAATGTATGCCGCCACATTCGCACATGAATAAACCATCGTAGAAGGAACAGAGAAATCTATACAAATATTACCCACTGAAAACCAAAAACGCAACCAAAACATTTGGCTTGGAAATACATGTTAGTGAAACAAACGTCATGATAAAAGTGAAATAAACTCCCCGCATAAATATTAGCACAGAGAGGAAGGTCACCGAACAACCTGGGCCAAGTCAGTACACAGGATGCTCGGTATTAAGTTGAAAACGGAGGTCAGGGTAGGAATAGATAAGAGCTCTTGTTCTTAAACACTCGGTGTGTCGGTGCAAAGGTAGCGGGTTCAACGTTAATATCTGTTAGTTGGACTAAAATGTTGACTTGGGGATGTAAACTACAAGGACCTCAAAAGCCAGAGTGGGTTCGCCAGATGGCGAGGGACACTGGTATAAGGAAAGCTAATCCACGCGCAAAAATCAGCCCAGTGCACTAGAGGTAATAGCATGTGTACGGACTGCCCTTCAGTTCAAAGCAAGCGAAAGCAACAATAACAACAACAACAACAACAACGACAACAACAACGACAACAACAACGACGACGACGACGACGACGACGACAACAACAACAACAACAACAACAACAACAACAACAACAACAACAACAACAACAACAACAACAACAACAACAGCAGTGTGTGTGGGAAGAAGAGAACGGCTCTCGGGTCGACACGAAAAAAATGGGTGCCAGAAAATCTGGGAAGTGGGTTTATAATACGGGACTAGCACAATATACCCGGTAGTGTCTTGGCATACAAGGGATCCTGTATTGTTTGTACCTACCATAGCCCCGAGTAAACGCTTCTGAAACATGGGCGCTAAACAGAAGAGACGGACAGAACTTGGAGGATTCTGGCATGTGTTCATGTGCTGGATGCAAAGACAGAGAGGAGACCTATAGTTATTTGCTTGCATGTTCTTTACAGGACTTTACAATCAATCCCGACATGTATTGACTGTTTGTTATTTACTGCCGGATCTGTGGCGAAGGGGTTACGATTACAATTCGTAATCCGGCACACCGCTTTCGAAACACAGCTGTGGGCCATTTGGAAGCAGACCGTCTTGCGTTTGTTTCCATACAATGGTGTGAGTGCCAGTCATTCAGAAAGCAATGGTAAACTACAGAAAGTAAACTTGCCCAGGAATCGCAAACAGCCAAAACAAAATGCTGGAGTTGACTGCTACGTCCTGTAAAGGTTATGCAACTAACTTTAACTTGTTATTTACTATTCAATTTTTGTTCAGTAGTCTGCCATTGCCGGCTTCGTGGCTTAGAGGTTAGCGACTTCTCTCCGTAATCTCGTATACTCTCGTAGGTAACGTGATGACGGTGAGAATCAACAGTGGTTAGAATCGCATTGGTAACTTACGGAGTATGTGAGCCGGCCGCTCAGAAAGCAATGGCAAACTACTGAGCGTAATCTTACCAAGAAATCAACATACTGCTGAAAGATGCTGGTGTTGACAGCGATGTCCTGTAAAGGATGTGCAAAACATTTTTTCATGAGTCTGCCATTGCTTTGTGACACACTGCTTACACCATAGAAATCAACGCAAAGCGGTTGGCTTCCATATCACCCGCGGCTGATTTCAAACACTCGACTCGGTATGTCGGTGAATTATGAAACTGTGCCTCTCACTATCCCCCTAAATCACAGACTCCGGTTCAGAGGAGATCAAGTAAACAAATTCTTAAAGTCATTGCAGGAAAACATATTACTGAAATCACACCCAAAAAAGCGAGGCTATCTTGGCTTGGTCTTAAAATGAGACACAGGTCTAGCATTAAAAATATGTTGTTTTTTAAAACCCGATTCAACCTTGACTAATGTTATAATTGGTATTGCAAGTTGATTCTGATTTCCTGTGTATTTCTGTCGCTAGTTTTCCTTTCTTTCTGGTGTTTCTTTCTTTTCTTGGGTGATTGTCCTTAGGCTGACCCATCTGCTTGTCGCTGTGCTATTCTGGTTTGCTAGATTACTATTTTCGTTCTGTGTATATGTTCTTTGACAAGCCTGTGCATTTCTTGTTCACTGTTCAACATGTATTAGCTCTGTTATTTTTTTCACTTTTCAAATGGGAGTATCTCGTTAGATGTTGCATGGACAACACATGGTCTCTAAAATTCACCCCAAGCTTTGCGCTATAGAGAGGTCTAACTCCGTCCCTGGTCTGCCGCCATGGGTTGTAGTTATTATTCCTTTTTTTAAGAACAATGTAACAAACTATGGCTTGGCCACATGGCATGGACGAGACAGGAACACTGAGCTGATCCACGACTCTAATGATCGAGTGAAATGGCGAGTCGTGACCGCCCACGCTTTCCGGCATGGCACATGATTGATTGATTGATTGATTGAACAAACTATCGTCTGTCAAGGTGCCAGTACAATAACTCGTTAGATCCTCTCTTTTTTCATTAAATTGTTGGCAGTTTAATAGGAAGCGGCTTCGATTATTTGGCTCATAACATTATGTGCGGATTGGTTTTTCCCATCTGAATACTGCCATTCCTAGCCTCAGTTTCCACAATTCATGTCTTTATAGAAAATATTTTATAACGAAGAGGGACCACGAGGACGTCCAAGAAACAACATCATCACCCAGACATGATAAAACCGGTGTGGTTCGGACTTAGGTTGAGCTGAAGATGATTTCTGAGGACAGGAGACACTGTAAGGGTAGGATCTTGCGACTTTAACACCAGTCTTCGCACTGACTACCCTGTTAATGGTGACATTCCCAAAACGCCATGTTGGCATAGAAACGGGCCTATGATATATCTTTGTGTGTGATTTACAAGAGGTCAGCGTGGCCGAAAGAATTATAGCGTTTGCGCTTAAACTTCCGGTCCGGTACGCTGACGGCGGGGTATTGGGGTAAATTCCTATACCGGCATTAAATTGGACTTAAACGTTGACTTCTCGCCCACAAAGCAATGACAAAATACCGAACGTAAAATTGCTTAAAAAATCAACGTGCAAATGACATGCAACATTTTAAACGTCATTTACCGCGTACTTGTATACAACCATAGGGCAATGGGAAATGCATGAATACAACTCCGAATTAGACTCATCCGCTTGTGCTTGTTGGCCCACATTTTCAAGTGGTGTATGATTAATCGCTGACGTTAGCAAGATATCTTCACCTACAACAACAATTATCCACCTTCTGCGTGCTTCTCCCTCAAATTCCTCTCGCGCATGTTCATTGCCGCTGAAATCTCATTAACCTACGACCACAACAACACTGAAAGAGGCTAATGAAACTAGAACACTATATACAACAATCAGAAAGAGACAAACAGCTTTCTTTGGTCATGTGATGAAAAGAGAGGCATTGGAGAACATCGTGACAACTAGAAAGATCGAGGGGAAGAGAGGCAGAGGCAGACCAAGAGAAATGATGCTGGACGGATTAAGACGGTGGCATGGAGGAATATCATCAGCAGAGTTGATCCAGAACACCAAAGACCGAGATCTGTGGAGAGCCATGAACGCCTACGCCAGCCGGCACGGCACTTTATGATGATGACAACTACACTTCTATCGTTTGCTTCCCCGTCATCCCGCCGTCGCTGAAATTAGCATTGATCTATGCCCCAATTGCAAGTCTGCTGTTGGTTTTCCCCTCATCCTCTTGTGTGGAGTTGGCCGCCGCTGAAAGTATCATCTCCTAATGCCGCCAGCTACACTTCTGTCGTTGTCGAGGTGTTGGTGACCGCCACTAGCTCAGACATAATCGGGTTCGTTCTTAACTCAGGAACTGTTATACTAATAATGGTTTCCCGTATACTCTCGTGAGTAACGTGACGTGCGCGAAAATCGGTAGCGGTTCTCTCCGCGTCGGTAACTTACGGGGTATGTGAGCCGGTCGCTCAGAAAGCAATGGCAAACTACTGAGCGAAATCTTGCCAAGAAATCAACAATCAGCTGAAAGATGCTGATGTTGACAGCGATGTCCTGTAAAGGATATGCGAACGAAAAAAAAAATGATTACTACGCTTCCCTCTTGACCGCTACCCGTGCTAAATTTCAGAAATTGAAAATCTACCCACATAATGCAATGGCTAACGACTGAACGTAAACTTGTCTAGGGATCACAAACAGCCAAACAATGCTGGAGTTGAATGCGACGTCCTGTAAAGAATATATATATAACCCACGTAAGCATTTATGATTCTGGTATACGAGTGCAAACGTTCAGTTCCTCACCGGTGCACCGGAGTTCGTGCGCGGTTAGAGGTTCTTCTTGTGGGCTCTGTGGGCGGAGACTGGAGCACTTATGGGGATGGCCATGTCCAGTGATCACTCACAAACAAGACCGTGAACTGAATCTGACCAGCACTGCAGAATTGGCTTTCATTGACAACCTGTCTAGTGTGGCTTTCATTGACAACCTGTCTAGCGTGGCTTTCATTGACAACCTGTCTAGCGTGGCTTTCATTGACAACCTGTCTAGCGTGGCTTTTATGGACAACCTGTCTAGCGAGGCTTTCATGGACAACCTGTCTAGCGTGGTTTTCATGGACAATCTGTTTAGCGTGGCTTTTATGGACAATCTGTTTAGCGTGGCTTTTATGGACAATCTTTCTAGCTTGGCTTTTATGGACAATCTGTCTAGCGCCACAGTTGGCTTTAATTGACAAATAAAGGAGGGAGTTGAATTTTAGGATTTCAGAAAAATGTGTTGGGGTTTGAACCACAGTTCCAAACTGTAAAAATGTATATGTTTATATGAATCAACGTGGAATTAATGTCACTCCATTTTATCTTAATTGCGAATCCATTTGTCCACATTTATGGCTTTCAGATCGAGATAACCAATTAAAAGATTACTGTATCTCAAGAAAGGAAGGAGGAGGCAGAAGAAAAGAAGAGAGGGCGGAGGAGGAGGAGGAATAGGAGGAGAGACGGAAGCGGTCGTTTCAGTCACGTTGAAAATGTTTAGCTAACAGTTTTGCAAGGTTTTTATCACGATTTCATCCGGGATTTCGTGTTTACATTTGTTACCCTAGCGAACAGGGAAATGCAGGTAAATGTATCATGTGCCTTAGTAAGAAACGACGGATGTAATATACACTGGCCTACTGTAATAAAAACCAGTTCAGCTTTCACACTGCAAAAACAACCATATGGGAGTGCTATAATGTTTTTATCATCCAAAACAACTCGCACATCTTCCTCTTCTTCTTCCAATCCTTCTTCGTTCATCTGTCGACGGGGGTGCGTCACATCTAGATATACATGTCAAAGGTCAGTTTGTCCAGTTTCGGCACACAATTGTGTAAGGTTGGCTTCCTCTAGACACATTCCATTTTTAAACAAAAACGGGTTTAATCTACCCGTGGACAGATGTTCTTTCCTAACAATTGTGTCAGGACATCGTGCGCATGGCCTACTCGCTGCGACTTCCAACTGCAGTAGGATTTTTAACGGTCACACACTGCACTCGGGACCTTCTGTTTTTCGTCCTCACCCGAGAAGACCAGGTACCCGATTTCCCTACCCAATAGGTCCAGAGCTGGTATTATATCACTACACACATTCACAACCCTATGCTGGCAACGAACCCGGTGCCTTCTGAGCCTGAGTCGGATACCGTAATCTCTCAGCCACGCCTCCCCGTCTTTTTAAGACCCACATGTCGAAAGCCTTGATGCCATGTCCCATGTTTCTAATCAAAGCCCCGCACACTACGCCATTCTCATGTTAGGTAAACGTTGTCTCAGAGCAGATACTGTCGATTTTTTCTTTTTTTTTTTTTGGGGGGGGGGGGGGGGGGGGGGGAGAGAATTTCCATGCCTTCACATGATCAAGTCACGACGCAAGAGGCGAGGGTGGCCAGTTCACTTCCACTTCTTCCTCAAATTTCTTTCCCAGACAATTCTCAGGAAATTCTGAAAATGTATCTAGCACCCATTTTT
This sequence comes from Cepaea hortensis, assembly GCA_963921405.1. NCBI lineage: Eukaryota > Metazoa > Mollusca > Gastropoda > Stylommatophora > Helicidae > Cepaea > Cepaea hortensis. Next base: position 35,840,299 of record OY992889.1, read on the forward strand.
AAGTCTGGGTCGACACCGAAGTCGCACTGCTGGGGAACAAAATAATCCTGCCTCTGCTGGAAATTGAATTATGTGTATTTAGTGTTCAAACAAGTACAGAAAATGCATCAATATCAGTAGCTTTTACACCGAGGCCTGCTTCGTAGCGAAGGTGTTACGGACGCGGTTCGTGATCCCGCATACCCGCGTTCGAAACACATCTGCGGGCGATTTGGCAGCAGACCGCGTTGCGCTATTGGTTTTTTTTAACGAAATGGTATGGGAATCGGTCGTTCAGAAAGCAATGACAAACTACTGAACGTAAACTTGCCAAGAAGTCACAACAGCAAAACATAATGGTGTTGACTGCAACGTCCTGTAAAGAATATGTAACTAACTTTAACTTTTTTTTTTTACATCGAGAGCTGTATAATAGCAAGTTCGCAATGCTCCGAGCAAACCCTTAGCTTCTCAATATCCTTATGTCAGAGTCAAGATTCTGGATATCAAGTGTGAATGATGGAGGAAAGTGGACTGTCCCTTGGTGGGAAGGATGCAGCCCACATCCACCAACCCACTTCTCGTGGAAACCAGGACGTGAACGGTTCAGCTGCACTTTCATCTGGACAAGACTAATAAACACTTGCCAATCCTTATTTTCAAAGCGGCCATCTTTCAGTGTCGCTATTCTCGTAATTCTAGTATGCGACACTTCTGATTGGGAGTCGCGGCAACAAAGCCGCTTCACTCTCGCCGGTCTAGTCTTGCAGTCTATCCGCACCGGTGCTCTGTTTCGAATGTTAAAAATGGACCTGAGTTCCAGGTCGACCCAGCCTAAAACAGCACCAAGATATGTACTGGGAAGTAAAGGTGACCAGTGTGATACAGACATCACCCGTTTAGTGCTGTTTGGCCTATATAAACAGGGATATAGGGCCACATGCTCAGTGCATCTTAAGTGTGTAAAAGTTAATAGGGACCTTTACTTACTTGTACACTATCTAGTGACACCCATTGGGCGCGGAAGAGCAAACTATTCCTCTCCATGAGGCTTGACAGCAAAAGTGGAAGATGATGATGATGATGATGATGATGATGATGATGATGATGATGATGATGATTGGCTTATTTTTCTGCGTCACAATTACCAGCCGGCTCGGTGGTCATGAACAGTGGACGCTAGGTATTTAATCGTGGTCAGCTGATCTAAAATATGGTGTGTTGGTAGGCCGACAGGTTGGGGGGTTGGTGGGTTGGCACCTCTGGGTGGGTTGGTATTGGTGCACAATACGGCAGGTCTGGGGTCGTGTGAGGAGTACGACGGAGCAGGTGGATCATCGTGACCTGAAGAGGGTAGTGCCGCGACGGGCGGCAGGAGGATCTGGCCGACGCTCGGTACTCCGAGCGGCTGCCGACTGGACATGTGGTCAGACTGCGACTGGTGGCATTGGTATTGGTACTCTTCGCTGGCTGTTGAAGATGTGGACGGAGCGCTTAAGGAAACCCCTAGTGATGTGATGTCGGGTTCTTGATTAAACTAAACTCTACTGAGCTGCGGTGTTACCGAACTATTGCAAGATCGAGCTGGACAGAAGGAAAAAAAATGAATAAAAAACATTCTGGAAAATATAGCGAAACACAGAACACTTAAGTAATATAAAGGTCAATGTTCTCGTGGATTGGTCAATTGCAAGACACACAAGAACACCAAAGAGAGAACCACGGTTTAAAAAAAAAAAAAAAACCGGCAGAGCAAGAAAAACGTTTATAAAACAAGACTACAAATCTATCAATACAGACATGCATGGAATTCCAGTTCTGTCGGTTTGTTGGAATTATACACGCGGATTTCGAGTAACACTTGCAAAGTCCACAACAAGGATACAGATGGGTAACCTTTATATTATACTTTCACGTAGTGGTGTTCATGTAGTTATATCTGTGTGATTGTTGTTTTTGTGCTACGGAGGCTTTGGCCACAAAGTAACTTTTGTCACTTGTGACAGTGTTCTATTAAAGCTAACAGTCTATTTCTTCGTTTTGAGGTGATTCAGTCAAGGAATTACAGAGAGCGACGCAAGACCGGACAACAATGGTATGGACTAATCAGGAAGCTTCGCGGGCAACACAAGGGCTGACATGTTCCATAATGGTGGTGATGACGATGAAGATGATGATTTAAACAAAACAAAAACCCTCTACCAGAAACTAAACGGGCATGATCTATTTCAGTTAAAATCCCAAAGAGCTTAAAATTGAACTGAAAGGTTACAAGCTTAATCAAGAACAGATAAAGTGAAAGATGGAAGGATTTACCGTTCTTGACTTTTCTCATGCAGCAAAAAACATGGCGGGAACACCGTGGTTAACCGCGCCTGTCAGCTGTGCGATGCCGAGTGGAAATCTAAAATCAAGCAACGCTGACAGAAAAGCAAAACGTTTTTTGGAAGTGCAACGCTTACAATAATATTAAACGCCCAATATTACTAATTAACCGATTTTATTATATACATCAATGAGCATCACAGTAAACGGGCAGATACTACAACATGTAACAAGTTTCTCATATCTTGGACATATAATAGCAGATGATGGCAGAAGTGAAATGGAAATCAAAAAGAGAATAGGAATGGCTAAAAATGCTTTCAACGGCATGAAATTAGTATTAACATCTAGAGAGATTAATAACGCATTAAAAATGAGAAATGTCAAATGCTACGTATATTCAATGCTACTGTATGGCTCGGAAGCCTGGACATTGAACAAGCAATTAGAAAGTCGCATAGAGGCCCTGGAGATGTGGATATACAGACGAATATGTCGTATTTCGTGAAAACAAAAACAATCAAATGCAATAGTCCTAGAAAAACTGGGAATGAAGAGAGAGTTGATGAATGAAATAAAGAGGAGACAAGTGAAATATTTTGGCACGTTAAAAGACATGATACTCTTATAAAAACCATACTGGAATGCAAGGTTGAGGTCAAGCGAGCAAGAGGTAGACAACGATACAAGTGAGAGGATAACATCAAGAGATGGACGAACATCAGCCTGACAAAATGTACAGTCAAGACAAGAGACAGCCAGTGTTGGAGATCCATTGCAGCCAACCTTCATTGCGGAGACGGCACCTAATTGATTTGATTTGATTTTATATATATATATATATATATATATATATATATATATATATATATATATATATATATATATATATATATATTTGGACAGAAGGACGATACCATCGCCACACTAAGTTCATCGTGTTAACGTTTTGTTTCGTGGCATCTTCAGCAATTTCAATGCTCAATGAACGGAAATTTACATTACAAGTTGAGTTGAGCTAAGAACCGACACCACGGCACTCAGGACATTCCCATACGTGCTCCGTCCCCTCGTTCAACGGTCAGTGAAGAGTCATACTTCTAATCGTTTCCACCGCTATCTGATTGAAAGTTATCCTGGTCTTTCTTCCCTCTCAGTTTTGAGGTTCTTCTAGAACCCTGCCGATCCCCCACAATCTCATTCTTTCCACTTACATTACAATACTTGTAGATGGGTCATGAGGGCAGTAGCACGCTGACTGCATCGAACTTACTTCCCTGCAATTTTCTGGACACCAAATGTAGACTGGGTAAACCTGGTGGCTCAGATCAATATAAAAAAAAAAAAAAAAAATCTCGTCTCGATGAAGTTTCGAATACATTACCAGCGGCCCGGGTGGCAAATGTGCTAGCCATTACGCTACCATGACCCCCACTTCCCCGGGGTGCTCGGAGTGAATTCACCCTGCAATACTACAGAACAAACATGTATCAATAGTTACTAAGAAAGCACTCTACAACACAATCTTCCACAAACGCTATGCTATCAATGCCAAACCTGGACAATGACAGAAAGAGAAAAGAAAGATCACAACAGAAATGAGATTCCTGAGAAGAATACTCAATATATCAAGAAGAGAGACAATCAGAAATTAAGAAATCAGAACTATATTGAGTGCTATAATAGCACTAGAATTCATCAGAAAACAGCAGGTTAAATGGTTTGGCCATATAACTAGATTACCAACTAACAGTATACCACAACAAGCAATGATGTACAGACCATACGGAAGCAGAGGGAGAGGCCGACCACGTAAACGATGGACAGAGGGAATTACAGAGACCATGGGAATCTCGATACACGAAGCCCATAAACGGGCACTCTCCCCCTGTTTATGTTTACCTCGACACCTCAAGGTACAAGAAGAACCAGATGAGATGATTTAAAGTTATCCTTGATTATCCCAACTTCAGTGCACGCACACGTAGTGAATTCACCCTGCAGATTTGATGTTATCCTTGATTATCCCAACTTCAGTGCATGCAGACGATTTCTAGTGACCTACACCTCAAATGTGCTCAGACCAGGCTTGTATAAATTAGTTCACTATCAACATCTACCAAGCCTCGGCGGCCTGGATACGGCGTTCCCCTGTATAAACATATGACTGGATGATTAGCACTTCAGAAGCGCCGCCTCCACGCCCACACTCGCACGCCGACCGAAACTCGTGTAGTTCACAAACAGCTGAACTGATGTACAGACCAACATTTGATGTAGCAAGCATGCGGCCCGATTTCACAGGTTATGCTGTTGGCGGTTAAAACGGATGTATATTTCCTTGCAGTGTGAGTTTTTACTGTTGGCATCAACTTGTGTTTAGCTCTCAACAGTATCCTAGTCGTTCAGATCACACGTATACTTACTCTTAGAAAACTACATTCAGGCTTAGTCACAATATTTAAACAGTGTTTATATAAAATAAAGGTTACAAAACAAATGCAATGATATTAACCTTACAGACCAGATATATAAAGACAGGCTAAATCATAATATTTAGACAGTGTTTGTATAAATTTAAAGGTTATAAAACATTAAGGACATGCTATTAACTTTAAAGACCAGTGATGTAAAGACAGATTTAATCACAATATCTAGACAGAGTAAGTATAAATCAAAGGTTACAAAACATAAAGACCATGCTATTAACATTAAAGACCAGAGGCATTAAAACAGACCGCCACAATATTAAGACCCTGTTAGTGAAGATTATACCAGAAGATTATACAACATAACGGTCGTGAGATATGCGGCCCAATTTAGCAGGTTATGCTGTACACTCTTAGCGCAGATGTATACATCTTTGTAGTGTGAATAGTCATTAGTATAGAGTTCGGTGTTTTGCTCTAAACAGACCATAGGCATTCAGAACACAACTATACTGAGGAAAGGGGGGGGGGGCCACGGACACACGCATGCGCACACACACACACATAAATGATGAGTGGGGAATGGTCAGCCCGCGGGCCCTATAAGGCCCACGCAATCATTCTGTCTGGCCCTGTCTTATATTATAACTAGAAAGACCTTTCTGAAACCCACGGAGCAGACAAAATATAGGCGTGTCTTTTTTTTTTTTTTAAAGTAATAGTAGTGGTGCTGTGGAGGTGGTAACTGTGAGTTGACGATAACAGACAGTAAAGATAAACGCATAAACACAGTGGTTTTACAGGTAGCAGCAGCAGTATTTGTAGTAGTAGAATATATGATTTAATGATACCAGATAGCAAAGATCAACGTATAAACAGAGTTTCTAGTTATTACAGATGTACAAGAATGTATTTGGAGGAACACAGAACATAACAAAGAGTGACATTAACAGTTAAACAACTATTGACAACACACATAACATTATTCACGATGATAACAGAAGCCAGCAAATGATAACCTAAGCACTAGCAGGAACACCCGAGTGATAATCCTGGTAGAGTAGAGAGATTTTTATTTATCGGAGGAGAAATGTATAAAAATAAACACGCGGTACATTCTGTGGCGGCAGCTTTGGAATGCGGTCTTTATTCTTGCAATTCCAGGAAGAATGTTTCCAGTAGATCCAGGACTGGAGAATCTTCTTATAGTCCGCGTCGTGTAGCACTGTTTATCGAGTCTGTTCTCCAGTGTCAATTATTTTTGATACAGATGTTCCCCGTGCCACGATGCCAAACCTGCTAACGTTTTATCTTGGTTTTCCATTGCCTCTCTTACACTTCAACTTTCCGCTCTGTCACGACATACTCAAGCTAACGCCTTCTCACGATGTACCCAAACACATCACATCGTTAAATATTTGGCGCAGACGTAAAGTCAATCCCGTGAAGAGGGGCCGTAGATCGTAAGGCCACAATAGGTCGTAATGAGGTAAGATGATGAATGACTTCCTTTACTCGCCGTTTTCCTTTCCAAAAGATTAGCTACTACTCATTATATTGGTATAGAGTTATAAAGTGAGCACCACTCACTAACATAAATATTTTCTGAAAAGGAAATCCTGTTAGGAGCTGAGCAATCGTCCCGCTATATAACGACACGATCAATTAAATATATCATTTCACACCAGGATGGATGGAAGTGTGTGTGTGTGTGAGTGGGTGCGTGTGTGCGCGCGCGTGTGTGTGGGGGTGAGGGCGACAGAGTGGCTGATATATTACGATGCCCGCCTCCAAGCTATGAAGCTTAAAACAAACAAACTATTAACAGATCCTTCTACACACCTTTAGGCGCAATGATCATGTGGTGCTATAGTCTGTCCAGAAATGAATGCCTTCATTCACGATCAATTATTTTGAAAACTGTCTGTTGCATCATTATGAAACTTTCCCTGCCGTCTTATAATAACCCCCACCCAAGGAATATGTCTTTGATAGGTCCAAAAGCAACTTAAATCATGGAAAGCGGCGACATTTCTTTGATGTTTTGGTGAAAAACTAGTGATTTCTCGCTAACAAACTTGCCCCGTTCTACTACGCGAGGCTCTTGTCATAAGGCCAATCCCATGTCCCACGAGAAAATTAACTATTCAACGCTAATGTTTCCGCGTGAAGACGTAATACATTTAATAATGTGCACTTCATCTCTCACCCATATAAACAAACTTTGAAATCTGCTGTACAATCTCCAGAACAAAACTTGTTTGTTTGGTTTTGTTGGGTGGACATAATGATAAGGTTGTATTTTCTAAATCTCATCATTTTCCCTCAGTTGGTTACTGAGACATGGAATTGTATATTGGGACAGACAAAAGTAAACAGACTAGTGTTATTATTTTCTACTTGCCCTGTGGGGCCCCTGATAACGCACGGGTGGCATAGGCCTAGTATGCTGCAACAACTAGGTACTGCGTACATCACACAGAAATAAACAGAAGACAGTGTTACACCTCTACTGTAGAAGGAATTAGTTAATCGCGGTTCCAACTTCACTGCAAAGTGTCACCCCATAATGACCCATTCCTGTACCAGTGAATATCACATAAAAAGTGGAACACACAGCAGTCCCGACAAACCAACAGCAACTGCGGTAGTAGGAAAGTGTTATATTCGACAACTGATTCCCAAAATGGAAGGTACGGCCCCCTTCATGAGGTCATGGAACGAACGAACGAATGAGCAAATTTTATTTTCAAAGGGTTAAGAATAGGACACGCAGGTCTTTCCCGTCGCCTGTACAAATCTAGTGAGCTTTCAGTGTGCACTAGGCTTAACTCTCTGTCCCTCGCAGCTGTTACTTTGAGATAATTCTGTACCAAGCAAGCCGCTATACATTTATTGGTAACTCTATACACCTTTCTTAGCTCCCACTATCCCGCTCTGTTCTTACATTAACCCACTCTATCTTATTTGTTATTTTAGCTCCTGTTCAGCGTCCTGTTATTTTAATATTTTTAAACACAAACGTTTATTACCATCTTTAAGAACGATTTGGATAAGAACTAGGTAACTTAACTTCCTCCGACAAAATGAGTTACAATACACTTGAGTTAAAGAAAGATAATTGAACAAGTATCTAAGTTAAAGAAGCAACTGGGAGAATGGGTTCAAGCAAACAAATACAACTGTACCAGAGAGAAGCAATTAAAGTAAACACTAAGGCATAAGAGGTCAGCGCCGCCAAGAGTTTTATCCCGCTCAGGCTTACATTTCCTGTGCGCTGATGGTTTAGCGTGTTAATTTCACAGACCGGTCGGTTGGACTTAAAAGTTGACTTCTCGTCCAGAAAGCAATGACAAACTAAGCAAATTACTCGCAGGTCCTTACAGTACATTGCAATCAACCCCACCATTCATTGGTTATTTGTGATATAGTAGGCAATGTCAATTCAGTAGTTTGCCATTGCTTTTTGAATGGCAAACTGCTGAACGTAAAATTACCTAGAAAGACAAACTAGGGTCGATCGCAATGTCCTGCAAAGGACACACAACTCAACAAAACTAAGACATAAATAACGGTCAAGGTACTCCCAGTGCAGACACTGCAGTAGGGGTGTGAAATGTTGACCTTCATATATTCTAGAACATGACATATGAGGTGTAGGCAGCCAGTTCCTTTCCCCACCACCCTTCCTTCCCAGATAATTCAAAGACAGTTCTGAAGATTGTCTGATACCAATGTTTATGAGGCTGTGACGGCCTCAAAGCCGCACTGGTAGGGACAAATAATCCGGCCTCAGCTGGAGATTGAACCAGGATGACAGGCTTGGCCAGCAAGAGCACTAACCACTACACCACTGCCAGTCCTTCATTCCCATGAGACATCCATATATTTCCCTTCTTGCTATATAAAACAGTAAAAATTTTGTTCAATATACATGCTAATTTTTCTTCTTCTGCAGATGTCCAAGCAAACACCATGAATATCACACCCATCAATAGAACAAATACAACTTCAGACAGCTCATACAGGGTTCCCCAACTGAAATAAACCTTACGATTACAAATAATCTTCTTATAAAGCAGTGTTAGTAAATTACTTTAAAATAAATGCTAGAAATGTACTCGTGAAGTGGTGCTAATCTACTTCTATAAAATATTACTAGTAATGTAGTTGTGAAGGAATGCCAATTTACAGCTACACTAGTAATTTAAAGTAATACTGAAGTACTTATATACTGGCACTAGTGAAGCTGTCGTAAAGTGGTACATGTGCAATATTTGTAGAGTGATACTAGCAACGTATTTAAACACTGGTACTGTAAAAGAAGCTGTAAAGCATTACTAGAATGTGCCCATAAAACAGTACGCATTTATTGGTTTTTAGTAATTTTCTAGACAATTTTACACTCAGGAGTTTGCTGTCTGAACTGCCAACAGCCATACCTATGTGAAAATCAAAGCAAGGCAGTCTGTTCCCAAAACACCCGAGGCTGACTTTGAACTCATGTCGGGATTGTGAAACAACCCCTAAGCCACAGACCCTGACAGTAAATGTGAACTTTCACAAATTAAAGACTAAAGTAAAGTCACAAAGAGCAAGTACTTGCCCACGACTCAACACAGAAAGCCACGCCCCGCTTTTCTCCCTGGCTTCAGAACCAGAAGACATAATACCAGCGGAGATAAACACTCCATAAATAACAATAAGCAGCATTCTAGGCAGGCAAACAAACATGGACAAGATCCACCAGGAGGGCAGCAACTGGACACACCCAGGCGTCAGTGCAGGAAACAACATGGACAGCTTCAACAGCACTGCTAACCACACTGTCTACATGGACACCACCAACCCTCGGCTCCTGAATGGTATTATTGTCCTGCTGCTTCTGGTGCTGAACCTACTGGGCAACAGTGTGGTTTTCTATATCTACAATTTCCGAGTCAAGGTCAGTTCTTTATAGCTGTTAGATCGTAGGATTAATATTCTTTATAATAGCTGCTGTAAGTCTAAGAAAGCTGCATAGCCTGTTGTACTCGATACATGTTTGTTGTACAATGCATCTGTATGTTATACATTATACTTGTTTGATTAACTCTACATCTGTCTGATTAACTCTAGATGTGTCTGATTAACTCAACATGTGTCTGATTGACATGTGTCTGTTTAACTCGACATGTGTCTGTTGTACTCTACATGTGTCTATTTTACTCTACATGTGTCTGTTTTTACCTCTACATGTGTCTGTTGTACTCTACATGTGTCTATTTTACTCTACATGTGTCTGTTTTTACGTCTACATGTGTCTGTTGTACTCTACATGTGTCTATTTTACTCTACATGTGTCTGTTTTTACCTCTACATGTGTCTGATTGACATGTGTCTGTTTCACTCGACATGTGTCTGTTGTACTCTACATGTGTCTATTTTACTCTACATGTGTCTGTTTTTACCTCTACATGTGTCTGTTGTACTCTACATGTGTCTATTTTACTCTACATGTGTCTGTTTTTACCTCTACATGTGTCTTTTTTTATCTCTACATGTGTCTGTTGTACTCTGTATGTGTCTGTTTTACTCAACATGTGTCTGTTGTACTCTGTATGTGTCTGTTGTACTCTGTGTCTGTTTTACTTGACATGTGTCTGTTGTACTCTACATGTGTCTGTTTTTATCTCTACATGTGTCTGTTGTACTCTGTATGTGTCTGTTTTACTCTACATGTGTCTATTACTCTACTTCTGTCTGTTTTATTCCACATTTGGCTGTTGTACTCTGTATGTGTCTGTTTTACTTGACATGTGTCTGTTTTACTCTGTATGTGTCTGTTGTACTCTACATGTGTCTATTACACTCTACTTCTGTCTGTTTTATTCCACATTTGGCTGTTGTACTCTACATGTCTGTTGTACTCTGCATCAGTCTGTTTTATTATACATAACTCCGCTGTACTCTACATGTCTGTTGTTAGTTAGTTAGTCGACAGATCATCCTCACTGCACATCGAGCCATTCAGTCCTTAAGTGCTCAGATCCCCTCCTCAGCAAATCCCGCAGCGTATAGCGGCTCACGACACCAGTTCTGTGTTGGTTTATCAGTCTTCTTTGGCTTCCTGTGTAGTGTTCTTGTTTGACAACATCAATTTTAATTTGCAATTCTCGCAGTCTGACCATGGTTGTAGATTCACAGTCATCGCTTGGTTCTCGCAACAGTCTTACTTCTTGTAGAGCTTTCAGAATGTCAGCCTGGTCCATAGCGCGTCCACCCTCCACAGTAGCCTTACCTGCGAGCTTGTCAGTCCGCTAATTTCCTTGTACTCCCGCATGCCCTGGCACGAAGATGAACCTAATCTTTGCCAGCCGAGACCGCTCCAGAGACAGCAACCACTCTCTTTGGATCCACCCCATCTCTATCCTCTTGAGCATGCTCATTGAGTCGCTAAGGAAACATGCCCTAGTGAATGTCTGTGTCTCGAGCCATGTTATTGCTCTACTTACTGCCATGACTTCCATAGTCAGGCTACTTGTGGTCTCAGCAAAAGCACCAGAGTCCTCCTTCACAATTCTCCCTCCGGCGTGCGCCGTAAAAGCCCATGATCTGTTGTTTCCTACACTCTACATGTGTTGGCTATACTCTACGTGTGTTGGCTACACTCTTTTGTACTTAAGTCTGTTTATTAGTTTTTCAGTTTGCCCATTCCACTTGAAGTCTGCCTGTTGTAATTTAAGTCTGCCTGTTGTACTGCTGTAAGTCTGTCTATTGCACTGTAAGTCTGTCTATTGCACTGTAAGTCTTCCTGTTGCATTTAAGCCTGCCTGTTGTAATCCAAGTATGGCTGCTGTACTCTGATCCATAAATAAAAAGATATCATTTAAATCAAGTGAAACTAGTGAATAAATTACTGCCTACAAAGCATGTCCAAAGACCACATCTGTTGTGTTCTTCCCCAGGCAAGTGTCTTCTCCTTCTTTGTGGCCACGCTGGCAGGACTAGACATCATCACCGCACTCACAACCATGCTGATGGACTCCATCATAAAAGTGCGGCCCCTCAACGAGGATGCGCTTGACCTAAAAACGCTGTGCAAGATAACACACTTTCAAGTGTACTCTACCAGCCTCATCAGTGGCTGTGTGCTTACACTTATAGCCTATCAAAGATACAGGAAGGTAAGCTGACCCATTTTACTGCTTGTATGTCCACTTCTATACACATCCAGCTGTCTTTCTGTCTTTTCAGAAGACAAGTCTCTACATCAAAATCACTCTGATAGATGTAAACTATGTTCAGGACTTACGATCATATTTCATTTCTCTTACTACCTGTGCCTTCATTGCCAATGCATGCATAGTTCTAACATTCCTGGTGCCAATTCTGGAGATGTTCATAGATTAAAGGATGAAAGGTGGCAGTGCAGACTTCAATGCAGCCTAGGGGACTGCGTGGTCTCGAGGTATGGTATCCGCCTCGAGTGCTGGATGTCCCGGGTTCAAGCCCCGGTGAGGACCAGGATTTTTTCACATGGACTTCTAGTAATAAAATTTCCCCTGGTCTCTGGGTAGTGAGATCGGACGCCCGTGTGTATTGTTGCGCATGTAAAAAATCCCTTGGCAGTTGGAAATCAAAAAAGAGTAGCCTAACGCCACTGCCCGGGCAAAAAATTTTGAGTTAAAAATCTACCCAAGGTATTTCAGGATCCTCACCAGTGCTATGGAGTTCGTGCACTGAGCTGAGATTCTCCGGACTCAGGTTTGAGTTAGGAGGAGAACGGAGCACTTATGGGTTACACCCTTGTGCCGTGATGTTGATCCATCGATTAAACTAAACTAAACTCAATGCTGCCTTCTTCAAACATCATACTTCTATGAGAAGGGCCTCTTTTCATCTGGGTTGGCTGAGTGGTTTTTCTTTTCTTTACTGACTTGTTCAAGAAAGACTGGTGGGATTCTTCAGCTAAACTGTTCTACGGGATGAGGTACTCAGTCTCGTGCCGACCCTCCTAAGTTGGCTCTTATGACATACATTGCAGGTTACAGTATTACTATTCTTTCCTTCCCTAGACCCACAGAACACATGGAGATTTATCTGCTTAACCACCCTAATATACTACGACCTAATGTATGTGAGGCCGGCCTCCCTGGCATAGGGTGTTAAGGACATTGTTCGTAATCCTGTATACTCTCGTATGAAACACAGCTGCGCGAGATTCGGCAGTGGATCACGTCGTGTTGGTAACTTACGGGGGTATGTGAGTCGGTCATTCAGAAAGAAATGTTGACTGCAATGTCCTGTAAAGGATATGCGAAAAAAAAAAAAAAATATGTATGTGAAGGATGATTTCTATGCCACTATAGCAGAGTCTGCTGTGAAATTACTATTATGTTTACTTAATATATTTATGAAACCAGTCTCCGTGCCGAAGGGCTTACGGACGTGATTCGTAAACATGCTTACCCGCGTTCGAAACACAGCTGCGACCGATTTGGCAGCAGACCGCATCACGCAGGGTTTTAATGAGTTGGTATGGGAGCCAGTCGTTCAGAAAGCAATGGGAATTTACTGAACACTAACTTGTCAAGACATCAACAACAGTAGTAAAATGCTGGTGTTGACATCGTTGTCCTGTAAAAAAGGATATGCAAACAAAAATATTCATGAATAGCGAGATAAATAACCAAGTTTAATGTCTTCCTCAGATCTGCCATCCTCTGAAGCCAAGTTTAAAGATGAAGACAGCCAAACTGGCTCTGGTGGGCATAGTCTTTTTCTGCATTCTTTTAAGTGTCTGTACACTTGTTATCAATGGACCAAAGGACATTCCGGTGAAGATTGGCGACCATGTCATCAACATCACCATCTGCCGATACGACCAGAACTACGAAGGAACAATCTACCAGACCGTATTCTCCTTTATTCTTCTGTCAGCTTTCACGATTGTACTGTGCCTGACAATCATCTTCTACGCCTTGGTGGCCAAGTCTTTGAAACAATTTTTTGACAACGACAGCAGGAGAATATCAGTGGGCAGTCCAGTGTCACTTGAAACTGACATTCAAAACAAAAACCTGGGCTACAATGAAGATTCTGCTGAACAACGGCGAAGACAATATCAGCAGCGGTTGCACCCAGCTCGCATGTCCATCATGTCCAGCAGCGGAAACAGTGAGCGCATTTCCTCGCAGATGTACAGGGTGTTTGCCATCATCACTATAGTTTTTATTGTCAGCTACCTGCCTCATCTAATAGTGCTCATTCTTACAATGTCACTTAAGCTGGACAGCCAGGTTCTAACGAACACTAAGCGAATTCTGATGGACCTGGCGTACAACTGTCCGTACATCAGTACTGTCGCAAATCCAATTGTGTATGGTTTCCGAAGTGCTGAGTTCAGAGAGCACTGTAAACTTATCTTCACTTCTCGACAATGGAGACGACACAGAGCCTATAGGCGATAAAACACAATGGGTGTAATCTAGGATTGTCTACGGCCTACACAGCTGTTCTAGATGTCTTCCGTTGGTAATCTTCAGCCGTACATTTCAATTTCTTCAGTTGAAAGCTAACTGCAGGCATGTTACAAAATATTGCTTGTCCTTTGCATGACATTGCAATCAACCCCAGGATAATTTACTAGTCAATGGTACGCCATACTGACCAATCTGTATATTTGACAACCAGATGTTGTACTGACTCTCATATATTAAACACACTGTATAGATGACCATCAGCTGTTGGACTGACCATTCAATCATGCTATGTGTCTATATGTTGGTTTGCACATTTAAAGTTTATTTATAACCATCTGCAATCATCTCAATCAAAATATATTGACCATAATTGTACAACTGATCATCCCATGTTGAATTTTATCTAGAATCTTATCATACATGTCAATTTTAAACTGGAATTTTCTGTGGAAAATATGACTTGGTTGAGTGCCTCCCACAATGGAATCCTGAGCTCTACACTTACTACCGCCTTTTAAATAAGTCACCAGAAGATGCTGGTGATCATCAGATACTATAATGATCATGGTATACTGACCAAGAAGTTGTTGTAAAGTAAAAGAAAGTATTTTTTCTCATGCTTTGATGCACATTGGGTAAATGGTGCCAATCCCATCTTTATAACAGATGAATCAGCACACAATGGGTGGTGTGGTCAGTACCACGCCAGCTGCCTTTGCTGCCCAGAATGTTTCCTAATACCTAATTTAGGCTAGGTCTTCCTGGGAGCCCAGATCCACTTTTTAAATCTCTGCCTTTATGAGGGTTTGAACACAGGAGCCCAGATCCACTTTTTAAATCTCTGCCTTGATGAGGGTTTGAACACATGGCCACTGCACTGGCAGGCAAGATGCTACCATGGCACCTATCAGATGTTGTTAAAGAATAGTTGCATATACTTTACAGGATGTTGCAGTCAACACCAGTATTTTTTTATGTGGTGATCTCTTGGCAAGTTTACGTTCAGTAGTATCAGGTGTTGTACTGATCATTAATTCAGGCAGTGTATAAACTTCTTGGCCTCCTCAACTGAAGTCTGTTTACCACAGCAGATATGGCAATTAGAAATATGCTGACTATTCTGTAGAACCGATCATAAGCTGACAGGAACAAAATTACCACGGCGTACTGATCATTAAAGTTTCTACTGGCGAGTAATTCATGTTTGTATATCTACTTCCCTGTTTACAAAATTACATGTCTACTAACCATCTGCAGTTAAACATAGCATTTATAATTATAATACTCAATTATAACGTTAAATCGGTACTACTGTATGGATTAGAAATGTGGTATCCAAACTACTGTATGGATTAGAAATGTGGAGAACGACCAAAACAATTACAAATAAACTACAAGGATTCATTAAATGATGTCTGCACAAAATAGGATTAAAATGGTAAGACAGGGTCACCAATGTGGAGCTCATGGGGAGAAATAAACAACTATCAGTGAATTAAAATGAGGAAAAGATGCTGGTGCTGAAATTGACCTACACTGAGGAAACCTGAAAACAGTATAACTAGAAAGGCCTTTGTCTGGAATAAACATGGCAAAAGACATAGAGGAAGATATAAAAACACACGGAGAAGAGAAGTAGAGGCAGAAATTAATATGATGTCACTTCCGGTCGCCAACATGGCGGTTAGGCATTGAACCGTTAAGGCCTGTGGCGTGTTTATGCTTGTAGGTACGGTTTGCAATCGCATTTTCCTCATGTTGGACTGGTAGTACATGGTTCCGTCGCCTTGCTACTGAGTGAGTGCATGGGCGACAGTGAGCTGTGAAATTTGCGTAGAATGTTTTTACATCTGTCCTGTACAGTGACCTGCATGTTCGGAATAATGGCTACCAGCTGTTGCTGAATTGACTGATTTGCCTTTTCGGTTCACGGGTGCATTTTTCAGGAGACTCCTGGGAGTCAGCGCTGAAGCTGCGGAGTTCGTGCTTTGTGCAACACTCAAGGTCGCCCTGCGGTAAAAGACCGAGCCATGTGAGAAAACCCGGGTCAATGAGGTCTTTCTGGTGACTACCTAGTCCATCGACGATGAACTGTGGTTTTCGTGTATGAATTTCATGTTGGCATTCTGGCGGCGGCATTATGCTGAGTGTACCGGTGAGGGATGTTGGATTGCCGAGACTCCTGTCTATTCCACTTTTCACATTGGACAGTGGGGAGCATTTTGTGTGATATTCACTGGCGCAGGAATGGAGCATAATGGGGACGACCCGTTGCCATGAAGTTGGAACCTCGACTAACTAACATTAATAATATGTGGAGGACATTGGATGAAGCCGAAAAGGATAACACAGCTTGGAGTTGGTTGAGGGACTAAGACCCAATGAGACACATTGGGCAAAAGAAGAAGAACCATCTGCAAGTACATCAATCAGGAATACACTGACCATGGTATTCTAATCATATACAATAGATGACCATCAGAAAGACACTCAGGGCAACTATTCGAAAGAAAACTGCTACCTTACTCCCCACTAATCACCGAGTATCAATCGATGTCTAAACTGTTCTCAAGAGTATTATGTGGTCACTGCCTGGCCAATGTTTTAAAATGAGAAAACCCAAACATGACACATATTTATACTATATGAGGGTTCTGGTGCACACATACTGAAAACCTCATTGGTGCTACAGACCTGGTTCACTGAGCTGAGATGATTCTCATATGATCTTGTATGACAAAGGAAATCAGAATGGTAATGGATACTTTCAAGGTGCCATGCAAATACTCGCTGAATCCAGTCAACGCAACCAATCAACTATGTGGATATCAGCATGGCTGAATGGACAAGAGCGCTCGTTCTTAAACATCCGGTGAGCTGATGCTGAGGTAATGAGTTCAACCCCTACACAGGTCAGTTGGACTGAAAATGTTGACTTCTTGTCATTGACTTGGGAATGTAAATTACAAGTACCTCAGAAGTCAGAGAGGGTTTGCCTGATGGCGAGGAACAACACTGGTAATAGGGAAAGCATGCAAAAATCAGTCCAGTGCACTAGAAACATGTGTGTGGACTACGTACTGAGTTCATAGTGAATGAGCTCCCCCAAAAAATAAAAAAATAAACTACATTTATGTATCCACTTCCCAGTTTCATGTGGGTAGAAAAAAGATACACAAATCTGGAATGGCAAGGCAAGTGGAGGGCAAATGTGAAAATAACAAACATCAAGTGATGGAATGGGAAGAATGTAATAGAACACATTCTGAATCACAGCCTGTTAAAGATCCATAGAAATGTCTATCAGGAATCATTCTGTCAAGCTGAACTGATTTCAAATTAACCATTCATTCATGTGTACAAACCCACTTCCTCATAGTTCTCTCCTACATTTGTTGCCCTTTGTGCATGTGCTTTTTTAAAACTTCTATTTGTTTACTACCGCTTTGTCTTTGTGAGTCTCCTATGCTTTGTTAACAGGATGAATCATAATATAGCCTGTTTATAATATTATTGTTGGCTTTTTGTGTTTAATGTTTGCAGGAATCTAACATTCCCAACCTGTGTACATATATTTCATAGATCTTGTTAAAGAGGAGGCAGTAGACTAATAATGGAGACACTATTAACTAACTGAACACGTAACATTTGTACAGAGGGCTTGCACATTAAGAATGGAAACAGTATTAACTCAATGAATTTTTAACATTCAAAGATGGGGCTTGTACAATAAGAATGGAGACAATATTGATTTAGTGAATATGTTAAGTTGGTACAGAGGGCTTGTACATTACGAATGGAGACAGTATTAACTCAATGAATTTGTAACATTTGTACAGATGACTGTACATTAAGAATGGAGGCAGTATTAACTCAATGAACATGTAACGTTTGTACAGAGGGCGTGTACACTAAGAATTGAGGCAGTATTAACTCAATGAATATGTAACATTCAAGGGAGGGTTTGTACGCTAAGAATGGAGACAGTATTAACTCAATGAATATGTAATATTTATGTAGACATGTACATTAAGAATGGAGACAGTATGAATTCACTAAACATGTAACATTCATACAGAGGGTTGTACATTAAGAAGGGAGACAGTATTCACTCAATGAATATGTAACATTAATAGAAAGAGCTGTATACTATTAAAGGAGACAGTATTAACTCGTTGAACATGTGAGCATTAAATAACTGAACATTGGACTGTACTCTAAGAAAGGAGACAGTATTAACTCAATGAACATGTGTAGACAGGGCTGTACTCTAAGAATGGAGACAATATTAACTCAATGAACATGTGTAGATGGGACTGTACTCTATGAAAGGAGACAGTATCAACTCAATGACAATGTAACGTCTGATGAAAGATGTATAAACGCTCTTATGTGTATATAAAGTACTCTTAATGAAAGCAAGGCCAGTCAGTATTCATAGCAAGTAACTCACCAAACTGTTTGTTTCTGTTTATTATGGTTATAATTTTGAATATGGCAGACTTATGAATCTAAAATTGCCTAGTGAATCACAAACCTTCCTTATTGCCTCTCAAGACATGCACAAGCCTTCCTTAGTTATCTCTCAAGACATGCATGGTAGGTCAGTGTCACTGTTGTTTGCTTCACTTTATAGACCTCAGTGACACCAGGGTGATCAAATAAATGTATTACTTGCCCCTATGTGATGTAGGCTGAACAACAGTGACAAAGGGAGTATTAACACTGTATTGTGTTTTAAACCATACAGTGACAAAGAGCATATTAACACTGTATTAAGTGTGTATGAAACCATACAGTGACAAAGAGCATATTAACACTGTATTAAGTGTGTATGAAACCATACAGTGACAAAGAGCATATTAACACTGTATTAAGTGTGTATGAAACCATACAGTGACAAAGAGCATATTAACACTGTATTAAGTGTGTATGAAACCATACAGTGACAAAGAGCATATTAACACTGTATTAAGTGTGTATGAAACCATACAGTGACAAAGAGCATATTAACACTGTATTAAGTGTGTATGAAACCATACAGTGACAAAGAGCATATTAACACTGTATTAAGTGTGTATGAAACCATATAGTGACAAAGAGCATATTAACACTGTATTAAGTGTGTATGAAACCATACAGTGACAAAGAGCATATTAACACTGTATTAAGTGTGTATAAAACCATATAGTGGCAAAGAGCATATTAACACTGTATTAGGTTCAAAACAATGTTTTCCCGTAGTGAATTTGAATAACAAAGACACAAACAATAGATTGAACGATTTATTGCCTGGCATATTTCACTGCATCTCGTCAGGTACATATTGCAGAATTCACACAACATAAAGTAAAATAACTAGATAAATCCTTCAAGCTGATATATACAGAAATGAAGAAATCAGGACTAAAGTGGGGGTTGTAGCTGCACTAGATTTTATTAGAAGGCAGCAAGTAAAATGGTTTGGCCATGCAAGTAGGTTACCAACTAACAGTATACTACAACAAGGATTGATGTACAGACCAGAGGGAAGCAGGGGAAGAAGCCGACCACGTAAACGATGGACGCAGGGAATAACAGTCCATGGGAATATCAATACATGAAGCCCATAAGCGGGCACTCTCCCGCTGTTTATACTTCACCTCGACACCGCAAGGTACAAGAGGAACAAGATGAGATGAGATGAGTTTGCCAATGCTTTCTGAACGGTGGATGTCACATACCATCTAAATCAACCCAAAGTTATGTTTCATTATCCTCAAAGCCACAGTTCCAGTTACTAAGTATGTATTAAATAACACTACAATAAGTTGTAGGCTAAAAGTATGTCCTATGTCCTACTATTAGATGCATTCATTGGGTAGCGGATGGAGTGGCCTGTAGATACTGAGGTTATTCATGAACATACTGAATAAAAGGCTATGGACTAACACAGGCAGTTGTCACTGACAGAAGGTGAGTTAGCTGAAGGGGCAGTTATCTCTATAAAATACCTCAAAATACTGTGACATGGCCATTGAAGAGTAAGAAATCATAATAACCTCTCCCCCTTGCTGCCTTGCAGGTTTCGTCTCTTTAGAGAAAAGCTATCAGAATTAAACCATAGACAAACTGGTGGAAGCCAATGGAAAACCACCATTGTCCATCCGTGGAACATTGTGATTTGACAACTCACACAATTTCAGATGAATGGCGTAATTGGGTGCTCCACAGGAGCAGCCTCACCTAGAAGGGAAGTCTGGTTTCTAGAGCCAACAGCGCAGGCAATGAGTAGGTAAACATCATGATGTTCCGGGCGCACGGAGTAAAGGCTTCAAATATAGTCTTCAGGTGTGATAATGCTTTCTCCAGTGCCACAATTTCTGCTTCATAGTTTGAGAAGACCTCTCCTCACGCTTCTGCTACGTATACATCTGTGCCAGCAAGACCTGTTTCTACCTTCCACCAGCCACTTAGACTTTCAGACTCACACTAAAGTTAGTTGCATATTTTTTACAGGACATCACAGTCAACACCAGCATTGTTTGGCTGTTTGTGATTTCTTGGCAAGTTTTTGTTAGTAGTTTGCCATTGATTTCTGAATGACAGGCACACATACCAATGTATGAAAACCAACACAAGGCTGTCAGCTGCCAAATCACCCACAGCTGTGTTTCGAATGCAGTATGTGGGACTACAATTTGCGTCCGTAACTCCTTTGCCACAGAGCCGGCTCAAACTATAGCTAGCCTACTCAATCAACAATTCCTACATCACTTTACTTTTTGGAGGTCAGAATGACCGGATGGATAAAAGCATTTGTTCCTAAACTTCCAGTGTGCTGATGCTGAGGTAGAGGGGGATTCAACCCCTACACCTGTCAGTTGGACTAACATGTTGACTTCCCGTCCTTGACTTGGGGATGTAAATTACAAGTACCTCTGAAGTTGAAGTGGGTTCACTTGATAGCGAGGGTCACTGCTAATAGGGAAAGCTAATCCAAATGCGAAAATTCAGTCCAGTGGTAATAGAATTAGTAGCATGTATGGAGTAAGCAAAATAAAAAACAACTGTACTTTTCTACCTGCGACTTTTAACAGGATACAATGTTTACAGAAAAGTGTTGACATGTTTATGCACAAAGATTAAAGATGAGTGGAACAACATACATATTCTGACATAAGGTTCTTTCACATATTGTTGTCTATACGTTTAGCTTACATGTATGCTATAGTGGAATGTTTAATAAACAAGCACTTTTTTTCACAAATCATTCTTTCTGTTTTAGTTTATTGAATGTGTTTATTTTTTTTTTAAATAATATGTAAAAGACCAATTCAGGAAGAGAACATTATCCTATCACTCCTGAAAGACATGCATAGCAATACCAGGCCTTAGACACATATGTTAAACTACATGTGATCAATCAAACAATTTCCAAGATATAATGTGTTCCACTAGAGACACTTCTCAGAGATTTTAATAAACCAAAGAAAAGGCACCCTTACACCACATTCCAATAAAAACAAAAAGTCGCTTAAAAGTCGACCGGGTCGACTTCATTGGTTTTTATCCCATATGGCTCGATCTTAACGACGACTCACAGGAGTTTTCAAAAAATTTCACTCGTGAACGGAAGGATGCGGCCCGGAATCGAACCCACAGCCTTCGGAGCCTGAGTCAAATGGCTTGACCACTTCGCCACGAAGACTCCGCACCACATTCCAATATGTTAACAATCAAATTACAGCCCAGTACACCACATGCTTTCTACATGATAACCAAACCAGACCCCAGTACACCATGTGTTCCTCTATATCACATGTGTCAAACTCAAGGCCCGTGGGCCACATCTGGCTCGCCGCACAATCATATCAGGACCAAGAGGTTTGTAGTGATATACAAATATATTCGGCCCAAGAGAGAATTTTAGGCAAAAAATATTTTTTATGGTCACGATATAAAGTCCAAATCAAATTCCCTAATTAGCAGCCTTCCGAATGATAGGCTACCTGAGAGCGTTCTCGCTTCAATCGGAATAAGCGAAAATAAAAGTTGTGTAGTGAGTTAGTGTTCGTTGTTATAGTTACCTAGCAACGTTCAGATGCTCGTTTTGGATTGGCGTATAAAAAATGAAAGTAGCGTAATGCCTGGATATTACATCACCTTTTTCTGCTACAGCTAACCTGATTATCAATGAAGTGTCTGTCGGTAGATGCACAATCTTTTAAAATCAAAGCTAGCCTTTAACATGGCCAAGAGAAAAGTTGATTCTGAAAACAGAGCGCCTTTCAAAGCCGCTGGGAGGCTGAATATATGTTTACTGATATTGGTGGTAAACCTGTGTGTCTTAATTTGTGAAGATAATGTGGCTGTGATCAAAGAATATAATCTGAGACGGCACTACGAGACTAAACATCAAGACAAGTTAAACAGCCTGAATACAGAGCAGAAGTTACAGAATGTAGAAGAATTGAAGAGGCATCTAACATCATAGCAGATGTTTTTCACCAAAGCACAATCACAAACTGATGCTGCAGTCAACACAAGTTTTATTGTGTCAGAGGAGATCGCAAAATAAGGCTGACCATTTACAGAAGGAGAGTTTCTGAAGCGCTGCATGATGAAAGTGTGTGATGTCTTGTTTTCAGACAAAAAGCAGATGTTTGCAAATATAAGCCTTAGCAGAAATACGGTTGTTGATTGGGTTTGTGAGATGACCACTGATGTGAAAACACAGCTGATCGAAAAAGGCACAGAAAGACTTTGTTGCATTCTCCCTTGCTGTCGATGAAAATAATAACACGACTGACACTGCACAGCTCGCAATCTTCATCCGTGGAGTGGACTCCAGTTTGAATGTTACAGAAGAAATATTGGACATGAAATCCATGCATGGGACAACGACAGGAAAAGACATTTTTGACAATGTATGTCAAAGTTTAACCAACATGAACCTGCCTTGGGACAAACTCGTTAGACAAAACAACAGACAGCCAGTAACACCACATACTTGGCTTACCTTGTCAACAATTTTCCCAGTTACTCCCATTCCATTTAAAATTGTCACCTGCAAACAAACAAAACATGAAGAATTGCATTTGAGAATGACTTCTTGTGTACACAACAGCAAATGAGAAGAGGAGGAGGTGAGTGAAAGAGAAGAGGTGGAAGGAGGAGAAGCTGATATGGCAGAAGATCAATAAGCAGAGAAAGAGCAGCAGCAGGAGAGGAAGAATAAGAAGAGGAGGGAAAGAAGAAGAATGTGACTATTTAGAAGAAATGTCAGAAATAGAACACTGAAGTGTTATATAGAACCTATTTTGCTGTAAGGCAGTGAATCTTAGAATGTAAGCAATTAAATTAGGAAGGGCTTGGAAGCGAAGGAGATATAGTTTCTGAGATTATTGTTGCAAATATCATTTGCCACTTAGCACAGACCTATCCATGTAGATGATTACATCATCTGGGCACCATTCAACTATTGCACCTCCCATTCAGAGAAACCTGCTGGCCAATCCCTGCACTCTTGGTTGAATGTCATTATGACACTGCACGGGTCAGTCTCTTCTACTGGCATTCTGACATGTTCATCTCTCCCAATTTCACAAGCATACACACTTCTTAAAAGGGGTTACAGACACAATTCGTAATCCTGTATACCGTGTTCGAAACACAGCTGCTGGCATTTTGGCAGCAGACTGCCTTGCGTTGGTTTTCATTAAAAAATGGTATGAGTGCCGGCCGTTCAGAAAGCAATGAACTACTGAATGTAAACTTGCCAGGAAATCACAACAGTTAAACAACACTGGGGTTGACTGTAACGTCCTGTGAAGCATATGCAACAAAAACACACTTCTCTGATTGTGTCCTCTGCCTCAACCCTCCATGATTTTCCTCTGATTCTGTGGCCCTTAACTGTATCCTGGGGGCGTCATGCAGAGAGTTCCTTCACTGCGGCCACCAGGAGACATGATTTAAACTGCAGCAACTTGAGCCTGTCCGCAATCATTGGTAAAACTAGGATGTATCCGATACACACTATTTACATGCCCCTGGTGCATTCCAGGATCATCCGCAGTTTCATTCTGTGTGGGCTCTAGTTTCACCAGCTGACTCTTTTGACACTGTGATAAATCACAATCCATACTCCATACTGAGAGATCATAAAGTACAAAAAACATTCTTTCCTTCATATCCATTTCATTTGTCTACTGAACCACATCTCTGCATCCTCTCATCTCATCTTGTTCTTCTTGTACCTTGTGGTGTCGAGGTGAAGTATAAACAGCGGGAGAATTCCCGTTTATGGGCTTCATGTATCGAGATTCCCATGGATTCTATTCCCTCTGTCCATCGTTTACGTGGTCGGCCTCTTTTTCTGCTTCCATTTGGTCTGTACATCATTGCTTGTTGTGGTATACTGTTAGTTGGTAACCTAGTACATAGCTAAACCATTTGACTTGCTGCATTCTAATGAAATCTAGTGCTGCTATAACCCCCACTTTAGTCCTGATTTCATCATTTCTGATTTTCTCTCTTCTTGTTACATTGAGTATATCCCTGCACACTCTAAGCAATTTGTCACTAATCTGTTAACTGTCCATAATTCACTTCCATATCTCAGAATATATTATACACCTACAATTTAATATACTTACATTGACAATAACTGGCATACCACCAAAGTAGATGGGCTGGGTGCAGTAAGGCCACATATATGGTGATTCTAGCAGATCAATGTAACTAGGACTGGCCCTGTGGAATAAATCAACACCTCCCTTGGCGATTTGTTGACCAGAAGCATGGAGAAATCATATTTTAACTGATATAAACAGCATTTCTACTCCCCTGTCGGCACTGGGTTTGAGTCTATTGACAATGAAATATCTAAACCCTGATGAGGAAACATGACCAACCCTGCCTAGTCTCAGTCAGTTATGTAAATTAATCATCACCTGTTTACATCCTATATGCCTTTTCACAGAAGTGAAGTTGCAATACCAGTCTTGCACACCCCACTGGTTTCTGAGCTTGGGAGGATGGTTCCCTGATGCTGGGTCTGGAGGAGTCTCCACACCAACTTCACTCTGGCAAAGTGAAGTTCTTTTCAGGATGCAAGCAACCTGTATACATGTATCCCCGGGAAGGTTAACCCACGCAACAAATGCCCGCAGAAGTCAGATGTGTCGGCCTAACGGTGCAAGAACGCAGCTCTGCTGTAAACAGGCACAACGCAATCACGTCCACACAAAAAAACTCAGGATGAACGCAGAAGAAGAAGAAGAAGAAGAAGAAGTATATGTGTATTAATGCATGAGACTTCAGATTTCAGAGACATTCTTCCAAGGGATTCACCAACCTCACTATGTCAGATGGAAGCTCTTTTCAGGAACAAACAACCCATATATAAATGCATGAGACTTCAGACTTAAGAGACATTCTTTTAAGGGATTCACCAACCTCATTCTGGCATATGGAAGCTGTTTTCAGGATGCAAACAACCCATATATTAATGCACGAGACTTCAGATTTAAGAGACATTCTTTTAAGGGATTCACCAACCTCACTCTGGCATATGGAAGCTCTTTTCAGGATGCAAGCAACCCATATATTAATGCATGAGACTTCAGACTTCAGAGACATTCTTTTAAGGGATTCACCAACCTCACTCTGGCATATGGAAGCTCTCTTCAGGATGCAAGCAACCTGATATTGCTTCAGAGACATTCTTCCAAGGGATTCACCAATCAACAGCATTCCTTCCATTGCTGGTGTCTGCCTGGAAGGATTTTGCAGGCCAAGGGCTGACTCTTTCTGTCCCAAGCAACAAACCATGTTTTACTGGCTACTCTTCATGTGTACTAATCCACATGTCATTGACTGTTCTTCATCTGCACCAATCAAAATTCTTGTGTGATTGTACTTCTTGCGTTTAGTCCCAGCATACTAAATAAATCTGACAACATTTTTTGTTTAACCAGATGGGTATTAAAAGGTAAAGGTAATCACATAGCAGATACTGCCATTGGGGTGTGAACTGATAGACCTTCACATATTCTAGGCCACAGGATATAAGATGGGGTGTCAGTTTCCTTTATCATTGACTTTCCTTCACAGACAATTCTCAGAGAATTCTTAAAACTGCCTTGTGCCCATTTTTATGATTTCCCAGGAAAAATCCCAGGATGTACTTATTCTTTTGCCCTTTATTCCTCCTCTCTAAACGATAGGCCTAAAATCTAGAAGACAAAAACTGGAACATGTTGTGACAACTGGAACAATTTGTGGAAAGAGAGACAGATGAAGGTTGATCTTGTGTCGTAGCAGAGAAGGGAATCAGCACACAAACAGATACATGCCATTGGAGATAGCATGATGTGGAAAAGCATGATCACCCATGCCAGTCAGCAAAGCACATGATGATACATTTCTTAAACAAAACCATGAGAGGCTATAGTTATATAACAAGACTTCGATTTGTGTGAGTTATAAAGTGAACTGAAAAAGACCAAAAACAGAAGCAGCAATCTGGGTGTAGCAGTAACAGAGAAAGCTTCTACAACCAGCTCCTGTTAACAATGAGCAGGGATATTTTGAGGTGGCTGCTGCATCACAGAACTAAGCAAGCATGGAAATGCCCAATGTGCAGGGATGTCGATGATGATCACATAACATAATATAATATCACATAACATCACATAATATCACATAAAATAACATCACATCACAGAGGAAAGCTTACGTGGCCTGGGGTGTGTAGTTTTTCAAAGCTCTGTGTGCTGCAGGCAGATCTAGACGACCGTAGCCTTGTTCGAACATGTTGACGTCTGGCAGTCTTTGAGCTGTGGACATGAGAGCCTGCTTCACGCTGGCAGGGTTGATCATATGCTTCTTGTCCAGCACAGCACTGGAAAATGTTATTTTTTTATTAATTTCATTGAGTTTAAGTACTGAAAAACTTTCAACCATGCTGTATTCTTATTAAAATGTTGCTAATTAGTGAATAAGTATGATATCATTGTGAATGTAACTATGCAACTATATAATTTAGTGAATTTAGTAACTATGCAATTTAGTTAAGGTAACTAGGTAATATATAGTTTTCCAAAAAAAAGAAATGCAACAGTTTTGATGTTACTTTTATAAAAGATATTCGCTCATTGGACATCAGTCAACCTATCAACTGTGTCCATCTGGTCATTAACTTCTCGTGGTTACCTGAATTGTGCTCACCTCATGATTCGTGAGGTCATGAAAGAAGTCAAGGTCAAAACAACATTTTTGACAATAACTCCTGACAGGTTCATGATAATCCCATGAAACTTACTAACACAAACCTCTCTAACCATATTATTGAATGCCTATAAAAGATTGACGCTCCTTGAATAAATTCAGTTGAAAATTCAGTAGTTAGTTGGTTAGCCGACAGATCATCCTCATTGCACATCGAACCATTCAGTCCATAAGTGTTTGGATACCCTCCTCAGCAAATCCCGCAGCATGTAGCGGCTAACGACACCAGTTCTGTGTTGGTTTATTACTCTTCTTTGGCTTCCTGCGTAGTGTTCTTGTTTGGCTACACCTCTTTTAACTTGCTGTTCTCGCAGCCTGACCATGGTTATAGATTCCCAGTCATCGCTTGGTTCTCGTAAACGACTTACGTCTCGTAGAGCATTCAGAATGTCTGCCTTTTCCATGGCTTGTTCGCATTCCACAGTAGCCCTCGCATTCCACAGTAGCCCTACCTGCAAGCCTGTCAGCCTGCTCATTCCCCTGTACACCCTGGCACGAAGATGAAACTAATCTTTGCCAACCGAGACCGCTCCAGAGACAGCAGCCACTCTCTTCTGACCCTCCTCCTGAGCATACTCATTGAGTCACTAAGGACACATACCCAACTGAATATCTGTGTCTCGAGCCATGTTATTGCTTATTTACTTACTGTCATGACTTCCACAGTCAGGCTGCTTGTGGTCAAAGCAAAAGCGCCCGACTCTTCCTTCACAATTTTCCCCCCGGCCTGAGCCGTAAAGGCCCATGAACTTCTCACTCCTCGGACGACTGACCCATCCGTGTAGATGACAGCATCATCCTCTAAAGAATTCTCGAAGATCAGAGCCTGTACTTCCACCTCCACAGCAGCTGGATTTCCTTGTCTGCATTCCTGTCTAGTTGGATGCACACTGAAAAGGATGTACAAGCTGACACTTGTACTCACTCCTTGCCAGGTTCTAAGTCCTCAAGTGAGCAACCTGCTGAAGAATGTCTTCGGCTTGACCCATCCACGACTTTCCTCTTTTTAACCTGCTGCCCTTTATCTTCTTAATCTCGCTATGCAGTGGATGTTGTGTGTTTACGTTGACTCTGAGATAGGCATGTGCTTGGCAAAATTGTATTCTGTCTCTCATGGTTGGAAAATCAAGAAGGTTGCGCGTCACCCTGCATGCTGTATCTCTTGTACATCCCAGAATAATGCACATAGCTTCGTTCTGTATCCTTTCCATCCTTTCTATCTGCTTATGGCTGAGAGTCAGGATCGCCATTGCATACTCCAAAACAGAAAGGACCAGACCCTCGTAAATAAGACACAGATGGCACTGCTCACAGTTTCCCCCGCCATCACCCGCATCACAGCCAAACCCTGCTTGGCCTTTGTTATCACCTGGTCTACATGCTCAGTATAAGCTAGACTTCGATCAAATCGTATCCCCAGGTAATTCATTGGCTGCGTTCTTTCCACCGTCTCTGAACACAGATTTACAGTTGGTGTTGGAGTGTTGACAATATGATTATTCAACGAGAACCAAGTCACTGTTGCCTTTGTTGGGTTGACCATCGCCCCAGCTTCAACACACCAAGTACTTATGCGATTGAGTTCGATTTGTAGTTCCACGGCAACCTGATCTCTATCCTTACCCTGACGATACGCTAACACATCGTCTGCATACGACAATGTCCTCCCCGGTCCTATGATTTGCTCGCTGGTGATTCGCTGGTGAAAATTCAATGTGCAAGTATGGCTCATCTCACTACAGAACAACGACACATCATCATTGGACTTTTACAGGCTGGACAGTCACAAAGTGTAGTAGCCAGAGAATTTAATGTGGTTAGAAGCACCAGTGGAAGCGCCTTTGGAAGCGATTTCAAGAAACTGGCTCAGCGGCAGACCAGCTGCACAGTGGAAGACCCAGAATCACATCTGCTGCTGAAGACCGCTTCATACGGCTGCGTCACCTTAGGAATCTAATTGCATCTGCGTCCTTCACAGTCCAGTCAATGACAGGAGCTTGTCAAATTTCAGATCAAATGGTCAGGAACCGGCTGCACGGCGCTGGTCTTTGGACAAGAAGACCCTACAGAGGTCCTGTTCTTACGGACCGGCATCGCCAGAACCGACTGCAATGGACGAATCAGCATCGTCAATAAAATGTTGGTACAAGTTTGCAATTGAAACTGCAATAATGTTGCATTTCTTTATTTTTAACAGTATAGTTAATATTACTATTTAATACCAGTGCTGTGGCTTAGGGGCAGTGAACATGTTTCACAATTTCCGCCAACATACCAAGTCGAGGATTTGAGGTCAACTGCAGACGATTTGGAAGCAGACCGCCTTGCATTGATTTCAATTTTATGAGTGCTGGTCACTCAGCCATTGTCAGCATAACATCTTAACCGTTACAACACTATAATGCTGTATAAGAAATATAACTATTTCAATAAACATCTGCACATATAAAAACTTTTAGAGTATGTAGAAATTGTAAATATTGAGCACAACCCACTACTGGCAACGCTGATCGTATTCTGGTATGAACCTAAGGCCTATCCACGTCAATATGTAGAAATTATCAACATTTCTTGTTGATGCAAATATAATCAATATGATTTTCTAATTTTAGGACCCGTGATAACCACATTGCTTTATGTAATCTTTTATATGTAAAATCACTTCCTCCTAAGAAATACTGATTCTATACACACACAAATTGTGAATAATTCTCCATTTTTATTGATTATCCCAAGTCCATGTTTCCACCCCAAAAAAAAAACCATGTTATCTGCTCCTATCTTGGTATTCAGGTCAGCCATCACAATTCTGAAAATGCTATTTCCTTGATTACCCATAGTTCTTTGAAGTTTCATGTAACATTCATCCTTTATTAATTAACCTTATGATGTGTTGGTGTATAAACGCTGAATCAAATTTATGTGTATTTTTTTGTGGTTCTAAATGCTGCTGCTGTTATTCCAGAACACTCACCACTCCCCACTCTATTAGTGCTGTCTTTGCCTCTTTAGATAGCATTCAGGCCATTTCTTCACTGTGATGAGTTTTTCCATTGTATCACCTGAGAACAGCACTGTTTCAGCCATGTTTAGGAGCTTTTTGCTTGTTCCCTTCCATCTTGTTGCTAACCTTACTGTCAGAATCTCCAATAAGGGTTTAGAGAGTTAATAAGAGTTAAGACAAGTCTAGTAGGGAGACACCAGACAGGAGAGACACCAGCGCTATAAATAGCCTCACAAGGGGACACATTTGTGTCAACCAAGGGAGCACTAAGGACAGTTGAGCGAGGGCTTCCCCAAGCCATTGGGAAGCTTGGCCTTACGAGTAACCGTGGAGTACCCGGTTACTCAAGTTCACGAGCCAGCGGGCTTGGGACTCTATGCACGCAAGACTCGCTAATGCACGGAGGATACAGCGTCCGTGCTTGACCACGCAATGTGTAGCGTGGACAGACCAGACTGGAGACGATTAGAGAGTAGACGTGTTCTTGACAAATGCTATAAGCTTCTAGGCAATAGTTAATATTAGGCTTTAGATTTAGATTGTGATTACTAGTATCATTTCTCACCACTTCATTACATCCATGTTGTTTAATGTCAATGAAGCATGCCGCTCGCAGAGCTTATGAATGACCAGCTCTCAAAAAATTGCATTCCTTTTGCAAATGACACAAGTTATTTCGTGCGGTGCAAAAGTAGGGGAGTCCTGAAAGACCTGTCGCAAGCAAGAATATTTCATTTCCCTTAGTACTTGCGCAATTTTTCCCAATACAAACACAGCTCTAACATACTAGGTGGCAATTCTGGAGATTTCCCCAGGTGAATTGAGGCAACCTGGTGATGCAAACTGCTTGCGGCTGTCTCCATGTTACATCATATTTCTTTTCTAAGAAGGGCCCCCGTTCAGTTTGGCTGGCCAAATTGCTTTTCTTGTCTTCACTGACTTGTTCATTATTCGCTGGATTCTGCAGCTGAAATTTTCTATAGGATAAGATAATCAGTCTCGTTCCAATCCTCCCTAGTACCACTTATAACATACTTGGTAGGTAATAGTGATAATATACATTGCTTCCCTTATGGCTCAGGTAACAACACATGGGTGAATATAAGTGCTAATGATTTCTTATTTACACTCCATTTAATTATTTTAACCAGTGTTCAAACATGTGTCCAGATTTGATAGGTCAACATTCATGAATTTGGCAAACCCCTGTGAGTTGATACCTATCTTGTTGTATACTACTCTATTGACGCTGGCTTCATGGCTAAGGAAGGGGTTATGGACGCAGTTTATAAACCCACATACCCGTGTTCAAAATACAGCTGTGGGCAATTTGGCAGCAAATCGCCTTGCATTGGTTTTTTATGAAATGGTATGGGTGCCGGTTGTTCAGAAAGCAATGGCAAAGTTTTTTTTTTAGCATATCCTTTTTACAGGACATCGCAGTCAACACCAGCATTTCTGCCACTGATCTCTTGGTGAGTTTATGTTCAGTAGTTTGCAATGGAAAACTACTAACGTAAACTTGTCAAGAGATCACAACAGCAAAAACATGCTGGTGTTGACTGCAACATCCTGTAAAGGATATGCAGCTAACTTCTTTTAACTCTACTGACAGCAGAATGATGCTCTGAAATCTTCCTCTATAGGATTATTAAACAACTATCAAATCACCTAATGAGAAGTGTGACTGCCCCAGCTACAACAGGAGACGCAACACTTGTTCCTGACAGAGAACGGCAGCTGGATCTGGAAAAAAAAATTGGATAAAAATTAACACATTTCCTTGATTTTTGTGTATCTATCAACTGAGGTAGGAGTCAACCAGCATGAAGATGGACACAAGACATTGCAGAAACCTTGGACAAGAGGGTGTGTAAGGCATAAGAAATGGCAAGAAATTGAGAAGCTTGTTGGTGAGTCATGATGAGAGCAAAGCTCTGCTACATAATGATCAATCGAGTAAAACATCACTGAATTAAATCAAGGCTGGACAACTAAGACACTCCGGATATATAAAGAGACACTTGTTAAAACATCACTGAATGAAATGAAAGCTACACAACTAAGATACTCCAGCCATATAAAGAGACACTTATTAAAACATCTTTGAAAGAAATCAATGCTGGACAACTAAGGTACTCCAGCCATATAAAGAGACATTTGTTAAAATTGTGCTGGAAGAAGAAGGCACTACATGTGGATAGACACATCAATGGCTGGGAAAAAGCCTGTATGAATGCACTGAAGACATACAAAAACAGTGCTGTAGACTCATTACTAAAAAAGGTCGCTTAAAAGTCGACAGGGTCGACTTCATTGCACCAGGTTTTATCCCATATGGCTCAGTCTCTTTCCGAAGCACGGAAAGCGTTGCACAAAGCACGAACTCCGTAGCTTTTAGCGACGACCCACAGGAGTCTCCGAATCATTTAACTCGTAAACCGAAGGACGCGGCCTGGAATCGAACCCACAACCTTCGGAGCACGAGTCAAACGGCTTGACCACTTCGCCACAGACTCCCTACTGCAGACCATCAGTATGACAATGATACTTGATGATGATGATGGTCATATGCCACACCTTCCGTTGCTTTCTCTCATAACCTTGAAGATTGCTGGGGCATGACCCAGTTTCTGCTAGGAATTTTCTTGTCCATTTCTAATGTTGATTGTTCAGCACATTTTTGGTCACCACCACCAAAACAAAACAAGACTATCGAAGTAAATAACCAATAGAAAACATATACACCAAAACATGCAAGATGCTAGAAGTCGACTGATCATTTCCTTAGAAAAAATCCTGTCATCACATTCTGAATTGATATGCATAATGGAAACCCCGTCATGTAGCATGACCATTAAAAAAATGTCCCTCTTATCACAACCACCTAAAAGATTATTGATTTCTACTGAGTCAGCAATTTCTTCAAAAATGTCTTTGAAGCAGTTTGAATAAATTTACACAAAATTAACCTTTAATTACATTAACACATAAATCCACGGTAAATGGATTTTTGGACAATAAATTTATCCTCTAATTTAAATCTGCCGGTTTCCCTGGCCTAGGGGTTTACGTCTTTCTCCGTAATCCCGTATACTCTTGTAACATGATGTGAGCGAGAAACGGTAGTGGTTCTCGCTTCATCTGTATCTATGTGACTATACACTCTGTATTTATCTGTATCTCACGGGGGTATGTGAGCCGGTCGCTCAGCAAGCAATGGCAAACTACTGCACGTAATCTTGCCTAGTATACCAACAGCAGCTGAAAAATGCTGGTGTTGACTGCAACGTCCTGTAAGGCATATGCAAAAAAAAAAAATTAAAACCCTGATAAGATACATCTTCTTCTTCTTCTTCTTCGTTCATCCGGAGTTTTTTTTCGGACGTGATTGCGTTGTGCCTGTTTACAGCAGAGCTGCGTTCTTGCGCCGTTAGGCCGACACATCCGACTTCTGCAGGCATTTGTTGACCGGGTTAACCTTCCCGGGGGTTTCTTAGGATGTTAGACTCTCACTGTTGTGGTGTTATCTCCCATCCCAGCTGGCCCATATAGAACAGCCAAAGGCATCCTGGTCGGCCCTCAAGGGAAGGCAGGGGCAGACCATGGGCATTCCCCGCCATCCAAGGAGGCTTCCATAATTGCAGAGCCATCACACAGCGCTCTGGTACTGGGCTCACCCAAGGAATCGTCACGTCCTGCACATGGCTGCTTAGCCTCATTTCCGTATATTGGGCCTTCCGTTCACCATAGGCTGTTCTTCCAGAAGCCAGAAGAATGCAGTTTGCAGATGACATCCGCACAGTGAGCTTTCGATTCGGACTTTCCACGTAATGGATTTGCTATCCAAGCAATATTCCATTTTGTGCCACTAGGACACTTTTTCCACCTTTTTTGAAGCCCACACAGTGAGCTTTCGATTCGGACTTTCCACGTAATGGATTTGCTATCCAAGCAATATTCCATTTCATGCCTCTGGGAGGCTTGTGTAACCGACATGCCTGTGGTATGAAGTGTGGCAGTCTAAATACTTCTTCATGTACATTTAAATGTCAACCCCAATACAGTTAAAGTAAGCTGCAGTCGACTTGAGCTTGTTGATATCTCCATAGAGCTTGTCCTCGAATGAGGCAGGTGTGGGCCAAAATATCTTTCTCTGTTCTGCATATATTGGGCACTCTTGCAGCAAATGTTTAGCTGTCATTTTACCAGTTCCACAATTACATTCATCTGTATCTCCTATCTTTAGTTTGTTGAACAAGTGGTATTTCAACCTGTTGTGTCCTGTGCGGAGTCTGAAGATTGCTACTTGTTCTCTTCGGTCGAGTTTGTAATATGCATCATCCTTCTGGTGGCCTGGATGCTCTGATTCCCATTTGGTTCTATAAGTGCTTTTTATAAACCTCTTTGCCTCATTATAGGTTATGTCTATGTCAGGCTGTGGTAGTCGTCCGCCCTCTTTTGCCAGTCTGTCAGCCTCTTCATTTCCAGGTATACTGCAATTTGATGGTATCCACTGTATTACAACTTTTTTGGATTTCTGGCATAGACCATGGAGTGCTGCTCTTAGGTCAGCTATTTCTGTGCTGTTATTGCTCTTCAGTATTGAGACAGCTGACTTTGCATCTGTAAAGATAGCTATTTGCGTCTCTTTATTTTCCTCCATCAAGAGCATTTCTGCTGCAGTTTTCAGAGCCTCTACCTCCGCTTTGAAGTTACTTGAAAACTTTCCAGTTGCCACTGAATGTGTTTTTTTCACTCCATTTTTTAAATTTAGGAGAATTCCTCCTCCTCCATTCTCTACTGAATTTTTGGCTGATCCATCTGTATATGCATGGGTCCAATTGCTGCTTGGGTAATGTTCTTTTATGTAGTTGAGGGTTATTTCTCTTCTTTTGGTTTCATGCTGAGTGTTCTTTTTCTCAATACCAGGAATGTTTTCTATCATCTCAGGCAGTAGCTGCTGTCTCCAAGCTGGGAACTTGTCTGCATTGTAAATGGGTTTGACTGTTGATATGTTAAGTATGGGATCTGCCCTAATCTTTCGTTTTGCAGTTTCTACAAAGTTGCTACGCTTCAGTCTTCCCTTTCCAAAACCACTAAACCTTTTATACATAGGGTGGTCTGTCAATCTTCTAAATTTTTCAGCTTGTTGCTGGGCTCTGCTATCTCTTCTATCCTGCATTGGTTGTAAACAAGTGATCTTTTCTAGTTCATTAATAGGCGTTGTCTTCAGGCTTCCAGTTATGATTCGCATTCCTTGATTTTGGACTCTGCTTATTTTGTTAAAGTTTGACTTAGCTGCTGTTGCCCAAGCTGCAATGCCATATTCCAGTACTGGCCTCACCCGTCCAGTATATAACTTCTTGAGAACTTTCTCATCTGCTCCCCACGTTGTACCAGCAAGCTTTTTCATGATTGCCATTCTTTGCCTTGCTCTTGTTCGATTTTTCTCAACCTGTGTCTTCCATGTCAGGCGACGATCAAAGGTGACTCCTAGATAGTTTGGATTTTCTTCATGGCGCAATATTTTTCCATTCAATACCAGCTTAGGTTGCTGAGATTTAGTTGAGAGGGAGAATACTGTGCATGTTGTTTTCTCCTCACTTATCTTCACTAGCCATGATTTTGACCAGTCCTCTAGCGCTAATAGGGCTTGCTGTATTCTGCTGTTAGCTGTACTAATATATTCTTCAGATGTCCATATGGCTAGGTCATCTGCAAAGGATGATGTGTGTACTCTGGCTGGAAAATTTTCCGTGATGTCGTTTATATATGCTAGGAATAATGTTGGTGAAAGAACTCCTCCTGGCGGGACACCTTGCTCCAACAGCATCATTTTGCTGGTTTGTCCTTGTACTTTTGTCCTGGCAGTTCTGTTCTCAAGGTAGTGGCTGATCCATTTGTACATTTTCCCACAAACATGCATTTTTTGCAGTTTTACTTTCAGTCCTTCCTTCCATACTTTATCAAATGCTTTTTCTAAATCTATCCAGACCGCTAGTGTGTGCTTTTTCTCTTGGAAGGCATCCTCTATTTCCTGAGCTATATAGGTTATTTGATCTTCAGTGGATCTTTACTTTCTGAATCCTGCTTGGTGAGGTGTTAAGAGTTGGTTTTCTTCCAGATGCCATGTTAGCCTGCCATTGATAATGCGTTCCATTAATTTTCCTACACAGCTAAGAAGACTGATAGGTCGATAGCCATTTGGTTCTTCCAGGTCTTTTCCTTTCTTTGGGACTGGTATTAGTATAGCTTCCTTCCATGCCTGTGGGACTATTCCCCTCTTCCAGCTGTAATTTAGGACTGCTAGTAGTTTCTTTTTTGCCTTAGTGCCTAGTCCTATTAGCATTTCATTTGTGATTCCATCCTTTCCTGGTGATGTCTTCTTTTTTAGGGTATTCATTGCCTGTTCCATTTCTTCCATTGTTAGATTTGCCATCATATATTCTGCTGCTGTCTCTGTATATCTATGATGTATCTGTTTATCTTTGATTGCTTTCTTCTGTTCGGCTGTAATATCAATGTGGTTTGCACTGGCATAGTGTTCCATTAGTGCATTTGCAGCCTTTTTTCCTGTAAGCAAGGCATTTCCTTGTTTAATTGTTATTTGTTTGTTTCTAGGTCCTTCATTGTTCATGGCTTTCACTAGTTTCCATAGTTTGTTTCCACCCCTGTCAAAATTCAGGTTTTCTGTTTTTTTACTCCAACAATCTCTTGTTGTTTGATTTACTGTTCTTTTATATTTTGCTGAGATGGCTTTGAGAGAGATGTTCGCTTCAGTTGTTTGTTCTCTCTCTGCGGTCTTCCTAGCATCTTCAACTTTGTCCTCCAAAATTTGTAGTTCCTCAGTCCAGTATGGTTTGTAATTTTTCCTCGCTCCTCTTGGAATAGACACAGTGGCCGCCTGTATTATTGCTCTGTTTAGACTTTCCACCATTTGCTTCATGTTGCCATATCGTGTATTTATGTTTTCACAATATTTGTCTGTTAGTATGGAAAATCTGTCCCAATCTGCTCGTTTGTAATTCCAGCGGGGCAAAGGCTTTTGCTCCTGTGGAACATACTCCATATTTATTACAAGCTTGATTGGTCTGTGGTCACTACCTGCTAATTGGTCAAGCACATGGCGATCGATTTTGTGGAGGATGTCTCCTGTGCAGAAAGCTAAGTCTGGAGTAGAAGTGGTAATCCATCTTCTGTAGTAGAAGCTCGGTGTGTCATCTGCTTTGTTGAGTAGATGGAGATTTGAGTCTATTTCCCAGTCCTCCACTTCATCTCCTCTTTTGTCAGTATCTGGGTGTCCCCATCTTTCTGAGCGGCTATTAAAGTCTCCGACAACAATGCAATTTGTGTCAGTTATTTTCATGTTTGAGAGTGTAAGATCCTTATCTGCCGGGCTATACAGATTGTAAATTCTTATTTTCACGTCCTTTATCATTATATCAACACCTATAATTTCCGTTTGGTTGTCAGAGATCACAGATACTTCGCTGCAAGGTATTGTATTTCGTGTAAGTATTACAACTCCTCCTTTGTGTCCTTCGCGGTCGAAACGTGTGGCCTGATATCCCTCGACTGAAAATGTGCGATTGGCGTTGAGGTGTGTCTCTTGAATGCATGCCACATCTATTCTATCTTTATGAAGACGCTGTGTTAGGGAGGCTTTCTTGTTATAAACTCCTTCGGCATTCCATTGTAGTATGTTGAGAGTCCGGGGTGTTTGGTCAATAGCTCTTAACCTACTCCTCTGTGCCTTGACTACACAGCACAGGGGAAGGTGACCACCAGAAGTCATGGGTGGACCCCCTCGAGGCAGGGGGCCCGGCACTATCACCGCCTGATGGGACTTCACGGGATTAGCACCATAACGATTAATTTTCATCTGTGACATCATGAATTAAGTTACGTTGAACTGCTTTGTCAAGCCTGTGGCTCAGTACATCCGATTTCAACAAGCATTTGTTCGGGATGCTTTCCCTAGCCTTTGACTGTCCCCAGTCTACCTACAAGGCAGCAGGTTTGTACGTCTCTTCGTCTGGTCCCTCTCCCTTGACCTGTCCGACATGGGTGATCCTACCAGTAGCTGTGCTACCGTCGGCATAGCTCTTGGGGTCATTGGAACGCCCAAGCCCCTCTACCTCGTCAAGGTGGACGCACGGCAGAGGGGAGATACATCTATATTTCATCAACTTTCCTCTGTCTCATCCTGGTAAAGTCACATACTACAGCACTTACCTGAGCGCGGAGCCTCTGACTGCCGATCCGTATGTGACGATGTCTGGCTTCACTCGTCCATAACCCGCTGGCAGCTCCTGTTGAGGAATACAAACAAACCGAACATGGTCAAATACATTTGATTTTTAAACTGTACTGAGAATCTATGGCAAAACACCAGCAAACAAGTTCAGGAAGCATTTCTGAGAACATGCATCTTTCCTGTCAGCTAGCTGCATATACTTTACAGGATGTAGCAGTCAACCCCAGCATTTTTTGCCTGTTCGTGATTACTGGGCAATTTACATTTAGTAGTTTGCCATTGCTTTCTGAACAACCAGCACCCATACCATTTCATAATAAAACTAACGCAAGGCGGTCTGCTGCCAAATCGCCAGCAGCTGTGTTTCGAACTCGGGTATGCGGGATTACGAGCTGCGTCCATAACCCCTTTGCCACGGAGCTGGCTACATACAATTTATGAGTCATGGAACATTTCACAACCAATAAATATGACAATTGGGGTTTTGAGCTTAAAATGTTCCAGAAAACTTCTGAGAATATATATCGTGGACCAAGAAGAAGACAATACTGACATTCCACAAGATTTGAACGTTGAATAACTGGCTAATAGTCAGCATCATGTCTCAGAAACTAAAATACTTTGATCATATTAAGCGTCAGTGGCTGGGAAAGAACAATGACGGAAGGCATGGTTCCTGGAAGAATTGCCAGGGGTCAACCAGCAGGAAGATGGATCAGGACATTGCATACACATTGGGTATGATGGTGTAAGAGGCTGGAGATGGCAGAAAGTGAGAAATTTGTTGATGGGCCATGCTAGGAAAATGTGTTTAAGGCTGGGCCAATATCAGAGCTGGATGCAGCTTGACAAACAAATCTCTCCAGCACTGTTGTCCCAGCATCTAGTGAACTACCTACTGTGTCACTATGGCTGCCCAAATGTGGTACGACCGAACGAATGAACAAACAATCTTTATTTTCAAAGGGTTAAGAATTGGGCACGCAGGCCCGTCTGACATTCTGCCCTTCTTCTCTATTTCCTCTCATACATTCTTTCATTCAACATCACTTATGGAGAAGAACAATAAGCATTAAAACACATGAAAAATAATCAATAATACATGACTAACTGAGGCAATGTTTAACATGGGCATTATAAATAACTAAGGAAGGTGTAACGTGCCCTACATATGCAAATGTTTTTTGGCTAGTTATCATTTGAGAACCATCAGAAAAGGTATGTGGGGATAACTACGATTACTGTCAAGGGACAAGTGTATCATTACTACTTTGCTAAATACACCATTTAAAAAAAAAAACAGATCAGCACACACATACAGAAACATGGATCAGCTTCAATGTTGAGTCAGGCCATGTGGGTGTAAGAGGAAATTAACAAGCTGATAGACTTGTAAAGTGGGCTATTGTGGAAAGCAGATGAGCAATGGACCATGCTGATATAGTGAATGCCTTCAGAGAAGTAGGGCGATTAACAAATCAGTGATGACTATGAATCTGCAACCTTGACCAGACTGCAAGAACATCAAGTCAAAAGGGGTCAAGTCATTCAAGAATGCTATGCAGAAGAAGAATAGTCAGTCAACACAGAATTGGTATTGCCAGCCACTACACTATGGATGAAATACTGAGGAAGGGATCAGAGCACTTTTAGGTTGAGTGGTTTGATTAATTTGACAACAAACTAACCAACTGACACATGCAACATCAACATTACAGACATCAGTTGATAGTCTTGACAAGGATGTCAAAACCTGTTTACTTCAGCTATTTGCTTAGTTGTAATTAAAACAATTAGAGGCTGTATAACTTACCCATGTTGTCATCCCTCTAGAAGAGAACCTGGCAATCTGATGCTCAAAGTTGATGCCTCCAACCCCAATCACATCCAGCTGATCAGCAGGATTGTTCAGAGTTCTGTCAGAGGAAAAGATGCAATTCTGTGTGTGTGTATAAACTACATCTGACCTAAACTTCTATAAGACATACATACTGAAGTGTGTCTTCTTCTTTTGCCTTTGATATTCCAGTGCAGCACAGGGCCTCAACCAACTCAAATCAAACTCTCTTATCCTGTGCCATTTCCAGCAGACCCTTCCATATCCACACCATATTTGTCATCAGTCTTTAATTCTCTTCTCCATGTCTGTTTTGGCATCTCCATCTATTTCATGTGCCCCTGGGTTTCAGAGTAGGACTTTCTAGTGATACTGTTAACAGATTTGTGTATCTCCTATCCAGCGCTTGTGTCTTTTCCTCACCTCTGTGTTCATTAGAATCTGCTGTTCTCTCCATGAGTTCCACAGTGGTGATTCACTTCTAGGCTTGTTCATGATAGTTTTCTCTCTTCTAGATTTGTTCACAATTGGTTGGATTTTGCAGCTTAAGTTTTCTACATCATGAAGTCCCCAATATGGTGGTTAGGTATTGAATCATTAAGTCCTCTGGCATGTTTATGCTTGTGTGCTTGCATTAGCATTTCCCTCATGTTGGACTGGTAGTACATGGTTCCGTCGCCCTGCTACTGAGTGAGTGCATGGTGCGACACTGTGAGCTGTGAGATTCGTTTGGAATGCTTTTACATCTGTCCGCTGTTTTGCACAGTGAACTGCATGTTCGGAACAATGGCCGGCTGTCGCTGAATTGACTGGTTTGCCTTTTCAGTTCACGAGTGCATTTTTCAGGAGGTCGTCGCTTATCTACAGAGTTCGTGCTTTGTGCGGCACTTTCGGTGGGTCGCCCTGTGGAAAGAGACCGAGCATTGTGGGATAAAACCCGGGTCAATGAAGTCTTTCTGATGACTGCCAATTCCATCGACGATGAACTGTATTTTTCGTGAAGGACGTTTGTGTTGGCATTCTGGCGGTGGCATTATGAAAAGTGTACCTGTGCGGACTGTTGGTTTGCCGAGACTCCTGTCTGTTCCACTTTTCACATTGGGCAGTGAGGAGTATTTTGTGTGATATTCACTGGCACAGGTACGAAGCATAATGGCGACGACCCGTTGCCGTGAAATTGGAACCGCAACTAACTAACTACATCAAGAAGTACCTAGCCTCACGTCAACCCTTATTAGTCACTTCGTACAAGATACATGACAGGTTACAGTGTTGCCAGGGCCCATACAGGGTAGCAAAGAATAGTAACACTGTTGCCTACCATGCACGTCATAAGAGGCGACTAAGGAGGCTATGGTTCCGTTGCCCATTGCTACTGGAGTGAGTGTGTGGCACGACACTGTGAGCTGTGAATTTTGTGTGGAATGCTTTTACATCTGTTCGCAGTTTGTAGCGTGAACTGCATGTTCGGAACGATGGCGGCCAGCTGTTGCTGAATTGACTGGTTTGCCTTTTCGGTTCATGCGTGCATTTTTCAGGAGACTCCTGGGAGTCGTCGCTGGAGCTATGGAGTTCATGCTTTGTGCAGTGCTTTCGGCGGATCGCCCTGCGTAAAGAGACCAAGCCATGTGGGATAAAACCCGGGTCAATTAAGTCTTTCTGGTGACTGCCGTTTCTTCTTCTTCTGCGTTCATCCGGAGTTTCTTTTTTTCGGACGTGACTGCACCGTTAGGCCGACACATCCGACTTCTGCGGGCATTTGTTGACCGGGTTAACCTTCCCGGGACTGCCGTTTCCATCAACAATGAACTGTATTTCTCGTGGAAGACTTTTTTGTTGGTATTCTGGTGGCCGCATTATGCACCGCGTGCCTGTACGGGCTGTTGGCTTGCCGATACTCCTGTCTATTCCATTGTTCACATAGGGCAATGAGGAGCATTTTGTGTGATATTCACTGGCACAGGAATGGAGCATAATGGGGACGACCCTTTGCCGTGAAGTTGGAACCGCGAGTAACTAACTATTCTTTGTTTCTCTAATCAGTTTTCTTTGTTTCTCGAGCATTAAGGCATAGTATATAAGAGTGAAATATGACTTCACATACCCATACAATGGCCCATCATTGCCAATAGCTGACACCATGATGACTTTATTAGCTGTCAGTTCCCAGACCTGAGGATGTGAACAAGTACGTTGAATTTAAAAGATATTGTTTCCATCAGAGCAATTTGGTTGGAGTCTATTGACAATGAAATATAAAAAATCTGTGGATGAAAATTACCAACCGAGACCTAATCCCAATCCCCAGTCACTATCTGATCAAATGAACAGTTTACTAACATACATATGGAACTAGCATCTAGTCTATCTGATCAAATGAACAGTTCACTAAAATAAATATGGAACTCTCATCTAGTCTATTTGATCAAATGAACAGTTTACTAACATACAATTGGAACTAGCGTCTTAGTCTATCTGATCAAATGAACTCATTAACATAAATGTTGAACTTTAATCTAGTCTATCTGATCAAATGAACAGTTTACTAACATACAAATGGAACTAGCATCTAGTCTATCTGATCAAATGAACAGTTCACTAAAATAAATATGGAACTCTCATCTAGTCTATTTGATCAAATGAACAGTTTACTAACATACAATTGGAACTAGCGTCTTAGTCTATCTGATCAAATGAACTCATTAACATAAATGTTGAACTTCAATCTAGTCTATCTGATCAAATGAACAGTTTACTAACATACAAATGGAACTAGCATCTAGTCTATCTGATCAAATGAACAGTTCACTAAAATAAATATGGAACTCTCATCTAGTCAATCTGATCAAATGAACAG
Source organism: Cepaea hortensis (assembly GCA_963921405.1). NCBI lineage: Eukaryota > Metazoa > Mollusca > Gastropoda > Stylommatophora > Helicidae > Cepaea > Cepaea hortensis. Next base: position 35,883,729 of record OY992889.1, read on the forward strand.
TTCACTAACATAAATATGGAACTCTCAACTAGTCTATCTGATCAAATGAACAGTTCACTAAAATAAATATGGAACTCTCAACTAGTCTATCTGATCAAATGAACAGTTCACTAAAATAAATATGGAACTCTCAACTAGTCTATCTGATCAAATGAACAGTTCACTAACATAAATATGGAACTCTCAACTAGTCTATCTGATCAAATGAACAGTTCTCTAAAATAAATATGGAACTCTCATCTAGTCTATCTGATCAAATGGACAGTTGACTAACATAAATATGGAACTCTCAACTAGTCTATCTGAGCAAATGAACAGTTCACTAAAATAAATATGGAACTCTCATCTAGTCTATCTGAGCAAATGAACAGTTCACTAACATAAATATGGAATTCTATCTAGTCTATCAGATCAATGTTCACTAACATTAATATGGAACTCTTATTTACCCCATACCTGTATTTGTAATCTCTCACCTTATCAACAAACGGGTGGTCCATGAAGTCTGGTCCACCAATGCTCAGATTTAAGACATCAATCTTTTTCAGAATGGCATAATTAAAGGCATCGAGAAACCAGGAAGTGTAGGATACCTGTCATTTACAATATGTTAAATTAATATGCAACTTTTAGGTTGAGTACAAATAAGCCAGTCTCTAACAAACATTTATGGCATATGATGGTGATGAAGAAAAGAAACCAAAAGTACAAAGTAAATCAGAAAACCATCTTACTGCAATTTACTTATTCCCAATAATAGTTAAAATTATTGTACACGAAACATTAACAGACTAAATTAGTTCCAAATAACAAAGATAACTGTTTAAAAAAATTCTATTAAGAAAAGTTGTCTGTATATTATTATATTCAAACATACTGTTTTCACACCTTCGTCTTCTTCTTCTTCATTTGTCTTTCAAGGGAAATCTGTCACACCAGTTATGAAACTCAAAGGTCAGGGTGTCCATCTTCGGCATGATGTGTGCAAGATTTACTTCCTCTAGACAGATTCTACCCAAGGTAATGGGCTCTATCTGCATATGGATAGATTTTCTTAGAAACTCTGCCAGGGCAGTAGCTATACAGCCTACTCTTTGTGACTTCCAACAGCAGTGAGATTTTTTAACATTTCCAACAGCAGTGAGATTTTTTAACATTTCCAACAGCAGTGAGATTTTTTAACATTTCCAACAGCAGTGAGATTTTTTAACATTTCCAACAGCAGTGAGATTTTTTAACATTTCCAACAGCAGTGAGATTTTTTTACATTTCCAACAGCAGTGAGATTTTTTAACATTTCCAACAGCAGTGAGATTTTTTAACATTTCCAACAGCAGTGAGATTTTTTAACATTTCCAACAGCAGTGAGATTTTTTAACATTTCCAACAGCAGTGAGATTTTTTAACATTTACAACAGCAGTGAGATTTTTTAACATTTACAACAGCAGTGAGATTTTTTAACATTTCCAACAGCAGTGAGATTTTTTACCATTTCCAACAGCAGTGAGATTTTTTAACATTTCCAACAGCAGTGAGATTTTTTAACATTTCCAACAGCAGTGAGATTTTTTAACATTTCCAAACAGCCGTGAGATATTTTTACATGCAAAATGTGCACACTGGACCTCCAGTTTTGAGCCCTTAACCAAAAAGGTTAGGTATCTGATCTCATTACCCTAGACATCAAGGTGACGTGTGATATCATTAGATGCTATATTCCTTTCAAGATTCCCAGCCCCAAGCTAAGATCAAACTCGGTACTGAGGCGGACAGAATAACCTCTCAGGTTTGTCTCTCTCAGCTGCCCATCCCATTCTTATTTCTGTGGATTGTTTTAATTAAACAGTTTTCTTAAAGGTTATCATTGCTCTTCTCATCCTTCTAATGAGTCAGAGTAGCACAAAGGCACATTGTCTGTCATTAAACTTAAAAAGTGATGTGTTTGAATCAATTTTATGCAAAATAAAGTTTTTCAGAGAAGTCTAATGATGTCATTTCCTCCCTGATCACTTCATATTGGATCAGATGTCTTGCCTTCTTGGCCAAAAATAGAAAAATGGGAGATTCGGTGTGCATGGTGCATAAGAAACACTAGACTGTTTGAAATTGTAAAGGCATAAGCTGCAGAGCCTTCTGTTGGGCAACATTTCACAAACAAAAAAGTCTACTGGCAACACAATATGTGTATTATGTGAGAACTCTGGTATATGCCCATTGTGATTCTTGCCAGGTCAACAGAGTTCATGCACTGAGCTGAGAATTTCCAAGTGTGATCTAAAGGAGGGATTGAGACACTAGTGGGCAATTTCACATTCTGATGAAGATTCTTGAATTTAATCAACTAATCAACCCTTGCCCTTCTTGTTTGAAAATATGTCATGCATTTCAGTATCATTTTGAGGTGTTTATGGCAGGCTGTCACAAATGGAGATTCTGGTTCAAACGTGCACTTCATAGTAACTGACAGAGCTAGCAAACTTCATGCTAGGTATCCAATCTCATTACCTCAGACATCAGGGTGATGAGTGATATCATTAGAAGTTAATGGTCCTTGGAAAGATTCCTAGCCCTAAGCTGAAATTAAACTCAAAAATCAGTAGCAGACACTATCAATGGAAGCATCTAGATGTAGAAATGTTGATGTACCAGGGTCACATAATCTATCAGATTTCTATTTACCTCCCGGTAAGGCATCCTAGAAACAGATTCTAATCTGCCCAATAAAGGAAGAATCAACAATCACTGCTGTAGTGTAATGATGCCTGCTGAGCACAACAAACTGTGCATATTGTACAACTGAAAGAGAATCACAGCAATCTGCAATAATTGTGGTAGACATTCAGTAGCCACATACTGCACTGCACATAGTCAATGTTCACATGTTTTCTTGAAGTCAGCATGTTGCTTGGATGCTGGGAAGGAAGTGAGTTGTTGATGTTAGCTTGGATCCATCCCTTATTACATCAGTTTGTACAAGAATTTTAAAAAGTTAGTTGCATATCCTTTACAGGATGTCGCTGTCAACTCCAGAATTTTTGGCTGTTTGTGATTTCTTGGCAAGTTTATGTTCAGTAATTTGCCTTTGCTTTCTGAATGGCCAGCACTCATACCACTGAATGAAAACCAGTGCAAGGCAGTCTGCTTCCAAATAGCCCGCAGCTGTTTTGAAACATGGTATGCGGGATTATGAATTGCGTCCTTAACCCCTTCACCACAAGAATGAACAACTCATTATAAAAGTTAACAGCAAAAGAATCAGCTTCATTGCACCAGGTTTAACCCCATCTGGCTCAGCCTCTGCAAACAGCCTGCACAGAGCATCGCATACAGCATGGACACAGCAGTTCCAGCTATGACCCCGATGGGTCTCCTGTACAATTTCCCTCCTGGTCTGAACGACATAGTTCGTAAATGAACCCACAAACTTCAGAACATAAGGCAGGCATCTTGGCCACTTTGCCACATCCACCCCATGAACAACTCAGTCTGGGTGGGGTTCTCTAACAACAAAGAACAAAAGCATCCACATTCTGGTGCACGCAATACCTGGTTATTGGTGAACACTCTGAACACGTAGATGTCGGCATCTGGGGCGAAGCCCAGGCATTCCTTGTGGCTAGCAATGACACCAGCCACAAATGTTCCATGGCCCAAGCCTGAATGGGAAGAGAAATCAAACAGGACAGTTAACTTACACAAGGATGCACTAAATACCTCATGCAATTGGTGATTCACTCATGTATTATTGAGAACTATAAGGAAAGAGGAATCAAACAGGACAGTTAACTTACACAAGGATGCACTAACTACCTCAAGCAATTGATTTATTCATTCATGTATTATCGAGAACTATAAAGAAAGAGAAATCAAACAGGACAGTTAACTTACACAAGGATGCACTAACTGCCTCAAGCAATTGGTTTATTCATTCAAGTGTTATCGAGAACTATAAGGAAAGAGAAATCAAACAGGACAGTTAACTTACACAAGGATGCACTAACTACCTCAAGCAATTGGTTTATTCATTCATGTATTATCGAGAACTATAAAGAAAGAGAAATCAAACAGGACAGTTAACTTACACAAGGATGCACTAACTGCCTCAAGCAATTGGTTTATTCATTCATGTGTTATCGAGAACTATAAGGAAAGAGAAATCAAACAGGACAGTTAACTTACACAAGGATGCACTAACTACCTCAAGCAATTGGTTTATTCATTCATGTATTATCGAGAACTATAAAGAAAGAGAAATCAAACAGGACAGTTAACTTACACAAGGATGCACTAACTACCTCAAGCAATTGGTTTATTCATTCATGTATTATCGAGAACTATAAGGAAAGAGAAATCAAACAGGACAGTTAACTTACACAAGGATGCACTAACTACCTCAAGCAATTGGTTTATTCATTCATGTGTTATCGAGAACTGTAAGGAAAGAGAAATCAAACAGGACAATTAACTTACACAAGGATGCACTAACTACCTCAAGCAATTGGTTTATTCATTCATGTATTATTGAGAACTATAAGGAAAGATAAATCAAACAGGACAGTTAACTTACACAAAGATGCACTAAATGCCTCAAGCAATTGGTTGATTCACTCATGTATTACTGAGAAATTTAAGGAAAGCAAAGAACAGTAATAATGTAATAATGACGTAAAAGGCAATTAATGAGGGTTGGCTAGAGACTGGCTTCCTCAGCCCATACAAAACTAAAGCTGTAAATCCAATCAATCATGAACAAATCCTAAAGTGTCAAGGGTTTAAAGGCAACAGGATCAACTTCCTTGTACTGGGTTTTATCGGATGTGGTTTAGTCTCTTTCCAATCTTTTGCATGTATGTGTGCCTGGGGGTGTGTGGGTGGATGTGTGGGAGATGTGTGTATGGGTGGGGAGGTGTGTGAGGGATGTGGGATGTGGGGGATGAGTGGATGGGTGGGGGCATGTATGTGTGCCTGGGGGTGTGTGTGTGGTTGGGTGGGGGGGTGTGTGTGTGTGGGGGATGGGCGGGTGGGTTGGGGATGTGTTTCATAACATGGTAATATGCATTATGTTTTCAACATTCTTTTGACAATGTTTTTTTCCTATGTGAATGTATTATGCACTATTGATGAATGAAAGATGAGTGACTGGAAGGGTCGAATGTAAGATGGGCCTGCGTGCCCAATTTGTTACCCTTTGAAAATAAAGTCTGTTCGTTCGTTCCACAGGACAGCCCACCAAAAGCATCATACAAAACACAAACTTCATAGCTCCAGTGATGATCTCACTTCTCAAGAGTCTCAAAGAAAATTGCACTCGTGAACTAGATGGCATCCAGAATCGAACCCACAACTTTTGGAGTGTTATTTATGTGTTTTCTGTTCCTGTGTATCATGAAATCAGAATAATAAAATGGGTCATTATGCATGTCTACACCAATGCAAGCCGACTTGTGATTTCAGCGCTGATATGTGACCTTAATGTTAACTGTGAAGGTTCTGTAACTGGGATGGCAGGGTTAGTCATCCTATTTTCGATAGCCGCTCTAGAATGTATCGATACGTCACGCGTACAACTTGCGTCATCACCGTTTGCGTCGAGCTGTGTTGTTTAATGCTTACATAAATTGTAAAATATGAACAGAACAAATCTGTGTAAATTGATCAGTGCAAGTAAATAAGGCTGAACTCTTACAGATTTCTTCTTAGGTTCGGCTGACTTTGCCCAAAAATGTATACCATGAAGCGAGAGAGAAAAGAATGAAAGCGAGAAGCCAGCCGATCCAAGCGTCGTTTGTAGTTTGTAACTTTCAAGATGATAATTATCAGCGTAAAGATGAATTATTGTGTTCGGGACAATGAAAAACCTAACACTGAAGATCATCATCATCTTCTTCCACTTTTGCCGTCAAGCATCGTGGGAAGGATTAGTTTATTCTAAAGAAGGATTAGTTGATTCTAAGGATTCTAAATTTCCTCGGGACCATTTACATTTTGTTACTATATATTTGTTTTATCAGAGACAGGAAGGTGGCGGAAACATTACTTTCTATTGTGACATTGAAAGATGCAACAAGTGATGCGTAATTGAGAGCTCTAGAGACATGTGAATAACTTAAGTTTTCTCATGATATCCAGTTAATTCTGTTGACTTGAGCTCCAATGAAGGAATTTAATGGCTCATTTCAAACTATGCAGCTGTAAGTGTTTTTCTAAGCCTGTGTTTAAAATAAAATATGCTGGCTCCTGAGAAAAAGGAGCTGGCTCCTGAGAAAAAGGAGCTGGCTCCTGAAAAAAAGAAGCTGGCTCCTGAATCATGTTTAAATTTTTCTACTCCTGGCCATGCCACAGGCAAGCATTCTGGCCACTGCACTACCATGGTCAGATACGCTTGCCTGCTAACATTTAATGATAATCCCTTTTTACTCTCCTCAACCTCCTTCACTAGGCAGCTAAGCAGAGAAATAGTACCCTACATTTCATTTCATTACACCTCTGTCCTTTTCATTGCACATGTGTACATTATGTTAATATTCCTTGATGTAGTTGCTGCAGTGTCATTTCTATCTTGGAAATGTGTTTTTGTTTGCTAACAAAGGTTTATCTCCACAACATCCTCTATAAAAAAAAAATATTCTATTAAAGCTGAACTGTTACAATTTGTGTTTCTTCTATTACACATCACATCCTCACAGCTTAACCAGTTAATCTCACGTTATTTATTATTCAAGGATAGCATCACATCTCAAATACCCCCGGCCATAACTCGTCATTTTTACTGATGACCCATCGTTGCTGAGTCATAAAAACAAAACTTGAAGATAAATACACAAATACATTACTATAAATAACTGGACATATTTCCAAGCAAGCAACCATAATGTATTACCATCATCTAGAGTCTTTTCATTGGTCCAGTTTGTCCTGTCTTTTAAACGACCCCGTTTAAAGTGAGGATGGTCAGTGGCGAGACCTGTATCAAAGATGGCTACCTTTACTCCCGCACCTACAAAACACAGAGGAATTGATACTTATATTTTAAAAAACATGCATAATACAACAATAGTGGTTGTGCACAATGAATACATATTGTGAGATGACTGTATTCTTAACCTCATTTCATTGGTTATTTTAACTCTTAAAGGATGTAAGAGATATCCCAAGCAAAGCCCAGAATTTTTCTCTTTCTACTTACTTTTTTTACTGTAAATGCTTCAGTCAATTATTTCGAATTGTTTTCACAACTTTCATAACATTGATGTTAAATATGGTTATAACCAAGACACCACAAAACAGAAACAGTCTGATTAAAGATTAAAGATATCAACACCAAATTGTGGCCTTCCAAAAAGACCATTTGGAAATACCAGCCCTAAATACGGTCCATCTTTTAAGAACATTTGAAAATAACCCCAAACGCTGGCTTTCTGTCCTTGAAGAGTTAAACAGTTATTTTTACTGACAATGTTATCCAAATTTATGTACAGTTGTACATTTCTTTCTTCCTTCGTTTTTGTTGTTATTGATGTTGTTGTTGGGGGGGGGGGGGGGGGGGGGGCCACTATGTTCCTTTTTTGGCATCAAACACATTTTTTCAATACATTTGTTACTACAATACTTGATCACCAAAGAATTCTATTCAAATTACTCAATATAATTTTCATAAAAACAGTAATGCAGGGTTTGTGTCATCACAAAAATACTGTTTCCTTTCTTAGTCATTGCCATCAACAACATCATTCTGTTCCCTGTCAAATGATATACGTACATAAGTTTTCCACAGATCTCAGTTATTGGTGTTCTGGATCAATTCTCCTGATGATATTCCTCTATGTCACCGTTTTAGAACTCCCAGCATCATCTCTCCTGGTCTATCTCTCTCTACCCCTTCTAAGACTAATCATTCCAGATGTGTAAATGTTTTCCAATATATCTCTTCTCACTGTATGACCCAAGAATACCATTTGTCTCTTCCTTTTACTGTACTTGTATTTAATATTCTAATTTAATTAGCCTCTTCCTTGTTAGTTATTCTGGCAATCAAACTTGTCTCAGAAACTACATCTTTGTATCTTCTCAGCACTTCCCAATTTGTTCATTATCATTCCACAATTCACTGCCATACAACATAACTAGTTCAATATAGCATATCAGTAGTCTTTCTAACATTCAATAAAAGTGACATCACATAGATAAGTTTTATCTTTCAAAATGCAGCTTTTGCTTGGCCTATTCTGCGCTTAATCTCATTGTCATATATCTTCCATCTGATGTTATGATTGCCCCAAAATATTTACATTTATTGTCTTGGTTAAGCATTTTTCCTTCCAATGCCATAGCATATTATGGTATTATTTTTTTTCCTTAAATACAACCACTGGGGAATAGCCATAATTATCCCAATTTGGAAAAGCAAAGGCAGCAAAAGAGACTGCACACAATACAGAGGCACTTCCTTTCTCATACTGGGAAAATATTCTGCAAAATTCTTGAGAAAAGATTACGAACTACTATATAGGGTGGGCCCAAAAAAAGTGAGAACATCTTGTTGCATACGAATTATTTAAAAATATAATTCAATTAATTATATTGTTTCATGTAATTTTGTTTGCAAAGTGTTTAGCTAATCAGAAATCATGTTCAATGTGTCGTCCTTGCTTCTCAACGAGTTTTTCTAAGCGTCGACGCCACCCATTTATGCTACTGTCAATAAAGCGCTGCCCCAGATTTCTCCATTCTTCAATTATTGCCAACTTGAGCTGCTCAACTGTGGTAAATTTTTGCCGATGGTAGACTTTTTCTTGCAAAGCATCCCATGTGGCATAATCTACTGGGTTTAAATCAGGACTGTTTGGTGGCCACATGTCTGGCTCTATGAAGTTAACATTCTCCTGACGAAGAAATTGGATCGTATTTCTGGTTGTGTGAGATGGAGCTCAGTCTTGCTGTAATGTCCAGTTATGGTGATCACATGTCGCTTGAATTACAGGCAGCAAACTTTATCTCAGAACATGTTCACAATAGTATTCACTGTTTACTTAGGTACCTGGTTCAACGAACACAATACTAGTTTTCCCCATTTGAGACACACCAACTGATACCATGATACTGCAGCTGAAATGGTCACGTTCTAGTATAAGTCAACTTTCCTGAACTTGTATTTCCTTTGTTTAAACGGAATAAACACTGTAATTGTGAGAATTAACTGGAGTGGCAATGGTGAATGTCGTTTCGTCTGTAAACCAGATGCTTCGTACACTTCTCTCATTAGGAAACCGCTCAAGTAGCTGCCGACTGCGTTGCAAGCGTTTCAATTTGACATTTTCATTGAGCTTCTGCCCGATCACACGCTTGTATGTTTTGAGTTGTGAATCTTGCTTAACAATACATCGAACCGACGACCGTGGTACACCAGTTTCTCTTTCCATTTCCCCCAGACTTCTGTGACTGTGGGGATCATCATCTTGACTGCAGATCAGCCCACGCACCCGCTCAATATTCTGTTGTGTTCTGGCAGATTTTGGTCTACCACTTCCTGGTTTACGTTCTGTTGTACCGTCGTTGTCAATTTTATTGATAATCCGACTGGCACTAGCTATGCTCCAGGCTTTGTTTGGAAACTCATTGGTCATTCTCCTAGCACCCCAATGTTTTTCAATTCGCAAATGTTTAATCAGAATACGGTTTTCCACAGTAATTTTTGTCATTCTTGGTAAAATATTTAAACCTTCTGATGTAAACAACTGGCACGTTAAAAACCAAAGATGACGCCCGGAAATTGTCGAAATAAAGACATTGTATAGCTACATAGGTTAGTTAAGTAAATGAGTAAACAATTTAAGCTATTATGGATACAGTTAAAGTAATTATATTACTTTTTATGTGATGTTCTCACTTTTTTTGGCCCACCTTGTAGAACCCCAGCTAAGTGAAACACAACTTGGATTTAGGAAAAACAAAGGATGCACAGATGCCATTTTTGTTCTTAGACAACTTATAGAAAAATCAACTGAATTCAATAAAACACTCTACTTAGCCTTTGTCGACCAAGAAAAGGCATTTGATAGAGTAGATAGAAACAAGCTGTGGAAAATTCTTAAACAATATGGAGTGAGTGCACATCTAACATATGTATGTAGAAGCTTATACAACAGTGAATGCATAGTGAGAGCAACTGGAGGACGCTCAGAACCCTATAAGATCCCCATAAGATCTGGAATACAACAAGGTTAGTAACCTATATAGTCAACATAAGTAAACAAATCAGCCAAATAGAGACCGCAAGAACACTGCATGATGAGAACACAGAAAAAGAACCATCTGCAAATTATACCATTAGAGAACTGTTTGCAGATGACCAAGCATTTATAGCAAAATCAGAAGATGAATTACAAGACCACATGAATAGTCTAAACGAAATGTGTCGGGAACATAACATAACAATTAGCACAAGTAAAACAGAGGTAATGACTATAACTAAAGAAGAAAAAACAACAATTCACCTAAATGAACATCCCATGAAACAAGTAAAGAGTTTCAAGTACCTAGAAGTATAATATCAAATGGCAAATCAGAAGACGAGATTGAAAATAGATGCAATAAGGCAAATCAACTCATTGGACAAATGGCACCAATAATAAAGAACAAACATGTATCAATAACTACTAAGAAAGCACTTTACAACACAATCTTCCTACCGACTCTATGTTACCAATGCCAAACCTGGACAATGACAGAAAAAGAAAAAAGAAAAATCACAACAACAGAAATGAGAAGAATACTCAATATATCAAGAAGAGATCAGATCAGAAATGAAGAAATCAGGACTAAAGTGAGGGTTTTAGCTGCACTAGATTTTATTACAAGGCAACAAGTCAAATTGTTTGGCCATGCAAGTAGGTTATCAAATAACAGTATACCACAACAAGCAATGATGTACAGACCAGAGGGAAGCAGAGGAAGAGGCCGACCACGTAAACAGTGGACGCAGGGAATAACAAAGTCCATAGGAATATCGATACATGAAGCCCATAAGTGGGCACTCTCCCGCTATTTATACTTCACCTCGACACCGCAAGGTACAAGAGAAACATGAGATGAGAGATGAGACAAAGATATGCGTTATTTGTACAAAGATGTGGTGTTTATATAAAGATCTTAGGGTTTATACAAAGATGTGAGGCATGAATACAGAGATGTGAGGTGTTTATACAGAGATGTGAAGTGTTTATATAAAGATTTGAGGGTTTATACAAAGATGTGAGGCATGTATACAGAGATGTGAGGTGTTTATATAAAGATGTGAGGTGTTTATATAAAGATTTGAGGGTTTATACAAAGATGTGAGGCATGTATACAGAGATGTGAGGTGTTTATACAGAGATGTGAAGTGTTTATATAAAGATTTGAGGGTTTATACAAAGATGTGAGGCATGTATACAGAGATGTGAAGTGTTTATATAAAGATCTTAGGGTTTATACAAAGATGTGAGGCATGTATACAGAGATGTGAGGTGTTTATACAGAGATGTGAAGTGTTTATATAAAGATTTGAGGGTTTATACAAAGATGTGAGGCATGTATACAGAGATGTGAGGTGTTTATATAAAGATGTGAGGTGTTTATATAAAGATTTGAGGATTTATACAAAGATGTGAGGCATGTATACAGAGATGTGAGGTGTTTATATGAAGATTTGAGGGTTTATACAAAGATGTGAGGCATGTATACAGAGATGTGAGGTGTTTATACAGAGATGTGAAGTGTTTATATAAAGATTTGAGGGTTTATACAAAGATGTGAGGCATGTATACAGAGATGTGAGGTGTTTATATAAAGATGTGAGGTGTTTATATAAAGATTTGAGGATTTATACAAAGATGTGAGGCATGTATACAGAGATGTGAGGTGTTTATACAGAGATGTGAGGTGTTTATATAAAGATTTTAGGGTTTATACAAAGATGTGAGGTGTTTATACAGAGATGTGAGGCATGTATACAGAGATGTGAGGTGTTTATACAGAGATGTGAGGTGTTTATACAGAGATGTGAGGTGTTTATATAAAGATTTTAGGGTTTATACAAAGATGTGAGGTGTTTATACAGAGATGTGAGGCATGTATACAGAGATGTGAGGTGTTTATACAGAGATGTGAGGTGTTTATACAGAGATGTGAGGTGTTTATATAAAGATTTTAGGGTTTATACAAAGATGTGAGGCATGTATACAGAGATGTGAGGTGTTTATACAGAGATGTGAGGTGTTTATATAAAGATTTTAGGGTTTATACAAAGATGTGAGGCATGTATACAGAGATGTGAGGTGTTTATACAGAGATGTGAGGTGTTTATATAAAGATTTGAGGGTTTATACAAAGATGTGAGGTGTTTATACAGAGATGTGAGGCATGTATGCAGAGATGTGAGGTGTTTGTACGGAGATGTGAGGTGTTTGTACAAAGATGTGAGGTGTTTATACACAGATTCAATATAAAGGTGTGAGAAGTGTATTATACAAAATATACCAAGTGTCTAGCAGGTTCAACTGACAACTAAGATGCAGACGGATGGAACTTGTAAAAATAATCAAATCCGCACCACAAAATCATAACACCTGACTAGTAGCCGTCTTACCTGTGAAGCCAAATCCCCAGAGAAGTTCAGCCTGTAGAGCACTAACAATCTGGCAGAAGAGTGGAAAGAAATGTATGAACAGTGGAGTGTATTCCATTAAGATGACGATAGTGGATTGAGGATGACCAGACAACTAAACACTAGTTGTGTGACTAATCTAATGATAATGATGATAATGTGGCAGTGATTGTAATAATGATGATGATGATGACAGTGATGTATGGATGACCAGAGAACTAAACACTAGTTGTCAGCCTAACTTATCTTCTTCTTCTTTTGTTTGCTTGAAATATGTCTATAACTGCAATGTTGTTTCTTGTATGAATTTAACTGTCTTTTTTTAGTTAACTCAGCGGTCCATAGAGTTTATCTTCCACTGTCGTCTCTCTAGGCCAGAAGGTTTGCCTAGATATGTTATATTTTGGGCAGTCTAGGAGTATGTACCCTGCTGTCTGCAAGCTGACTTATTCAATAATAATGATGATAATGTGGCTGTGATAATTATAATGATGATGATAGAGATGTATGGATGACCAGAATCTAAACACCAGTCGTCAGACTGACTAATCTAATTATAATAATGACAATGTGGCAGTGATTGTAATGATGATGATGACAATTTTTTTTTAAATTTATCAAAATGCAAAATGCTGCTCCTGCCCATAAAACTGTACCATCAATATGACAAACAGATCATTGTTTGTAAATTTTGCATCTCCTTTGCAGGATGTTACAATCAACCACAGGTGGATTTTCTAGGCCATTGTACATTTAATAGTTTGCCATTTATTTCTAAAAGCGATCATTTTTTAAAAAGTTAGTTGCATATCCTTTACAGGATGCTGAAGTCAACATCAGCATTTTTTGCCGGTTCTTCAAAAAGAAATGGCAGACTACTGAACGTAAACGTGCCAATTGATCACAACAGCAAAAAATGCTGGTGTTGACTGCGATGTCCTGTAAAGGATATGCAAATAACTAAATATGATATGACCTCTAAAGTGCTGGAGACAATGAGAAAGACCACCATGGCTTCAGCTCTTCAGTGTAAGAAATTCCCAACTGTGCCTCCTCTAGCAAAGGATGGGCAAGGCACTGTGACAGCGCTGCTACATGAAGTGGCACATGATAGTGTTTGGTGGTTTTCATAGTGGCTGGTCGAGTGTCTAGAATGCCAGGAGACCCGGGTTCGAATCCTCAGTAAGGTGTGGATTTTTTCTAAGGAGGGCAACATGAAAACCCTAATCTGCACAGTTTACGATGACTGCACTAGCCAGGTGGCCTTAATTCCTCAGGTTCTAGACCCATCTGTCTTACAGTGAAATGTACTATAGGCAGTAGATTACAGTTTTTTTACAGATAGATGAGTGTACAGATAGCGACAATTTCATGTAGAAACTTTCGATTGGCAAATTAGAAGTGACTTAAGAAGAAGGTGCACATAGGGAAAATCTGTTGCACGTAAATACAACAAAAATCAAATATGGTGATTTGTGTAGCAGACAGCCAGAAAAACTACAAGAGTTACCTTAGAGGAAGTAAGGTGTGAATAAGCTTTTATGTGCACTAATACCTCTGGTCACTATTCGATGGGTACTATATGTATCTGCATAAGGTAGTGCTATAGTAATATTAAATTGTTTCAGTACATAGAATAGTGTAGTTATGCCTCGTAAGTATACAGTTCGTTGGTGGTTGTTATTCAGCATAAGATGCAGCCAGGTACTTTCTGCAGAAACTGTCCACTATAAAATATATGAGCATGTGGGACAAATTTTCAGTTCATGAACTCAGACAGGACTGTGTGTCCTGGTTGGTGGCTGAAAATTACAAGAAATAATTGCTGCAGTGCTGGGAAGTTTAGCGGGGCTGGGAAGTTTAGGACTCTTTGTGCATGTGTTTGGGTGTCAACTGCTTAACCAGAATTGTATCCCTTTTTTAGCAATCACAAGGGAAACAATTCCCTTATTATCAAATATGAATAGCTTCCCATAAGTCGGGATTGTTCTGAATTTGGTTTTGGTTTAACAATTAACAAAAAGAAGACACAGATTATGTCACAAGGTGCACATGGTGTACCATCAATCTTTATTGACGACGCTGAACTGGAGATAGTAGACCATTTTACATATCTAGGATCAGAGGTAAATAGCAAATTATCCCTCGATCAGGAAATCAACATCAGGATTGGCAAGGCAGCAACAACAATGAACATGTTAGCAAAAATAGTCTGGGAGAACAGGAAGCTTACTGCCAAAACAAAAGTCCTCATCTACCAAGCCTGTGTCCTTAGTACTCTTCTTTATGGCAGTGAAACATGGACAACTTACTCACGCCAAGAGAAACGTTTAAACAGCTTTCATATGCGGTGTCTGCGAAGAATACTTGGTATTAAGTGGCAAGACAAAATCACACATATTGAAGTATTGGAAAGATCAGGTTGTGTGACGGTGTATTCCATGTTCAGTCTTCGTAGACTTAGATGGATAGGACACGTTAGGAGGATGAATGATGGTAGAATACCAAAGGACATCTTTTTTGGTGAATTACAGACGGGTAGGAGATCTCAGGGTCGGCCTCTACTACGATACAAAGATGTGTGTAAGCAGGACATGATTGATACAGGCATAGATAATGCACATTGGGAGCAAGTCGCCGCTGAACGTGTTGCATGGAGGGCAAACATCAGAAATGGAATAAAGACAAAAGAGAAAATGATTGCAGATAAAGCACACACAGAGCGTGAGAGATGTAAGATGGTGCACGATGGTGGAAATGACCATGCTTTCACATGCATCTACTGTGGGAAAACATTTGCAGCAAGAATTGGCCTTACCAGCCACACTCGTCACCGCCATGGGTCGTAGTTATTAAGCCTTTTTGAAGCACAATGTATCAAACTATCGTCTGTCAAGACGGAAAGGTGCCATTGACCCATAAGTCACACAATAGCTATTTTATGTAAAGAAAGCTTTTGTCACCTGATGTGCACATATCATTACTGAGATACTAAACTCATCTTGTATATACTCATCAAAAATATATAGATGCAATTAGTGAGGATAGATAGAGCATTATATGTCTTTACACGACAGAGGTCACAAACCACCCATAAGTATAAGAAAATCAAAGAGAACTCACCACATTATCTTCCCAAGAATAAGTTTATGAGCAGATCTCAAGTCTGGAATCGAGGCGTGACATATGCAGAAACTTTACACCAGTCTTCAGTGTGAGTAATATGACAAGACAAGGTGACGTATTTAAGATTTTAGCTTTTCCTTTCATCTCTCACAGCTTTTCATGACCTTGAAATTAACCTTGATAATTACATTTAAAGATTTCTCAAAAGCATTATGATCCTTGGATTAAAATGATAATCTATAGTTAGCAGTTACTGGAAAATCACACGATTATGGATGAAACATAATCAGTTATTAAGAAATTCTTAACTGACAAAGGCAACAGTCAGCAAGGGTACATGAGAGAAGACATCTACACAATTATTGTAAGACAAATAAATTATTAACACATACACCCTTCTATATCTGCTGGAGAAAACTGAGCACTGATGGACTTACTCCATGTGCAGTGACATACAGATTCTGTAACAAGATAAATATGAACATTTACCTGTTTAGGCACAGCTCTGAGCAACTTCCGAGACTTGTACTTGGAAGGCGACAGCCACATGGCAGGCTGCAAAATATGAACATTTTGGTAATCAACACACACAAAAAAGCAGTGTCTCAATTACTACTCAATTCAAACATATGACAATTGTCTACCTCTCTGTCAAATCCATGGGACAATCATGTTTCTCGTAGCATACATAATTAACACAAGACTGTCTGGGCTAGTTTAGGTTGTGTGTGTTGGAACCACAGGAGTATTGTGAATGTGGATTTCTTGAAGAGGGGAGAAACTATAGAGTACTACTACTAGCTACTTTCTAATAAAGTTCAGAAGGCTATTCACTACAAACGTACAGGACTGTCCAGTAAAGGCATCATTCTTCTACACGACAACGCAAAATTCCATACTGTCGCCACAACTATGGCAATTATTGACCAATTGCATTGGGAGGTACTGCCATATTCACCTTACAGTCCTGACTTGGCTCCATGCGACATGGATGACAAAGTGGGTCAGGTAGTTCTTCAATGGCTTAAGGACCAGCCAAAAGAATTGTATTCTGTCAGAATACAGACGCTCATAGCCCAATGGGGAAAATGTAGATGATACCAGTCTATGAGAGAATACCTATGTCTGTCTGTCTCTCATTCATTTTAGATGCTACAGTAAGCTTACCATGGAAAGACTTTTCCGGCCAGCACTCCGTGCATTAAAGGCAGAATCTGAGTTTTTAGAATCATGCCCCTCATGTGGTGCAGCCTCATCTTCTTCATTAACTGTGGATACATGAAGAAAGATTCATTGGATTATGAAACCTTTATGACTTGTTCATTCATACATATGGTATGAAAACTGACCTATTCAGTCACAGTGAATTAAAAACAGTTCTTATATATGAATGAGAGAGAGAGAAAGAGAGAGAGAGAGAGAGAGAGAGAGAGAGAGAGAGAGAGAGAGAGAGAGAGAGAGAGAGAGAGAGAGAGAGAGAGAGAGAGAGAGAGAGAGAGAGAGAGTGTAGGAGAGAGAAAGAGAGACACACACACACCTCAATTTTTTCTAACCATTAGAGGCTATACCATTATTGAGGTCAGCATGGCTGAATGGATAAGAATGCGTGTTCTTAAAACGTCCAGTGTGCTGATGCCGAGGTAAGGTGCTCAACCCCATACACCGGACAGTTGGACTAAAATGTTGACCTATCATCCTTGACTTGGGGACATTAATTACAAGTACCTCTTAAGTCAAAGTTGATTCGCCTGATGACGAGGGACACTGTTAATAGGTAAAGCTAATCCACATGCAAAAGTCAGTCCAGGACTACTAGAAGTAGTGTGTATAGACTACGCTCGAGTTCAAAGCGAGTGAGCGCAAATAAAAATATCGAAGTCTGAAAATGGTCAGATGCCAATCAATAGCCCTTAGTATTTAGTTACATGATAAACTGTAAAAACTCTTATACATGTAGATAGGCAGATCTGCAATAGGACTACCTTTCTACTCCATGATATTTTTGGGTTGGGTGTTAGAGTGGCATGATGGATACGTTCCTAGTCTACATTTCCCCCTGCCCCCTATCTTCAGTAAAATGTACACGGATGAAAATATAGCCTGTCCATTCTTGTATGTTCCGGGTTTTCTTTTGTAGGGCCCTGTTCCAGTTACCTTCAACTGTTCCCTGGAGGAATTATGGCAAGTTATGTGGTCAACCCACTCTGTGGCAAAGGGGTTATGAATGCAGTTCATAATCCTGCATACTGTGTTCGAAACACAGCTGCAGGCGATTTGGAAACAAACTGCCTTGCATTAGTTTCCATGCAATGGTATGCGTGCCGGTCGGTCAGAAAGCAATAGCAAACTACTGAAAGTAAACTTGCCAGGAAATCACAAACAGCCAAAAATACTGGGGTTGACTGTGGTGTCCTGTAAAGGATATGCAACTGTTAACATATTCAAAACTTACATTCTTTCAATGTTTAACTAGTGAGGATTCTTCCCTGTGGGTAATGGGTTGAGTCAGATGACCATGAATTAACTAACTTTTAGCCATGTGTGCATGTGGATTGGCGTCGCAGACAGCAGAGCACATACTCCAAGACTGCCCAAAATATAACATATCTAGGCAAACCTTCTGGCCTATAGAGACGACAGTGGAAGATAAACTCTATGGACCGCTGTGTGAACTGAAAAAGACAGTTCAATTCATACAAGAGACAGCACTGCAGTTATAGACATATTTCAAGCGAACGAAAGAAGAAGAAGAAGAACTAACTTTTAACATGGTCAAATCATACAAGCTTTCATTACTTCACTACTGAGGATTCTTCCCTGTGGGAAATGGGTTAGAGTTGGATGACCATGAAATAACTAACATCTGTGGAGGAAACATTATCAACCTAAGGTTAATCTTAACCAGGTCACACTTGTTGTTAGTTAGTTAGTCGAAAGATCATCCTCATTGCACATCGAACCATTCAGTCCATAAGTGCTCGGATCCCCTCCTCAGCAAATCCCGCAGCGTGTAGCGGCTAACGACACCAGTTCTGTGTTGGTTTATCAATCGTCTTTGGCTTCCTGCGTAGTGCTCTTGTTTGGCCACCCCTCTTTTAATTTGCTGTTCTCACAGTCTGGCCATGGTTGTAGATTGACAGTCATCACTTGGTCACACTTGTTGTGCTGAACAATGACCTGGCTACATCATAATATGCCTCTATTCAGATGCCAAGTCCTAGTAGGTGGACAGGCACACCCCACTGGTTCCTGAGCTTGGAGAAGGGAAGGAGAGCTCTGCAATACATGCTCCACAGAGAAGTTGCTATACACCAGCCTTACACTGATAGATGCAAACCATTATCAGGGTTCACATGACCTGAATGCCAATGAATCAGGCTTAAAGATTTAAAACTCAAGCCTTCAGGAAGATTCAACAACCAACCAACAAACCATTCATTCGTAGCAGAGAAATTTGTTTTAGATTTTATATGAAATATATCATGGTCTCAGAAATCAGAAGGAGAAAATTCCAACTGTACCTCCATATGGTAGAAGATAGGAAACGCACCAAAGTGTGGCGAACACAGCTATGATGTACTGAGTATCCACCAGAAAAATTATATAACTTTGCACCTGAGTGGAGTTAATCACTGACGTGCCCAGACAGCTGGATATTACTGTCAAAGTAAAGGCTGTAAACCACCTACGTGAATTTAGGAATCAAGGCGAAACCACCACATTATTCTGCCAAAAGCAAATTATTGATGTCAAATATATGTAAACATAATAGGAGGTAGTGGAGGAGGACAACTTCAACACCGTTCTTTAGAATGATTGACCTAAATGAATTACTGAATTGCTGAATGAATGAATGACTGAATGAATGACTGAATGAATGACTGAATGAAGGAATGAAAGAATGAAAGAATGAATGGAATGAATGAATGAATGAATGGAATGAATGGAATTAATGAATGGAATGAATGAATGAATAAATGAATGAATGAATGAATGAATGAATGAATGAATGAATGAATGAATGAATGAATGAATGAATGAATGAATGAATGAATGAATGAATGTGAAATGCTTAGAAATGTTCTCTATCCCTTGAATTCATAAACCAGATTTCTCCTCCAAAGCTCCAGTAAGTATCCAGCTTTCAAATCCATACAAGAGAACAGACAACATAGATTTGTATAGTTTTATGTTTAAAGAGAAGCTGAAATTACTGCTTATCTGGATTACATTCAGTCTTATCGTGGCAGATGGAATAGGATCCAGTTTTATTTTCATCTCTCCTACTTAACTTCCATCTTAATAAAGTTGATGTAGCATATTTAAAGTTATTGACGTCTTCAACTTTTTAACCACTTGGGATAAAATATTGGTTCTTTACCTTCTCTGGATGCTGTAAAAGAAAAACGTGAAGATAAAAAGTATGCGCAGCCTACAGAAAAAGTTTTGGAGTCAGTTGATACCTTTAGTGTACTTCAATGCTCGAGTGACCTTTCTGTGAGGAGTAACTCTTTTAATCAGTGGATGGTCTTTCAGTGCCTCCACTCCAAGTTGATCAGACTGGCCATGGAACTGCAAGCAAGAATAATTAAAATTCAAATGTGTATCTGTAGGGAATTAGTCTAGAAAAACAACAAGAAAAAAGAGAGCATGTGTCTGTGTGTGTATATATGAATGTGTATGTTTGTATGTGTACATGTGCCTGTGTGTCTAAGGAGAGCCACAACTACAGAGTGCCCTGCATGGTTACCTGCTGACTCAGCGGTCATGCATTCAAATCCCCTTCAAGATAGGGCTTTATTTTCATCGACCAGAAGCGTGATATAATTTTTATTAATGTTACAATTACTCAGAGGGTGTGAACAAGTAAATCCACACTGTGGAACTCTTCTTCTGCATTCCTCTTTCATCAAGACTGCACCACACTCAGCCGTAATCTATTCAGTTCACAGATCAGTTCATGTGACTCTGGCATATATTTGTGTCAGATTGACTTCCTCTAGAAATGTCCCCCCAAGCTAACATGCTCTATCTACACAAGGATTGCTTTACCTTCATAACAATTGTTTATAGGTATGCTGCCTGTTTTGTTTTTGTTTTTTTGTGTGATTTCCAACTACTGTGAGATTTTTAACATGTGCAGCTTGCACAAATACCTCCCGTTTTCAGCCTTTTCTTCTTCTTCTTCTTCTTCGTTTTTCCAATGTTTGTTTGTATGTTTGTTTAGCATTTGTTAACCGAGTTAGCCTTCCCAGTTTAAGCTTTAACAAAGATTAGGTATCCAGATCTCACAACCCACAGAAACCCAAAACCAATACTTCACATATAAATTCCCAGCTTTATGCTGGAAATCAAACACCCTAAACACCCTTCCCCCCATCATGTACAACTCCACCTTCTACTATCACAATGTCACTGTAGTCACATGATAGATGCTGTCACTGGAAATGTTAGGCCTTCACATATTCTAGGCCACAACATAATAAGGTTGGGAAGACAGTTAACTTCCTCATCGCCTTTAATTCGCAGATAATGGTTGTCTGGTACCAATTTTATGAGGCTGGATCAACTCTAGAGACATACTGGTCAGAAAAGTTTGTCCTGCCACTATTGGGGATTTTTTTTTGGGAGGGGGGGGGGGGGGGGGGGGGCACCTCGCTCGCTTTGAACTAAAACGTAGCCTATACACACTATTTATAGTAGTGGTGGACTGAATTTTGCATGTGGGTTAGCTTTCCCTATTAACAGTGTCTCTCCCCATCAGGCGAACCCACTCTGACTTCAGAGGTACTTGTAATTAACATCCCCTAGTCAAGGACGACAGGTCAAAATTTTAGTCCAGCTGTCCGGTGTAGGGGTTGAACCGCCTACCTCAGCATCAGCACACTGTATGTTTAAGAACATGCATACTTATCCATTCAGCCACGCGGACCTGCCTACTGGGGAATTGAACCAGGAGAACTGTCTTGGCAAGCAAGCACACTGACTACTGTACAACTATGGAACAATGTAGCCCTACTCAAATTCTTCTAGAAAGGTAACCAGGTACTGAGGCATCACCGTAAAAATTGCACAAATTATATAGCAAGAAGAACAGTCTGTAAAAAGGTCACAAACCTGAAGAACATCAAAGTCACTAGGATAACTATTGGCAGGATTGATCCGTGGAAGGATCTTCCATGATGTTATCCCAGCTTCCTGCAGAGCTGCAGAGATGAACCTCTTCCGTGCCAGAGTCTTGTAGTATCCATCAAATGTGATAATGTATTCTGTAATGTAGATATTAGCATGAAATCAAGTGATATTTGGAAGCATACCCACAAGCAGAATCTATGAGAGTGTAGTCGCTAGTGCACTTGCTTGACAATATGGTCTTAGTCAGATATGGGCGGCACTCACAAAACCCAACACCCCACATTGTGCCAACGTCTTTGAAAGGAGGAGCATTTTTGGAAGCATACAAGTCTTACCCTAGTGGGGGGAAAAGCAACCTAAAGACTAAATGTGATGTTAGAGCAGACTAGGCCCTAAGCCTTGGTCGACAACTGGTCAAGGATGGAAGTTCCGACAGGAGGTCAGTTAAGAGCATTGCTTTGCTGATCTGGCAGCTTCAGCAGCTTGTCTTGTTCCAGATGTATTGGTGTTACCTTTCCTATTAGGCTGACAGAGAGAGAGAGATCATGCTACATGGGCAACACATCATCTCTAAATTAAACCCAGGCTTTGGGGTATGGAGAGGTATAATTCCATTTTACAAACTATCGTCTATCAAGAAAGCAAGGTGCCAATTAGTTTATTTTTTTACATTCAATGATAGTGACTTAATATCAAATATTGAACAATAAATTACTTTACAGTAATTTATATAAGTTCATGTTGATACTATACATACAGGATTCTAGTTACTATCGTCTTTTCAACAGTACACTTCCCTTCCTCCTCTCCTTTCCTTCCAAATAACTCTTTCTTTCCAAATAATTCCCAGAAACTTCTGAACATTGTCTGTTACCCACTTTTATTAGGGTAATATAATGTAATCTTTCATGGATTATATCTGAACATCTCAAACTGTATATGTATTTTGTCTATAACTAATCTAGGATCACTGTTGCAGTCTGCATTTGGTAGTTTTTGCAACTTGAAAGGCATTTCAACTTTTTTGTTAAGGATGTAGTTAGCCTGGTTTCTGATCTTATTGTTAGGACTTTTCCACATCCATAATTTTCATGGATATAGCTGATACCAGGTGTTTTCAACCATCAAACCATGCTCTTTTGTTCACTCTACAAGCCTGCCTCTTCTTTCATTACGCTCCCCTAGTCATTAATTACCTACTGTGCAACCATTTTATTGGTTTCTAACTTAAGCACTAAAATTTCCCAAAATTATATTTATTTCTAAGTTTTTGCATTTCTGCTTCGACATTGTCCAGGTCACAATAAAATACATTTATACTATCTACACTGCTTTCTGGTGTTGGGGCTTAAGCTTGCATGATGTTGACAATAAAAGGCAACTTTTGCATTGGCAAATCTTCATTATTGCGTGCACCAAGTGAGCAAACACACCATGCTATTCATCAGACTAAGAAATGGGATGTAGAACAGAAATACAGATCCATAAATAATGTATGCCACGATTAATGTGTGAAGTAATGACAGGATCCGCACATGTGGCGGACAAGATGATGACAAAAACATATTCCCTTCATGAACAAACTGGAATACAAAAACCAAATTATTAATTCAAAATTTATCCATTTGTGCCTGTAATAATCTCAATTTACGCTTACAGACATTGGCTAATTTCACTGAAATCTATTCACATGTTATGATACATTGTTGTTTATATATTACCAAAACCTAAATGTCAGAACTTACAAACAATCTACAGACATAAGCAAAGTAAAGGACCCTTTTCTATGTCTTGATGCATTTGGGGTGTATGGTACTAGACTCAGAATGTTAGAGACCAATCAGCACTCAGTGGGGGATATGGTAAATAACATGCTTGCTGAATTTACTTCCCCAAAAATTTCCTGATGCCCATTTTAGGGTCAACCTGATAGCTAAGATTGATCTTTTCTAAATTCCGGCCTCAAAGAGGATTCATTCACATGACCAACAGGCCAGTAGGTAAGTTCGCTAGGCACTGTGCTACTACAGCTCTCATCTCTAAAGATATCAATGATTGATTGATTGATTGATTGATTGATTTAGGAACCAACATCACAGCATTCGGGACATTCCCATAAGTGCTCCGTCCCCATTCTCAGCAGCCAGCGAAGAGTTCCAACACCAATAGTACCAGTAGCAATCTGATTATATGTCTGTCTCGCCTTTCCTCTGAGCGTCGAGCATCGGCCAGATCCCCTCGTCACTCCACGCTGTCTCATTCTTGCCAGACCATGGTGATCCATTTGCTCCTCTTAGATGTACACGTGCTCCCACAAGGCCGTAACCACGTCTGCCTTGTCATGCATCAATACTCCACCAAGTTTTGCAGAGCGAGCCAATCTGTCCACCTGTTCATTCCCCAGCACACCGGCATGCCCCGGAGAAAAGATCCAGGTGATGCTTGCCACCCACGTAAAGATATCGATGACTTAAAGTAATGTTTGTTGCTGTTTAGCTGTCACTGAATGCGTGGAAACAATTTTGTATCACATATTTTGAAATAACTCGTTTGTTGCTCTTTCAAGATGAGTGCATCACACCCAGCTATACATCTGAATGTTCAGTGTGTCCGATTTCGGGATGCAATTCTGTGTACGGTTTGCTTCTGCTAGACAGATTCCATCCAAGACAACTGGTTCTATCTACCCATAAGTATATATTCTTTCCCGATAATTTTGACAGGGCAGCAATCTCACAGTCCGATCTCCAACTGCTGTGGGATATTTGTGTGCACAACTTGCACACCAGACCTTTGGTTTCTCACCCTTATCTGAGAAGCTAGGCACCTGATCGAACTACCCAAGACATCAATGGAATGTGTGATATCAGTAGATACCAATGGTTCTTGGAAAGATCCCCAGCCCCATGCTGAGACTTAACCTGGCACTCTCTAAGTCTGAGGCAGACACCCATAATCTCTCAGCCACCACAACCCCTATATAATTTGAAATGACATAATTCTTATTTGGTTACTATATTTCTGATTTTTATTTTACCAGTTTCTGCTGCAAATTCCTCGGACTGCCAGAGTAACTAACAAAGACTGCCTGAAAGAAGCTAATGAAACTTGAACATTATATTCAACAATGAGAATGAGACAAACAGCTTTCTTTGGTCATGTGATGAGAAGAGAGGCATTAGTTAACATCGTGACGAATGGAAAGATCAAGGGGAAGAGAGGCAAGGGCAGACCAAGAGAAATTATGCTGGATGGATTGAGACGGTGGTATGGAGGAATATCATCAGCAGAGTTGATCCAGAACACCATGAACTGAGATATGTGGAGATATGAACGCCTACACCAGCTGGCATGACACTTGATGATGAAGAGTTTCTGTTATGATATCATTACATAACAGTAGTGACAGTATCGGTCACACCAATCACTTCAAAAATGATACAAATGTATGCTTCACATTCTATATTTATCTCAAATTATAATTTTATTACCAATATACATGTTATCAATTAATTATGACTTCATTTACCACAACAATATTGCAATAATGCTAGTAGATGGTTTACATTAAGTTAGACTTAGACCAGCCCATTTTGTTTACACTGACATCCAAACCATTTCAATGAAAATACACCACAATCTGAAATTAATTTTTGAAAGATCTACAACTGCCAAATTTCCAATGTTTACCATAGATAAACTTTGGTTCCCTGAAAATTTTTTAATAAATACCACTTTTAAAAGTGTGAGGCATTACAAGGAATCAAATTATATATTGCAATTACACAGACCGTGGAAGCTGCACACAACTGAAAAGTTGCAAACCACTCACTTTAGAGAGCAGTATGCAAATGAAAAGCTGAGAGCCACCCACAATAGGAAGCTGCATGGAAAGAATAAAATATAAACTGAACTAGTGCTACATGTCGATTACACTGATAATGCTAGATCTATGTCAAACCCACTAAAGATGGATGTAGTTAGCGTCCATACACTCAATAATTAGCGAGACTTAGCGAAACTGAGTGCATATGAGCATGTCCCAAGTGTTATGTCATTTCTTCCACTAATCATTAACCAGTAATATGAAATAAAGAATAGTCAAAAATACACACCCTAGTTATCTTCTGACTAAAATGAAATGACGGAATCACTAATGTAGAGCTTTGGGAGAGAACTAGGCAGATGCCAGCAAATCTAGATGTGAGGGAAAGACACCGACACAGGATAGGACACACACTGAACAAACCTGATTACAGTATAACTAGAAAGTTCTTTCAATGGAACCCGCCTTGGCAAATGAAATAGGGGAGACCAAAAAAGAAGGTCCACCAGAGAGACGAATGGAGACGGATTGTATCTGCAGCAAAGAACCTCAATGGCTCGGAACGCTGAAGAAGAAGAAGAAGAAAAAAGCACATGGAGAAGAAAATGTGAGTGAGTGAGTGAGTGAGTGAGTGAGTAAGTGAGTGAGTGAGTGAGTGAGTGAGTGAGTGAGTGAGTGAGTGAGTGAGTGAGTGAGTCAGTCAGTCAGTTGCGGTTCCAACTTCATGGCAAAGGGTCACCCCCCATAATGCTCCGTTCCTGTGAAAGTGAATATCACACAAAATGCTCCTCACTGCCCCATGTGAAAAATGGAACAAATAGCAGTACCGACAAACCAACAGCACGCACAGTCAAGTACATGCGTCAGACCTTTGCCAGAATGCCAACACACGCCACAAAAATTACAGTTTATCGTCGAAGAAAGCGGCAGTCACTAGAAAAGAGCAGCTTCACACACATTACTGCATAATCCATCCATCCATCATGTGCCATGCCGGTAAGCGTGGGCGGTCATGTTCTGCCATCTCACTCGATCAACAGAGTCGTGGATCAGTTCCGTGTTTCTGTCTCGACCATGCCACAAGGCCAAGCCATCCAGATACTTGTTTCTAGGTCTTCCCCTTGGTCTGTTCCCCTCGATCTTACCAGTTGTCACCAAGTTCTCCAAATCATTTCTTCTCATAACATGCCCAAAAAATTGTGACTGTCTACGTCTAATGTCTCTGATCAGTTTACGATCTTCATTTGTTTCTTGAAGGACTTGTTCATTGGTCTTTCTGGCTGTCCATGGTATTCTTTGCATTTTCCTCAGAAACCACATTTCTACAGCCATCAGATGTTTTTCAGCCTGGCTGCTCATTGTCCAAGCTTCACATCCATATAAAAGTACAGGTTCTATGTAGCATCTCAACACTCTTTTTCTCGTTTCAATTGACATCTTTTTATTGGTCAGTATGTTTTTCATCTTGCTAAAGGCTACTTTTGCCATGGCGATCCTTGTTCTAATCTCTTCAAGGCATCTCCCATCAGATGTTATTACTGTTCCGAGATAATTGTACCTATTCACTTGTTGAAGAATATTCCCATTTACTTGTATATTACACTGTGGTATTTCGTTCTTCCTAGTGACGACCATAATCTGTGTCTTTTTACAATTTAATTCTAACCCTTGTTGTTCACTGTGTGCAACAACCGCATCTACTAAATTTTGCAGGTCCTGTTCATTGTCTGCAATCAAGACTGTATCATCTGCATATCTAATGTTATTGATGCATCGTCCCCCAATGTTGATTCCTTCCATATTTTCAATATTTCTGAAAATATTTTCACTGTACAGGGAAAACAGATCTGGAGACATTACACATCCCTGTCTCACACCTCTCTTAATAGGCTGATATTGGTTTACTTCATTATCAACTCTTATGGCAGCTTGTTGTTTCCAATATATGTTTTTTACAAGTCTAAGGTCTTTCCCATCAATTTGTAGATCTTCAAGCATCCTTATCATGTTGACATGTCTCACTCTATCAAAAGCCTTTGTGTAGTCAATAAAGCAAAGGTGTAGATCTTTGTTTACTTCTATAGAACGTTCGATTACGGTTCTCAGTATATACACAGCATTTACTGTACCCTTGCCCACTACAAACCCACATTGTTCTTCTCCTATTTCAGGTTGTATTTTCCTCCTAACTCTTTGCATGATAATTCTTAGCAAAATCTTCGTGATGTGACTCATTATACTAATTGTTCGATGTTGATCACATTCCAAGGCTCCTGATTTCTTTGGGATTGCAATAAATACAGAATTACATAACTCATGAGGTATATTTCCAGTATCATATATTGTATTAAGCAGACTGGTAACTTTATCTATTCCATATTCTTCTAAAGCATTAATCATTTCTGTTGTGACGCTGTCTGGACCGGGGGTCTTGCCAGATTTCATATGATTAAGAGCATTCTGAACCTCCGTCTTCAAAATTGCTGGCCCTTCATTGCATAATGCAAAACTAAATAGTCTGCAACCGGCTGCCGCCATTTTCTGAACATGCAGTTAGAAAAGAAAAAAAAGAAAACTAGAGACAGAGATTTTAAAAAATATGGAAAGGACAAAGAACAAGCTGCAGGAAATTTGTAAAAATAATTGGATGGCTTGATCTGAGTTGGCTGAGTGTCTATGCTCTCAAACATGGTATAAAAAGCAAAAAAAAAAAAAAAAGAATGATCTTCTAAATAAGAAACAAAAACATACCATTGTCCACAATGGTGCTGGTAAACTCCATGTCCACACGTTCTGTCTGTCCTGGGTGAGTGAGATTGCAAAGATTCCCACGAGGTGAAATTGGTGCAGGAGGCTTGACATATTTCTGTACTTTATCAGACCCAGCATCAAGAGTATTATTGTTCACAGCTGTTTTCAATTCCAAATCAGCTTCGTTACTGATATGAACACTAGAAATATTAGAATTGTCATTTTCAGCTGCGCTTGAATTCTCTGGCTTGAGTATGTCTGTAAGTTCATCTACCTTGCTAACAGCATGTGTTTTTATATCTGATGTGTTATAGTGGCTCTGATTTCTGGTGGGGTCAGCATGAATCTCAGAGCCATTCTCATCAGCGACTATTCTGTCATGGCTCACATTGTAGATGCCCTCGTTCTGATGAGTCTGAATGTTCTTACTGCCTGATTCGTAATTAACACTGATGTTCTGGTACTCGATTAAACTGCTCCAAACCCTGCGTCCAACTTCTGTTTTAAACAGCAGGTTCTTATTGGCTGGATGCAAGTGGGTAGACACTTTATTATGCTCAAAAAGATCATTTATACTCTTCTCATGCATGTGAGTGCTTGAATTGGCATAAAAACCAGCCTTGCTTGGATTTTCGTAAATATGTCCACCTTGTGTAAGTTCAGTGTTGTCCTTGCTGGCAGCATAAATATGCGGCCCTGTCAAAGCTAGTAAACACCATGTCAGAGCTAACGTTTTCACCAGCATTTTCACAAGAAATGTCCTTAGCAGAGCAGCAACTTTCTTCGATCTTAAATTTTTACAATGAACGTAATTTCACAGAGAGAACTTACAAATTAATTCTGACATTTCACATAATTATGAATGAAACTTGCAGCAGAACTTTAA
Source organism: Cepaea hortensis (assembly GCA_963921405.1). NCBI lineage: Eukaryota > Metazoa > Mollusca > Gastropoda > Stylommatophora > Helicidae > Cepaea > Cepaea hortensis. Next base: position 35,913,097 of record OY992889.1, read on the forward strand.
TGTATGTCAAGTTACATCCATTCCTTTCAAAACTGTTTATGAAATCACCTGCAAAAGATCGAAAATTATAACAAATTAAAAAATTTGCAAATTAAACATGAGACACACCCTTTCTCTCTCTCCCTCAATACTACCTCTCTGTTTCTCTCTCTCTCTCCTACCATCTCTCTTACTCTCTAAACTCCATCTCTCACTTTCTATTTTTTTATTGTTAATTAACTGATTCACTGCCGTTCGCCACTTTATCGGGGGAATGGAACTCCCCGTGACTACAGTGCGCCACTGTATCGACTGAATGTTCACATTCGTTATTTGTTTCATTTCGCATATCTTCCGCAATTTGAATGCCCGGTAAATGAAAATCTACACACAGAATAGATATGCCTTCAAAATTTATCAGACAAGACATGCAGATTAAGCTTTGTGAAAATGGTTTCTTCTTCTTCTTCTGCGATCATCCGGAGTTTTTTTTTTTTTTTCCGGATGTGATTGCGTTGTGCCTGTTTACAGCAGAGCTGCGTTCTTGCGCCGTTAGGCCGACACATCTGACTTCTGCGGGCATTTGTTGACCGGGTTAACCTTCCCGGAAAATGGTTTAAGCTTCGTGAAAGTGGTTTAGTTTTATTATTTTAGTAATGGCAACATCCTATGGTTCTCGACTTGTCGATTTACGCCAGATAATCGTGTTAAACAATTTTAGATTATAGTTATTCTGATTTAATGGAATTTGTGAAAGATTGTAAAACTGATCGCACGTGCGGTAATGTGACTATTCAGTTAAATTGTTTAGCATTAGTTAGTTAGTTAGTCGTAGTTCCAACCTCATAGCAACGGGTTGTCCCCATTATGCTCTGTTCCTGTGCCAGTGAATATCGCACAAAACACTCCCCACTGCCCAATGTGAAAAGTGGAAAAGACAGGAGTCTCGACAAACAACAGCCCGCACAGATACACTGTGCATAATGCCGCCGCCAGAATGTCAACACAATCAATCAATCAATCATGTGCCATGCCGGAAAGCGTGGGCGGTCATGACTAGCCATTTCACTCGATCACCAGTATCGTGGATCAGCTCAGTGTTCCTGTCTCGTCCATGCCATGTGGCCAAGCCATCCAGGTATTTTCCTCTCGGTCTTCCTCTTGGTCTGTCCCCTCGAACTTGCCAGTTGTCACTAAGTTCTCCAATCCATTTCTTCTCATAACATGTCCAAAAAATTTTGACTGTCTACGTCTAATTTCTCTAATCAGTTTACGATGTTCATTTGTCTCCTGTAGTACTTGGTCATTGGTTTTTCTGTCTGTCCATGGTATTCTTTGCATTTTCCTCAGAAACCACATTTCTGCAGCCATCAGATGCTTTTCAGCTTGACTGCTCATTGTCCAAGTTTCACATCCATACAAAAGAACAGGCTCTATGTATCCCCTCAACACTCTTTTTCTCGTTTCAATTGACATCTTTTTATTGGTCAGAATGTTTTTCATCTTGCTAAAGGCTACTTTCGCCATGGCGATTCTTGTTCTAATCTCTTCAAGGCATCTCCCATCAGATGTTATAACTGTTCCAAGATAATTGTACCGATTCACTTGTTGAAGAATATTTCCATTTACTTGTATATTACATTGTGGCACTTCTTCCTTCCTACTGACAACCATAACCTGAGTCTTTTTACAATTTAATTCTAACCCCAGTTGCTCACTGTGTACAACAACCGCATCTACTAATTGTTGCAGGTCCTGCACATTGTCTGCAATTAATACTGTATCATCTGCATATCTAATGTTATTGATGTTTCGTCCTCCAATGCTGATTCCATTTATATCCTCTACATTTCTGAAAATATTTTCACTGTACAGGGAAAAAAGATCTGGAGAAATCACACATCCCTGCCTAACACCTCTCTTAATTGGCTGATACTGTTCCACTTCATTATCAATCCTTATTGCAGCTTGTTGTTTCCAATATATGTTTTTTATAAGTCTAATGTCTTTCCCATCAATTTGTAGATCTGCAAGCATATCCACCATGCTGACATGTCTAATGCTATCAAAAGCCTTTGTATAGTCAATAAAGCAAGGATGTATATCCTTGTTTACTTCTATAGCACATTCAATAACTGTTCGCAGCATATACACAGCATTTACTGTACCCTTTCCTTCTACAAACCCACATTGTTCTTCCCCTATTTCAGGTTGTATCTTCTTCCTCATTCTTTGCATGATAATTCTTAGCAAAATCTTTGTGATGTGACTCATTATACTTATTGGCAAAGATTAGTTTCATCTTCGTGCCAGGTCATGCGGGAGTACAAGGAAATGAGCGGGCTGACAAGCTCGCAGGTGAGGCTACTGTGGAGGGCAGACGCGCCATGGACCAGGCTGACATTCTGAATGCTCTACGAGAAGTGAGACTTTTGCGAGAACCAAGTGATGACTGTGAATCTACAACAATGGCCAGACTGCTGGAGCAGCAAATTAAAAGAGGAGTGGCCAAACAAGAACACTACGCAGGAAGCCAAAGAAGATTGATAAACCAACACAGAACTGGCGTCGTTAGCCGCTACACACTGCGGGATTTGCTGAGGAGGGGATCCGAGCACTTATGGATTGAATGGTTCGATGTGCAACGAGGATGATCTGTCGACTAACTAACTAACTAACTAACTAACTTATTGTTCTATGTTGATCACATTCCAAGGTTCCTGATTTCTTTGGGATTGCAATAAATATAGAGTTACATAATTCAGGAGGTATATCTCCAGTATCATATAATGTGTTCAGCAGTCTGGTGACTTGATCTAGTCCAAATTCTTCTAAAGCTTTAATCATTTCTGATGTGATGTTATCTGCACCGGGGGCCTTGCCAGCTTTCATATGCTTAAGAACATTTCGAACCTCCATCTCCAAAATTGGCGGTCCTTCATTATTAAATCTAATATCATACTGTTCGTCTCTGTTATCATCATAAAGGTGTTTCACATAATCTGTCCATACCTGTAGAATCTGGTCTTTTTCTATTATGATTTTTCCATCTTCAGTCTTTAGACACCCTGTTGATGTACTTGTTCTTTTATTAGTAAGTTCCTGAATTTTTTTGTGCACTAATTTGGTATTTTGACTGTTGTGTTGGCTTTCAATTTCTAAGCACTTTTCCTCAAGCCATGCTTCTTTTGCCTCCTTACATAATGTTCTGACTTGTCTGTGAATTTCTTCGTATTTGACAGAATTATTTTTGAGTCTTCTTGTTTCCATGAGGTGTAAAATTTCTTCAGTCATCCATTTCTTACGACCCACCTTCTTTAATTTTGGAATAGTTGTTTCTGCAGTCACATTGATTGAATTCTTCAACGTTTCCCATTGATCATCCACATCCTGGAATAGGATCTCTAGATCAGACAAAATTTCAAATCTGTTCTGTACTTCTATGTTGAATTTGTTTTGTATTTCCTTGTCATTACTCAATGTACACAAATCATATTTAGTGTTTCCTGTTATATACTTGACTTTCTTCAACTTTATCCTCAATGTTCCTGTGAGTAATCTGTGGTCACTATAACAATCAGCACTGGGAACTGTTTTTGCTATTGTTAATGCGTTTCTAAATCTTCTGCTAATCAGAATGTAGTCAATCTGGTTTCTAATCCTGCTATCAGGACTCCTCCATGACCATAATCTTCTAGGGTGTTGTTTGAACCAGGTGTTTCCTACAATCATTTCCTGTTCTTTTGCCCACTCTATGAGTCTGTATCCTCTTTCATTTCTCTCTCCTAAACCATAGTTTCCTACTGTGTCTCTATCTCCTTGATTTCCTACTTTTGCATTGAAGTCCCCTATTATGATGTTTATTTCTGAATTTTTACATTTCTTTAAGGCAGACTCTATGTCATTATAAAATTCTTCTACACTATCTTCACTGGATTCTCCTGTTGGGGCATATACTTGAATAATATTTATGCTAAAAGGTCTGCCACTTAATTTAACTAGTAGAACTCTGTCCGACACGGCCCAATATCCTTGAATAGATTTTGATGTTTTCCGGTCCAGAATAATTGCCACTCCCCTATGACGATCTTCACCTCCAGAATAAATAATCTTGAAATCTTCCTCTATCTTGATGCCTACTCCTGTCCATCTCGTTTCGCACATACCTAAAATATTAATTTTTTCCCTTTCAATTTCTTGTTTTATGTTCTCTAATGTTCCGTCATTGTTTAACGTCCTAACGTTCCAAGTTGCTAATTTTAACGTCTCTGTCCTTGTCTTGCGATTATCGGTCTTTAAGCGAATCATGATATACTAGGCACTTTTAAAGAGGTAGTTTGCCGTTGCTTTCCTCTATGGCAGTGACCTTACTGGTCGGAGGTCGCAGCCATTGACTCAAGACGAGTTCCTTTGCCTGCCGTCGTGTAATTCGCGGCCATGACCCACAAATATCTGTCGGCTGCCCTCAAAATTACATCCACCACCTGCCTTCCGTGGCTTCTTTTGAAAACTTCCAATAAAAGGAACACAATATAACATCACATAATCCACAGGGAAACACTATTCACGGGGAATCCAAAAGAAATCACATGAAATCCAATGAAAAACACTAAATAGCGTCCCTCCGAAAAGTAACGCTTCATCCTGTCGCCATTATACCGGAAGTCCACACAATAGTCCCCCACAAAACACCCAGTTCATCTCTGATGGAATCGGCAGTCATTTTCCCATCTGGATGTTTCCTAGATGTTCACCCACACGGTCCACGAAAATACAGTTCATCGTCGATGGCAGTGGCAGTCAACCAGAAGCCCAGCAGCCACGCATTTCTGCATAAGGCAAAAACTGGTCAACTCTGGGACATAGCCATCTACCATCGCTCCGAACATGCAGTCACGTTCCAAAAAACCTCGGGCAGATTCAAAAGCATTTCACACGAAACTCACAGCTCACAGTGTCGCGCCACGCACTCACTCAGTAGCAGGGCGACGGAACCATCAAGCCTCCTTAGTCGCCTCTTACGACATGCGTGGTAGGCTACAGTGTTGCTATTCTTTGCTTCCCTTATGGGCCCCGGCAACACACGGGAGCATTGTTTAGCATTGTGGAAAACAAACCTAACAGTGATAGTTCATCATCAAATGATGGCACATGTCAAAATTATGCTTGCTCTAATGGGCCACACTTGTGCCCCTAAGTTTGCTTTGCCTATCATAAATAAGCTGAGGAGTATTTAAATAATTAACTTGAAAAGAAAATTTAAAAGATACTTATGACTAAATAGAAAATAGTGTATATATTGTAATGAGTTCAAACCTGCCTCATGTTTTCTTTTTTCCATTGTGTGAAAATGTGCTTCAAAATGTGATGTTTTACTTGTGTTTTGATGGTGTTAAGGCGCGGTTCTTGTGATACTGGTGAAGAAAAGTGTTGTATTTATCATTATTCAATAAATTTAATTGGACTATCATCGATGATTGAGGAGTAGTGCCTTTTAAGTTGAACTTTTAAACAATTGTCACCCATCTTCAAATTTTCTTTTGCAAAATCTAACATTATTTTTATTATATTTCTAATCTATAGCAATAATAGCAATACTATCGTGTTACTTGTGCAATCCTCTTTAATTTGATATATAATACAATATAATTGCTACTATTTTAACCATTTTTAGATCATTACTGTGACACACCCCACTTCCCATTTTCTGCCATCAATTTGTGTTTGGTCCAAACCCACATTTTTGTTTGGCAGTGAATCAGTTCAGTTTGTAATGTTGGCAGAGCTTGTTCTCTATATGATTTTTTTTTTTTTTTTGCATATCCCTTACAGGACGTTGCAGTCAACATCCGCATTTTTCAGCTGATGTTGATGTACTAGGCAAGATTACGCTAAGTAGTTTGCCATTGCTTTCTGATCGACCGGCTCACATACCACGTTAGCTACCAATGCGGCGAGAACCGCTACCAATTCTCGCGCAGGTTACATTACGATAATATACGGGATTACGGAGAAAGATGTTAAACTCTAAGCCAGGGAGACTGGCCTCTGTATGATTATTTCTAGCATATTCGACCATGCCGCAACCCGAACTGAAAACGGAAGTGATATACCACACCATCCCATCTTGGCCAGATCCATTGTCCCGAAAACTGGCTGCTGTAAAGATCATTCATGCTTCCCATGTCATTCATTCAAATATCATGTGACAATAACAGACGCCATGTTACCTTATGCAGAAAAGGTTAGTCTAATATTCCGTGCAAAGCGATTGGTTTAAATTATCATGGCTTTTAAATATATTTAATTATTTGCCACAAAGTAAGTAATTTTATTTTTTTAGTGCATGTCTTAGAGACTGTAGATTAATTTTAGATGCATTTTCGAATTATGCAGCCATTTTTACACAAATTTGGAGAGTTTCATCGCGGACTGTATTGGACCAGTGGTAGAAAAAATTATATTTGCTGACAAGTGAATGGAAACTGAAGATGGCGGCTGATGCGAATATCGATCAGAATCGGCTCAAATCGTGCAATTTGAACTACTAAAGTTAAAGAGAATATAAGTTTAAAGATTATTAATAATTTATTTATTTATATATTTGAGGTCAGTTTTCATATCAGTCTATGGCCTGTTTGAGACCATCTGATTGGACTGGAAGTGGAGATAAATGAACACACTTATTTTCTTGAAATTAGGGAAATCATGTAAAAAATTTTATACAGATTTACCGATACTCATATGTCAATATCTCCACTTAGAATTGACATACAGGCATCACTGAGGTACTATTAGATTTAGTTTTTCAAGGCCAATCTATCTGTGGTGGTCTCATTAGTAAATTACTCAATTTTAAAATCCTGATCAATATTTCATCATATTTCATGTTTAGTCATCAATAATTCAATGTAATTAGTTGTGTATTGCCAAATTGACAATGTTTGTTTATTATTCATTTGTGACATTGTGAGAGATTAACTGTGTGTGACTAGTCTGATTCATCTGTGCTTCAGCTTGCTTGTGTTCATTGGCTTGAGCTCCAACGCAAAGTCCTGTGTGTATCATGTATGTTGGATGAAGGCATCCTGTGATGTCATACAGGACCTGAGGTTTGCGTGAGTATCCGTTGTCCCATGTCTGGCTTATTGGTGTGCAGACTGGTGGTTCCTCGCCGTACAGGCAGACACTCTCAGACTTCGGAGGAATCGGCGATCCTACTGTCACTGACTTTAGTCAGGACCCCGAAGGGACCTGTTGCCCAGGACGCTCGGCGAGGACGCGTCAATAGGTCTTGGCCAGTATATAACCCGGCCCTGGTGCCTTGGAAACACCTGTGCGTCCCTGATTCATCTGTGATATTCCTACAACACTACACTACAATTATAAAATAAAAGTAAACAAATTCAAATGAATAGGCATCTAAAATGATCTATAATAAAATAATATTCATTTGAATTCTATTCTAAAATAAAAATTCTTGCAATTCTGCAACAATACCTGTTTGCAGTTGGAGCATCGTTACGTAATTTAACGACTGTACTCATTATCCAAGCTATATGTACTTTTATTATGTATCATCAACATTCAGCACAAATGAATATTGGTTTCTTAGCTAGAAAGTTCTAGTCTAGAACGACATCATGTCAGTTACAAAATAAACCCGTCGGCCATTTTTGCTGAAATTATTCAAAGTTCAAACCTGAGAAATGTAGGGTGTGAACGAAAGATTATTTTACAATATGATTAATCGTAAAAACTCCGCCGCGGAGCAAACACGGCAGGGTGTCTCTGATCATCAGATGTGTACCCCCTTCCCCAAGTATTTCGGACCAATATACTCTTGATACTATCTGGGGGCGGTACCGTCCGGGTCATGACTCCGGGCGTCTTTCCCCAGCCGTAGAGACGTTACAGCGGACAGGCTGATAACCCCTAACGCTGTATAATATCCTTATTGCGACACAGAGTAAAAGTAAGAATAGATGCCCCTTGGATCCTCCGAAAAGGAGGGGGGGGAGAGAGAGAGAGAGAATAAATGATCCACCGGAGACCACCCGATGACGACCATATGCCCAACCGACCATGATTTCAGCCCACCGACCGGGCTGGCCATGCATGTGTGATAAAAGCTTCGACACCTTCCGGGGAATGAGAATTCACGCTGGGCGTAAGAAGTGCGAGAGTGCGTCACAGGAGGGACGGCAGTGCTCTTGAGAACAGGACAAGACACAAGAGGACCTCAGCCAGGGAGAACCCCACAGTGCTGGGCTAGAGGTAACCCGAACCCAGTGTGCTGAGAAGACTCGAGTCGAGGTCACCTGTGACGCAACCGAGCAATTTCCGAGTCTCATGGTGAAGATCAAGTTCCCTAATGGAGCGAGGTGGTTGCGGTTGTTAAGAAAGCAAGAGGTAAGTCGGCATCGGGGCCCAACGGTGTGCTTTATACAGTCTATAAAAGATGCCCGAAAGTCCTTAAAAAGCTATACCGGATACTGAGATCCGCGTGGAAACACAAATATTTCAGCACGGAGTGGACGAAAGCCAACGGAATCTACATTCCCAAAGAGCAAAAGTCAACCGGTATTGCCCAATTCAGGCTGATCTCTCTCTCTCTCTCTCTCTCTCTCTCTCTCTCTCTCTCTCTCTCTCTCTCTCTCTCTCTCTCTCTCTCTCTCTCTGTCTCTCTCTCTTGAACGTCGAGAGGAAAATATTCTTCTCAATCATGGCTAGTCGAATCACGAAGTATGTGATGGGGAGCAAGTGCGTACAGATAACGGTTCAAAAAAAAGGGGGGGGGGGATTCCTGGTGTCCCCGATTGTCTCGAACACGGCACCATGATCTGGGATGCTATCCAGAGAGCGAAGATGAAGAAGGAGGAACTCCACGCGATATGGTTGGATCTGGCCAACGCCTATGGGTCAGTGCCCCACCAGCTAATGTGGCATGCACTTAAGACTTATCACATGCCTGAGAACATCACGAAAATGCTTATGCAGTACTTCTCGGGCTTTTCTCTTCGTTTCTCGACCAACACGTTCACGGCCAGATGGATCGATCTGCAAGTGGGTATTGCCATGGGATGTACGATTTCGCCGATATTATTTGTCATGGCCATGCAGGTCATCCTGTATGCTGCTGCATCTGGCTACGCACACGGTCCAAAAATCAGCGACGGGAAGAACACTCCGATGCTGAAGGCCTTCATGGACGATACGACAATCCTGGCACCGAAGGAGAGTTATGCTCGCACCGAAGGAGAGTTATGCTCGCAGCAATCACCTCAGACTGGACGATCTGATTCGCTGGTGCAGGATGAGCTTCAAACCTAAGAAATCGAGAAGTCTATCGATCGTGAAGGGTAGGGCGGCGGAGAGGTTGTTCCTGGTTGCCGGACAAGCTATTCCCACGGTGATAGATGAAAGCGTACAGAATCTCGGTCGTGTGTGATATATGACATAGGCACGTACGCAGTGAGCACTAAGGAAGGGAAGATAAGAAGGTATATAAGAAAATGGCTTGGAGTAACAACATGCCTCACGACTGTGACTGCATTGCAAACAGCGTAAGCTCGTCCTCCAGTTCCCGTCCCTCATGGAAGAGTTCAAAGTGGAAAAATCAGACTCGCGATGATGCTGCGCGAGTCTCCAGATGTAACGGTTAGTGCCTCAGTTCCCGCCTTAAGAACGGGAAGCAAGTGGAAAGTCGTCAGCGCGGTCGAAGAAGCCCAGGCTACACTCCAGCTGAAGGAGGTAATGGGTCACACCCAGTCGGACAGGAAAGGGTTCGGCTTCCACAGCAATGATCCGATGTGTTTCACGGCGACTACCAAGGAACGCAGGGACCTGGTGGTTAAGGAGACCCACAAGGGGGAAGACGTCGAACGAGTCCGAAAGGCTGCCCAACAGGCGCAGCAGGCCCAGTGGATGTCATGGGAAGCGGTAGTGCAGAGATCTCTTACCTGGAAGGAGATATGGCATTTGACACCACTGCGCTTAAGTTTCGTCGTCCGATCTCTCTACGATGTCTTGCCATAAGCTGCCATCTTGGTCAAGTGGGGGGGGGGGGGGGAACCACCGACCCGTTCTGTCCCCTCTGTACAAAGGTCCAAATGGTTCAGACAGCGGAACACGTATGTCCGCATGTAAGGTCGCCTTGACCCAAGGCCGATTTACGTGGCGGCACAACACAGTCCTTACTGAGTTGGCCGCCATTGTGGATGTAGCCAGAATGAAAGCGAACAAAGAGGGCACCAGGCCGAGGCCGATAGAGATTTCCTTCGTCCGAGCCAGGCGCAATGAAGGCAGAACTGACGACTTGTTGCTTGCGACCATTTTCGATGGTGCGAAGGACTGGGAACTGACCGTAGATCTAGAGGGCCGTGGCAAATACCCTGAGGTGATCCGAAAGTTTGGCTTGCGACCTGACATTGTACTTAGCTCCTCATCAGCCAAGTAGCTAACGTTGATTGAGCTGGCCGTCCTGTATGAGTCAAATATTGAGGAGCAGCATTTGAACAAGTTAGAGAAGTACAATGACATGGTCGCAAGTCTTAGGCTGGAGGAGTACACCGTCAGGCTGTTTGCCATTGAGGTAGGCGCCAGAGGTCTAGTCTCCCACTTCGTGTTTGATGTGATGAAACGAATAGGCATTAAAGGACAAGAAAGAACTCGGGCCCAGAAACAACTGTGTGAGGCAGTCGAAAAGGCCTCATGCTGGCTATGGAATTGTCAGAACCTAGAGTTGGATGAGACTCGGAACTAGTATGATTAGAAGCAGTAACTGCAGGATCTCTCAACCAAGACCACGAACTTGCAACGTCTCGTGTCAACTCTTTAGCCTACAATATTAGTGTATCAGGCCAACAATATCGGTGTTAAGACGACCGAGTTCGGCATGAATCACGGCCTTTTTTTCTCACATCGTCAATATTTGTCAGGTCAGTGGAAAATCCTGTACGCATGGTTCTTACGTTTCAAGTTGCAAGCCGTAGTTTGAGGTTTCTATTTTTCTTTTTAGTAGTATCTTGTGCATTGGTTTTACAGCCTGCGATTCAGATTTTGTCCTAGCCCCATGCACCCATTAAAGCAGACAGGCTGTGGCGGATCAGCACCCAATTGGCCGGGGACTGCCCAGCTTCGGGCGGGTGCTAGCTGATCAGTGATACTTGTAGGTGTCTCCTACCGACTGAGCCAATTGACAAGGACTTATAACCCGTAACTGCTACCTCTCGCTTTGATTCCGAGACCGGTTAAGACCAGGGATGGAGTTATAACCTCTCCATAGCACAAAGCCTGGGCTAAAATATAGAGACCATGTTTTGCCCATGCAGCATGATCCCTCTCTCGGTCTACCTAGTTCACTCCAGAGGAAAGGCAACACCAATACATCTGGAACAAGACAAGTTGCAGAAGCTGCCGTATCAACAAAGCAATGCTCTAGCTGTTCGCCTAAGTAATAGGAATACAAAGAAATAAATACACAGATGGCTTGCCCACATAGCGCAATCGCGACAAGACCACATATTCATCCGAGACTAGTGATTGTGTGAAATTTTTAGAGTGTCTTTAAAGTGTCTTGGGAGCGTTTACCACAACGCAGCTCGCCGTAAAAAAATCGTTTAGGGAGCCTGTAATCTGGCATGCGAGTTAAATTACCAGCCCAGCGAATCTGATTCTTCATTAGTAGAAAGTGGATACTGGGCATGGACGCACTCTATAGACCTTCAGTGTCTGGGATCTTGTCTTGCCATTTAATCTTCAACAGCTTCCTAAGGCAGACTGTGTGGAAGTGGTTTAATTTCTTAGCATGTGGCTGATAAACAGTCCAGGTTTCACAAGCATATAGCAGTGTCGATAATACAACTGATTTATAGACTTTTAGCTTTGTTTGCAGGCTTATTTCATTTCTGTCCATTTCTATTCCATTTCTGTGTGTGATGTGTGGGTGAGGAATATTGGGTGGGTGGGGGATGTGTGTGGTACGGGCGGGGGATATGTGTGTGGTGGGGGATGTGAGTTAGTGCATGTGTGGATGGGTGGGGATGTATGTGTGGGTGGTGGGGTGTGTGTGTGAATGGATTGGGGATATATAGGTGGGTAGGGAGATGTGTGTTTGTGGGTAGGGAGATGTGTGTTTGTGGGTAGGGAGATGTTTGTTTGTGGGGATGTGTGTGTATGGGTTAGGGATATGTGAGTGGGTGCGTGATGTATCGGTTGGTGGGGGATGTGTGTGTGTGTGGGTGGGAAATGTGTGGTCGATAGAGGTGTGGTTGGAAGATGGGTTGTTCAGGGTGTGGATGGGTGGGTAGAGGATGTGTGAGTGGGGGATGGGTGTGTGGATTAGGATGTGTCTTAAGAAAGACGGTGCGGGATGTGTGGGTTGGTGGGGGGTGTTTGTGTGTGGGTTGGGGGAACGGGTGAGGGCAGTGTGTGTGTGTGGGGGGGGGGATTGTGGGAGGGGGATGGTGTCGTGTCCTCCTTTACAGTGTCGTCCCTGGAGTGAAGAGAGTCGACACCCACATTATAATATTTTTTTCCTCTCAATATTCTGGAGAATCCACCAGCTTCCGTCCAACACACTCCATCAGCCTATGGACACCTTTTCCTATCACTCTCTCTGTCGTACTATGCCCCCTTCTCATACTTCCCCAACGCAACATACTCAACAACTCTTGCTTCTAAAAATTAATAAAGATTAATTTATTAAAAGAAAAGTGTAACGTATATGAGACGTGTATGTGAAGAAAATGTGTGACGTGTTCTATAAAGTGTGTAGAATCGGACTCTCAGACAACAACCCAGTCAGCTGATCCCAGCAAGGATAGACCACAGCACGTTACGTCAGAACATGTACTTCTCACCCAGCGCCGAAACCATCCTGCTGGATACTGATTTGCCTCTGTAGACCTCTGGTAATCCCATTTCATGAACATCCGAAATAGACACCGGTGGTATAAACAGTTAATCATGGACCGGTTGCACCCTACACAATGTCCGTTCCTATCGTTCATTAAAAAAAATGCACAAGTCCTTTGTAGTGTGTACACAGATTAATGTTAATTGTTACTGTACTGGATCCTCCCTCGTGTCTATCTAGCCTCAAGTATCAAGTCTTGTGTTCTATTACACGAGATTATATCACACTATGTAATTATTAGACTTAATGTTTTCAGTTCGTTACTACTGTCTGATGCTGTGTGGTGCATCAGTACGCATCACTCTCTTTGGTGAATCAACTTCCTTCTAGCTTTAGTTACGTTCTGTATGCAACTTTATTGATTGTTGAACTGGTGTTCTTCCGAATGGGATTGGATTCTTTCCCAAAAACTTGTTGAGTTTCCTTGGATCTGGTAGGGAACCTAGGATAGAAACAACACATCTGGTGATAGTACTAGTCACTTATCCTTTCGGCTGAGTGTAAGCCTATCACCTTGCTTAATGATCTTTAGCTAACTAGACTTAGTCATAGAGCAGATTAGCTACCCACCTAGAGCCGAATCAGGCTATGACAAAGAAAAAATCAGCAAACAGAATGCGGAACCCCGCCCACCAGGGACACCTACGGGAAGATCCCAATTATCCCTCATTACTCAATTCTCAACTAGTAAAGCTTATCAACACTTCACTAATCTATTCTTAACTAGCAGAGTTAATATCACTATTCTTACTCTAACTAGTTTCCACTAACAGTGCTAATCATCACACTATAGTTTAACAAGGCCACAGTCTATATTAAGTAGAACTAATATTATAATAGGTTATACCTTAAATGGCACTACTGCAGTCCTGTCAATCATATCTACATCTGCCATTATAGGCACGTGTAAAATTAAGTCACTAATTAACACACGGTAGATATTATTTCCACTAAGCACTGCAGTGCCTTTGCACTCCGACTAGAGCCACATTTCCAAGTCCCCCTAGTTGGCCCCAACTCGGGTTTTTATGGCAACTCCTAAAGTTGGCCACGTGACGTTATCCTTTATGCCCCCACACAGGTGGCACCTTGGCAGATCATCCCCTGTCAGGGATCCATCCCCCCCCCTCTGGCTCCCTCCATGTTAGATCTGTCATCACTGGTTTAGATTCCCAAAACAAGCCAGCGAGTTCCTGTATACCCCCAACAACAGTTGCCAATAACCCCGTCAATCTTCTCGATGTTCCGGAAACCCAGAATTGACATATGTACTGTTACTTCCGTGCTAAGTACTTCCGTTTTCCCTCTGATATGTTTATGACTTGTCAAAGTGATATATGATTCAGCGCACTCACTTCCTCCTCACTCACCACCAAATGTGTATATGGGCTGACCTGATGTATCCCGTGCAGCTGTGTTTACTCTGGTAGTACGACTGTTGTGGCCTAGAAAATATACGCCAAGCAAACGTCGGTATTATTATCTGGTTAACTCATGGCGATCTCGTGACATAGGCCCCCTCTTAAGAGAGTAGTCCATCTCACTCTTCTCCACCATGAGTTAAATCCAGATGATTCATTCCTCTTCTTCAGGAGCTGGGTGTCTTGACAAGAAGTCCGCTCCAACATTTTCCTTCCCAGGAATGTACTCTACTGTGAAATTATACGGTTGAAGTAACAACGACCACCGCATCAAACGTGCGTTGAGCTTCTGAGAAGTAGCCAGGAACATCAGGGGTTGATGATCCGACTGGACTCGAAACTTAACTCCATACAAATATGGCTGAAATTTTTGCACTGCCCATACGAGGGACAAGCACTCTCTCTCGACGGTTGAATAATTCCTCTCCGCCTGTAGAAGTTTCTTACTTGCGTATGCCACAGGTTTCAAAACCGAAGCATCGTCTTTTCCTTCCTGTAACAAAGCGGCTCCAATTCCAATCGCACTCGCATCTGTTCTCAACACAAATTGTTTGGAAAGGTCAGGGAGCTGTAATACAGGTTTGCTGACCAAGGCCTCCTTTAACTGACTATAGGCATTCTCACATTCTGGTGTCCAAATGATTTGGTCCGGGAATCCCTTTTTCAAGGTTTCCGTCAACGGAGCTCCCAGTTCAGTGAAATGTGGGATAAATTTGTGGTAGAACCCACACAACGAGAGAAAAGATCGCACATCCTTCTTCGTTTTTGGCCTTGGTGCATTTCTGATTTTCTCCAGGTTCTTCTCTTCTGGAACAATGTGTCCTGGAGTGATGGTGTGACCTAGAAATTCCAGAGTCTGGTAACCAATCATGCACTTGGTTGGACGAGCAGTAAGCCCTGCTTTCTTGAGCCTATTAAACACTCTCTCCAAGGATTGTAAGTGGTCATCCAAGCTGTCACTGGAAATCAGAATATCATCCATGAAAGAGATGATGGACGGATCCTGTAACGGATCTAGTAAAGTCCTCATCATGCGTGTAAACACACTGGGTGCATTGCTGAGTCCAAAGGGCATGACTTTGAATTCGTAGTGTCCACTGGGTGTACTGAAAGCCAACAGTGGTCGAATCTCCGGTTTGACTGGTATCTGATAGTACCCCCGACTCAGATCCACCTTTGAAAAGTACCGAGCCTTATGGAGCCTAGCGAATAACTGAGTTGGATTCGGCAAAGGTTCCACCTGAAACTGTGTATGACTGTTCAGAAGTCGGTAATCTATACACAACCGGTGTTCTCCACTTGGTTTGCGTAACAAAACTACCCCCGCATTGTATGGGGATGTGGATGGTGCAATCACGTCATCCTCCAGCAATTTTTGTATTTCCTCCTCCAGGGCCTTTTCTTTAGAGAATGGCACTGGGTAAACCTTTTGGCGAACAGGCTCCTGTGTGGTCAAAGTCATCTCGAACTCAACCAACCTCGTTCGTCCTGGTTTATCAGTCAGTATCTCCTTATGAGACTTGAGAACCTGGGTTATCCTTTCCCTCTCCTGGGAGGTCAGATCAGGGTTCACTTTCACATCCCTATAGGTTTCCTGGTGTACCAAGGGATATTCCTTGCCCTCGCTGGTTCCCACTTCTGTCTCCACTGCAACTGCCATTGCCATGAGGTGCGCTGCCTTGTCTCCGGGTCTCTCTTCGTATTTCCGCAAGAGATTGATATGGAAAATCTTCGACTTTCCCCGGATCCGGATCTGATAGTTGGTTCTGGATATTACCCTTTCCACGGGAAATGGTCCTTGCCAACCTATCTCCAGTTTGTTGTTTCCCGTTGGGAGTAGCAACAAGACTTTGTCTCCCACCTCTAGAGATCTTTCTTTAGACTTACGGTTGTAGTAAGCCGCATGTCTTTTCCTATCCTTTTTCAAGTTTTGATTTGCCAGAGTCCATCCCTTGTGGAGTTTTTCTTTCAGTTCCTCCACGTATTTATAGGATGAGATCACTTCTTCTGACGTCCCCTCTTCAGTCCAACTCCTCAACATGGCTTCCAACGGTCCTTTGATTGGACGACCAAACAGCAACGTAGCGGGTGGTAGTCCTGTTGAGCCATGAGGAACTTCCCGATAGGCAAAGAGTGCTGCTGGGATATATTCATCCCACCTATCAGGTTTTTCCTGCGCTAATTTCCTGAGCATTGTCATCAACGTGCCGTTGAAACGCTCTACTTGTCCATTGGCTTGAGGGTGGTAAGGGCTGGTATGTATGTGGTTAGAGTGAAACACCCTAAATACCTCCTCCATGAGTTTTCCACAAAACTGAGATCCATTGTCCGTCAGAATTTGATCCGGAAAGCCTAATCTGGTAAAGGCCTCCATCAGTGCGTCCGCCACTCTTTTCGAGTCAATCGTGGTCAACGGTATGGCTTCACCCCACATTGTACAGCAATCCACCATTGTGAGTATATACATGTTCCTCTTCCTAGTCCTGGGAAGTGGACCCACGATATCGATGGCTACCCTCTCGAAAGGAGAGTTCATGATGGGCATCTCACCCAACACCACCGGTGCTGTCCAGTGTTTCGGTGCCACCCTCTGGCACTCAGGGCATGACTTCACATACCGACGCACACCATCTGTCATTCCCGGCCAATAGTAGTGGCAGGAAATCCGCTGCATGGTGGCGGCAATACCCATATGTCCACTAAAGGAGATGGTATGCCCCATATGAAGAATCTGGGACCTGTGAGCTTTTGGGACGACCAACTGGCCGTATAGGTTGTCTCCCCTTCCTGCTCTCCTGTAGAGTATCCTATTCTTCATGTAGTACTGCCCCCGTCCTGGTGGATCAGCACTTTTCTGCAGCTTTCTGTAGCAAGGACGTAAAGTATCATCCTCACTCTGGGCAGTTCGTAGCTCCCCCGGCATTGGGTTAGTCACAATTGCGTCTGCCTCTTCCGTTTTCGTCTGAGAGCGAGTCTGCATTGCTCCCATATGGATTGGCTCCCTGGGCATTCCCAGAAAGACATACCGGCAACCTAGGATGACTGGAAAAATGGGATCGGTCAATACAGCGGCCTTGATGGTGCCGGTGATGTACCTTGAGCGAATCTCCACATTAGCAATAGGCAACTTCATTGTTACAGCACTCTTCTGTGCAGGCTGTATATCCAAGGTTTCACCTGTGAATTGTTCTGGATGTACCAGATCCGCAGAAATCACGGCCTCCCCGTCCAGTCCTGTGTCGTATAAACACTCCACTTGACGACCGTTAACCTCTACCAATTCCACTACAGGTGGTTTTTCCTGGTCTGGAGTCTCTTCCTCGGCCTCGACCTGTTCGGTGGGCTCCACCTTAGGTTTTCCTGAGCACACGACGAATTGAGTGTCTCCTGACATTCCCTTGCAGTCAATAGCATTGTGTGTATTCGACTGGCATTGGTTGCACCATTTCCCTGTCCTAGATTTTCTATTGCCAGACTTGAGTGAGTTCTCCTGGTGGCGAGCTTCCTTGTTGACCTTGGCATTTTCTGTGACAACCTCCTTGGAAGTCACTTGACATGCTGCGAAGGGAGGGTTCTTAGCCTTCGATTTGCAGTCCCTCGTATTGTGAGAGGGTGACTTACAAATTGAACACCACTTCTCCGACCACGGTCGTTTAGGTGTAGAGCTTGAAGTGCTCTTGCTTCCCTCCTTCTTCTTCTCTGAACTATTCTCTGATTTTTGCACATAAGGTTCCCACTTTTTTGTTCCTGAGTTTTTTGTTTTCTTCTTGTCATGTTTCTCTTGACTTTTGGAGTTGGTGGAAAGGTTCTCCCCTGCCTCCCCATGTACCTCGACGAACCGTTCTGCTAATTTAGTAACGAGGTCAATACGTTCCGCTCCTTGTTCTCCCAGGAACGTCCTGAGAGGTTTAGACATTTGCTTCTTCAGCTGGTCGACCACCATGTGCTCTTCCAGACTCTCATAGTCATGTGCGAATCCAGCCAAATCCATCCACTTATGGAGATAAGATTTAAGACGCAAACTGTAGGCGGCAAACAACTCTCCGGGTTCTCATTTCGCTGCTCGAAATTTTTTCCGGTAGGTATGTGACGTAACCTCGAATCGTTTCAGCAGAGCCGTCTTTAACTCATCATAATTGTTCTCATGTCCTGGTGGCAGGCGAGTATAAACCTCGTATCCGGTCCCGCGTAATCCCTGGGATAGCTTAAGATTCCATTTGTTACGCTCCAGACCCATAGCAACTGACATAGCCTTGAAGCGTTGAAGGTACTGGTCAATCTTCTCTTTGTCCTCCTCGTAGACCGCTAAAGGAAACTTCATAGCCTGGTACCCATGTCCACCTACTGGTGTTGATCCTGGGATGGAGGAACCTCCAACTGCTCCCTCAGTTTCTCCATTAGATTGACTCTTGAGCTCGAGTTCCCGCATCCGGTACTCGTGCTCCCTTTTCTGTGCTTCCTGTTCCGCTTCTAATTTCCTAGCTGCTTGCTCAGCTTCAAATTTCCTAGCTGCTTGCTCAGCTTCCAATTTCTTAGCTGCTTGCTCAGCTTCCAATTTCTTAGCTGCTTGTTCCAACTCCATCCTTCTCAATTCCAGCTCGGCCTTTCGATCTTCCCTTTCTGCTTGACGATACTCTCTCTCCACTTCCTGTATGTAATCCGTTAGAGCAGACCCCGCCAATCCCATTTCTTCCCCCTTTGCCTTTAATTCTGCTGTGCTAAGTTTAGGGGTGGCCATTATACAGAGAGGTCAGCTAGCAGGTCCAGTACAATATAACTGCAAATTACTATACAGATATATGAACAAGTACTATAAATCTAGATATTACCATGCACAGCACATTCACTCTGTGACAAGAGTAGAATCAGGACCACAGACCTATGCAGACGTGTGAAGTGTGAACAGGTAAGATATTAATTAGTCCTAACCCCTATCCACATTCACTCTAGCTGGATTCTCCAAAATGATATCTCCCTCTTATAACTAAGGATCCCGTGTCAAAAGACCCCGTTGTCAGAAGATCCCACTGTCAAAGGTTCCTGCTTGCAGGAGATCTCGCTGTCCAAGGATTCCGTTTACGGGAGATCCCGCTGTCCAAAGATCCCATTTACGAGAGATCCCGCTGTCCAAAGATCACGTTTACGAGAGATCCCGCTGTCCAAAGATCACGTTTACGAGAGATCCCTCTGTCCAAAGATCACGTTTACGAGAGATCCCGCTGTCCAAAGATCCCGGACGAGCCCCCAATAATGTCGTGTCCTCCTTTACAGTGTCGTCCCTGGAGTGAAGAGAGTCGACACCCACATTATAATATTTTTTTCCTCTCAATATTCTGGAGAATCCACCAGCTTCCGTCCAACACACTTCATCAGCCTATGGACACCTTTTCCTATCACTCTCTCTGTCGTACTATGCCCCCTTCTCATACTCCCCCAACGCAACATACTCAACAACTCTTGCTTCTAAAAATTAATAAAGATTAATTTATTAAAAGAAAAGTGTAACGTATATGAGACGTGTATGTGAAGAAAATGTGTGACGTGTTCTATAAAGTGTGTAGAATCGGACTCTCAGACAACAACCCAGTCAGCTGATCCCAGCAAGGATAGACCACAGCACGTTACGTCAGAACATGTACTTCTCACCCAGCGCCGAAACCATCCTGCTGGATACTGATTTGCCTCTGTAGACCTCTGGTAATCCCATTTCATGAACATCCGAAATAGACACCGGTGGTATAAACAGTTAATCATGGACCGGTTGCACCCTACACAATGTCCGTTCCTATCGTTCATAAAAAAAATGCACAAGTCCTTTGTAGTGTGTACACAGATTAATGTTAATTGTTACTGTACTGGATCCTCCCTCGTGTCTATCTAGCCTCAAGTATCAAGTCTTGTGTTCTATTAGACGAGATTATATCACACTATGTAATTATTAGACTTAATGTTTTCAGTTCGTTACTACTGTCTGATGCTGTGTGGTGCATCAGTACGCATCACTCTCTTTGGTGAATCAACTTCCTTCTAGCTTTAGTTACGTTCTGTATGCAACTTTATTGATTGTTGAACTGGTGTTCTTCCGAATGGGATTGGATTCTTTCCCAAAAACTTGTTGAGTTTCCTTGGATCTGGTAGGGAACCTAGGATAGAAACAACACATCTGGTGATAGTACTAGTCACTTATCCTTTCGGCTGAGTGTAAGCCTATCACCTTGCTTAATGATCTTTAGCTAACTAGACTTAGTCATAGAGCAGATTAGCTACCCACCTAGAGCCGAATCAGGCTATGACAAAGAAAAAATCAGCAAACAGAATGCGGAACCCCGCCCACCAGGGACACCTACGGGAAGATCCCAATTATCCCTCATTACTCAATTCTCAACTAGTAAAGCTTATCAACACTTCACTAATCTATTCTTAACTAGCAGAGTTAATATCACTATTCTTACTCTAACTAGTTTCCACTAACAGTGCTAATCATCACACTATAGTTTAACAAGGCCACAGTCTATATTAAGTAGAACTAATATTATAATAGGTTATACCTTAAATGGCACTACTGCAGTCCTGTCAATCATATCTACATCTGCCATTATAGGCACGTGTAAAATTAAGTCACTAATTAACACACGGTAGATATTATTTCCACTAAGCACTGCAGTGCCTTTGCACTCCGACTAGAGCCACATTTCCAAGTCCCCCTAGTTGGCCCCAACTCGGGTTTTTATGGCAACTCCTAAAGTTGGCCACGTGACGTTATCCTTTATGCCCCCACACAGGTGGCACCTTGGCAGATCATCCCCTGTCAGGGATCCATCCCCCCCCCTCTGGCTCCCTCCATGTTAGATCTGTCATCACTGGTTTAGATTCCCAAAACAAGCCAGCGAGTTCCTGTATACCCCCAACAACAGTTGCCAATAACCCCGTCAATCTTCTCGATGTTCCGGAAACCCAGAATTGACATATGTACTGTTACTTCCGTGCTAAGTACTTCCGTTTTCCCTCTGATATGTTTATGACTTGTCAAAGTGATATATGATTCAGCGCACTCACTTCCTCCTCACTCACCACCAAATGTGTATATGGGCTGACCTGATGTATCCCGTGCAGCTGTGTTTACTCTGGTAGTACGACTGTTGTGGCCTAGAAAATATACGCCAAGCAAACGTCGGTATTATTATCTGGTTAACTCATGGCGATCTCGTGACAGATGGGTCGGTTGGTGGGATATTATGTGTCCCTGTGTGTGTGTGGGTGGGTGTGTGTGTATATGGGGGAGGTGATGTGTGGGTGGGAGATGTGCCTCATAACATGGTAATTTGCATCGTTTATGTTTACAACATTCATTTGACAATGTTTTTTCTTTCTTCCATGTAAATGTATAATGCACCATTTATGAACGAAAGATGAGTGATTGGAAGGGCCGAATGTAAGACGGGCCTGCGTGCCCAATTCGTGACCCTTTTAAAATAAAGTTGATTTGACTGGATTTTCTGTCCCATACATTCTTGTACAGTCTGCCAAAGGCCGGCTGGCCTTGGAGATTACATTACTTCGTCACCAATTGTGGCAGTTTGGGACACAGTGCTGCCAAGATAGGTGAATTTGTCTACAACACTTAGTCTATGACTATTCTCTTTAATATTCGGCTCAGTGTGATTAATCCCTGCAGCTGGCTGGTACATAACTACAGTCTTCTCCAAGTTGATATTGAGTACAAATTTGGCACCGGCATATGAGAAAGTTGAAACATTGTGTTGCATGTCTGCCTCTGAGTTGGGATATAGAGCGCAATCATCAGCAAACAGCAGCTCTCTGACGGTGTCGCTGGTAGTTTTGGTTTTAGCTGCCAGCCTTCTGAAATTGAATAGCTTTCCATCCATGCGGTAGTTGTTGCTTTTGAAGGCATTGGTCAGCATAGCTGAAAATATTAGGCTGAACAGTATTGGTGCCAGGACACAGCCTTGCTTCACCCAATTGGTGACAGAAAAGGGCTCAGACAATTCGCCAGTTTTCTGGACTCTTGTCTGCATATCACCATGAAATAGCCGCTCTATTTGGACAAACTTTCGTGGATAGTCCACATTCCTTCTCTGCTGGCTGTATCAGAAGGCGTGGTAAGATCAACGAAAATGGAGAACATTTCGGAGTTCTGTTTCTGACATGTCTCTTGCAGCTGCCTTGCAGTGAAATTCAGACTGGCTATGGGATTACCATTAACTTAGGTTTGCCCCATATCTTTAGCTGGTTTACTGTCGACCAAGAAGAAGAAGAAGCAAAATGTCGACATTCTACAAGATGTGAACGTAGAAGAATATATGGCTCACAAGAAACATGTTTATGGAAACCGAAACACTTTGATCATATTAAACGTGATTTGACTAGAAAAGCGATAGAAGGCATGATTTCTGTAAGAAGAAATAATGATTGACCAGCACGATGAAGGGCACACGACATTGAAGATATTGGTTGGGCACGAACATACATGAGGCAGGGGAATTGACAAACGATCGAGAATCTTTTTGGCCGGCCCCAGATAAGAGCGACGTTATGCAAATGACCTACAAGATATTATTATCTTCTTTTCTTCTGATTCACATATAATAATACTTGTAATAATGTATTATATTTATTGTTTTTGTTTACCCATTACCCCTGCCACAACAGAGAAGTTATAATTAGGGCCCATCCCAATCTCAGATTAATAATTAAATAATATGACCGAATCTGTCACATTACGACATTGTTTTGTTTTGTTTTTCATTCACAAATAAGTTGAAATTATGGTTTGTTTCGCGAGCAAAGCCAATAACTTTTTAATGTTTTTTCTACAGACGAGAGTTAGGATTACGAGGAAAACAATATGGTGTCTCTGGACACTGAACTCTTTGTTTAATTAATCATGGAAAGTTCTGTATATCGGTAGTCATGCCTTTAATTTAAGACCATATGTAGGAGATAACGATTTTAATCACCTGTGTAAGTCATGCATGGTTTGATGTTACAGAAATGTGTATCAATCTTGTGTCGTTCTACTTCGTTAAGTTTACCAATATTTCGTTTCGGAGATTGGGAAATTCGCTAAATATTATGGTGAGTTGCATAGTTGAATGTTATATTTTAGTCTGTTAATATAGACAGCAAAGCAAAATTAAAATGAAGATATTTACAAATAGTCAAATAGCACTTATTCCGTTTGGCGTTTTCCCGCGGAACTTAAATCAGCTAGAATTATACATGTTGCTTAAATACATGCTGCTGTAGCTGAAAAATAATACTTTTTTTACGTTTTTAAAAATTAAAATTAAAAGTAATATTAATAATGAGTTTTAAGTGGTCACTTTAGTAACACATTTTGTAAATTTATTTTTAATTATATAAACTGCGTAGTTGGATACTTCTTGAAAAAAACAAAACCAATGGTGCCTTGTTCATTTCTGTAGGTCAAGTCTAAGCCGAGATATTAATATTAATGTTTGTGTGTAAGTTTACCATTTAATATGAACAAAGAGCAGAATACTATTTTACCCTTTGTCAAAGTGTGACCTACACACTCACACCACTGTCAGTAACACAGACGCCAAGGGAGATTACATCTGCCGATGTATTCTAACTAAAGGGAAGATAACTGCTTCCAATTGTGTTTCATTGGCACCTTGCCGTCTTGACAGACGATAGTTTGTGCTTTAAAAAGGCATAATAACTTTTACTTATGGCGGTAGTGAATGTGACTGATAAGGCCAATTCGCGCTGTAAATGTCCGTTCACAGTGGGTGCATATGAACACGTTTTCCACCATCATGCACCATCTTACGTCTCACATGCTTGGTGTGTGACTTATCTGCAATAATTTTCTCCTTTGTCTTTATTCCATTTCTGATGTTTGCCCTCCATGCAACACGTTCAGCGGCGACTTGCTCCCAATGTGCATTATCAATGCCTGTATCAATCATGTCCCGCTTACACACATCTTTGTATCGTAGTAGAGGCTGACCCTGAGATCTCTTACCCATCTGTAATTCACCAAAAAAGATGTCCTTTGGTATTCTACCATCATCCATCCTCCTAAGAAGTCCTATCCATCTAAGTCTACGAAGACTGAGCATGGAATAAACCGTCACACAACCTGATCTTTCCAATACTTCAGTATTTGTGATTTTGTCTTGCCACTTAATACCAAGAATTCTTCGCAGACACCACATATGAAAGCTGTTTAAACGTTTCTCTTGGTGTGAGTAAGTTGTCCAGGTTTCACTGCCATAAAGAAGATTACTAAGGACACAGGCTTGATAGACAAGGACTTTTGTTTTGGCAGTAAGCTTCCTGTTCTCCCAGACTCTTTTTCTTAACCTGTTCATTGTTGTTGCTGCCTAACCAATCTGGATGTTGATTTCCTGATCTAGGGATAATTTGCTATTTACCACTGATCCTAGATATGTAAAATGGTCTACCATGTCTGGTTTGGCGTCGTCAATAAAGATTGATGGAACCCCATGTGCACCTTGTGACATAATCTGTGTCTTCTTTTTTGCTAATTGTTAACCCAAATTCAGAACAAGCATTGGAGAATGCAGATAGTAGACATTGTAATTCTTCCTCAGAGTGGGTCGTAACTGCAGCATCATCTGCAAAAAGCAACTCTCTGATCAGTACCCTGCTAATTTTGGTCTTGGCCTTCAATCTCTGAGCATTGTAGAGGCCGCCATCTGAGCGTGAGTGAATGTATATACCACCATCCTGATCACGAAAGGCATATTTCAGTAGAAGTTAAAAGTATATTCCAAAGAGGGTGGGAACTAGTACACAACCTTGCTTAACTCCACTCTTGATTTCAAACTCTTCAGAAGTTGCACCATCAAACTTGATTATACCCTTCATGCCAGTGTGGAACGATTCCACAATGGACAGAAGAGTTGGTGGGCAGCCAATCTTCTTTAGCCTTGAACAGACCCTCACGACTGACCAAATCAAATGCCTTTGTGAGGTCGATGAAGGCAATAAACAGTGGTTGATTCTGGTCACAGCATTTTTCTTGCATTTGTCGCAATGAGAATATCATATCAATGGTAGACCGGTTCTGTCGAAAGCCACACTGTGATTCGGGGTAGACTTGATCTCCTAGGACTTGAAGTCTGCGCAGAACAATTCTGGCAAATACTTTTCCAACAATACACAGAAGTAAGATACCCCTATAGTTGTTGCAGTCGCTCCGATCGCCCTTGTTCTTGTACAGTGTTATGATGCTTCCAATTGTGTATGTATATATACACACACACATTAGAAGCAACAGAGATGTGGTTTTTAAGACGAATGTTGCGAATTCCTTGGACTGCCAGAGTAACTAACAACGATTGCCTGAAAGAGGCTAATGAAACTAGAACACTATATACAACAATAAGAAAGAGACAAACATCTTTCTTTGGTCATGTGATAAGAAGAGAGGCATTGGAGAACATCATGACAACTGGAAAGATTGAGGGGAAGAGAGGCAGAGGCAGATCAAGAGAAATGATGCTGGACGGATTGAGACGGTGGCATGGAGGAATATCATCAGCAGAGTTGATCCAGAACACCAAAGACTGAGATCTGTGGAGAGCCATGAACGCCTATGCCAGCCGGCACGGCACTTGATGATGATGATATATATATATATATATATATATATATATATATATATATATATATATATATATATATATATATATATATATATGTAAATATCATCATCAAGTGCCATGCCGGCTGGCGTAGGCGTTCATGGCTCTCCACAGATAGGGGTATATATATATACACACACACACACACACAGCGATGTATACATGGCTATGCCATGCTGTGATGTCACTCAGCACGTGCTTACATTTTGTGCTGTTAGCGCTGTCTGTCAGCGCGAGGTTGTGTACGCAGATTCATTTTGACCAGAGAATTTGCGTTAAAAAGTTGAAAAATTATCAATGATCTTTTCCTTGTAGAGTGATGAAAAATTACACATGAATACAATAATGGGTGTTGAATGTACACATGCATTCAGTATTATTGTAGTTGCTCTGAATATTCCATAACAATATTAAATGGTCATAGCAGGAGTATGGCAAGGAAAACTGCCATCTCCTGCCATTGAAATACCACATTACAGCATGCGGTCTTCATAATTTTAGTGTGAGATTGATTGCCAACTGAAATGGTCGAAAATTACAAAATACACGTAAAATGGATGCTGAATTTAATAATACCTAGTAGAACAATGTAATATGTCTCATAAAATGGTATTTACGGGTTTACTTATCACTTAGAATAGGTAGCCTGGTTCTCCGGTATAGCAAGGATTCCCGAAGTGCCAGAAATGCAGAACACAAAACGGGGAGGGAAAAACTATCAAGTAATCAGTGTCTGTTTTAACGTGATCTTGAAATAATCAGGGAATTTGGCATCATGAGTATGCATGCATAACGTCCCCATATCAGAGAGACAAAAACAAATAACCGAAGGTCACCACACAAAAAATTCCAGTTAAATTCTGCAAACCTCAACCGTAGTGCCTAGTTGTAAGTAAGAAGAAAAGTAGAGGCAGAATGAAATCGTAAAGCGAAGAGAAAAACTGATTGATAACTAGAAAGATTTGTGGAAACAGAGATAGAGGAAGGCAGCAAGAGAAGATTCTTGGCAATCAATTGCTGTGGCACTGATAGGTGTCATCACACAAATTACAATTGATTTGTTGTTGGATATAACAACATGTGGAGAAATGTGCAATCACCCACTCCTGTCGGCAAGAAAATTTGTGATGAAAATGTTGATGTAATGAATGTAAATTCTTCTAATATATTATTGTATACATTACTACTAAATGTCTGAAGCGAAGCGAGAGCCACATAGTTTAATAAAATTTCACAGACAAGTTTCTTGATCTCTTACCAATTCTTCGGCCTCACACATCATCATGCCCAGTTACTGCAATATTATGTGTCCATCTTTGTGTTGACCAATGTTGCCTCTTTCAGGAACATGCCTTCCTTCACTGTTCTTTCCAAGCTACTGTGACAGGCAAAAGTATTTAAGTTTCCAAGACGTGATGCTGTTTATGATTAATAGTTAGTATGACTCTTCTTTGGCTGTTGAACGAGGGGACGGAGCACATATGGGAATGTCCTAGGTGCAGTGATGTCGGTTCTTAACTAAACTCAACTAAAATAGTTAGCCAGTTTTCTCCAATGTTTAAATCTTGTCGATTGGCAGTTTTTTTCTTCTTGGGCCACTGTATTTTTATGAACAATTTCTGTAACATTTAAGCTTCACAGCTCACATCTGTATGTTGCCAGAGGATAGATGACATGTTCTAAAATTGTTTACTATAACTTGTTTGCTGGTGTTACAGTAATAATATGCATCTATACAACTAGGTTGTTAATGGTTTCCTTTTCTGCTAATAAAACCTTTGCAAGCCCCACTGATGATTTCATCATAATGTTTGGCAGTTATTTGTTGTTGTCACATGATTCATTAATAAAATCAACTGTTATGACATTGTTTACACAAAATTCAAATTTAGTTGTATTTCCCACACAGCACATAGCAATCAACCCCAGCATTTTGGCTGTTTGTGTTTCCTAGGCAAGTTTTAACGTTCAGTAGTTCGCCATTGCTCTCTGAACAAACGGCACCTATACCTTTTTTGAAAAAAACCAGCACTGCTGTGTTTTGAATCCGGGTATAGGGGATTACGAATCGCTTTTTACACAACAGGTGTTGTATTGGGCATAAGATGCTAGCCCTGTATTTTTATAGACCAGTCATCACTTGAGACCTGATGTGATCAGTGTTATATCGGGCAGCCTATACTTCCCAGGACATTTTCTCCTACCAGTTTAAGATTGGTCGACCTGGGAGCCCAAGTTAATTTTAAACATCTGTCTCTGTGGGGATTAAAACAGATGACCACTGGGCCAATCTGTACCCATTTCTTTCTCTTGATGTTTTTTTTCTGTGTCTCTCTCTCTGTTGCTCTTTTTCTGAGTCTCTATCTGTTGCTTTTTTTCTGTATCTCTCTCTGTTGCTCTTTTTCTGTCTGTCTATCTGTATCTCTATGTCTGTCTGTCTGTCTGTAATCTTCTCTATCTTCTATCTCTTGCTCTCTTTCTCTATCTCCCCTCTCTCTCTCCCCTCTCTCTCTCTCTCTCTCTCTCTCTCTCTCTCTCTCTCTCTCTCTCTCTGTCTCTCCTCTCTCTCTCTCTCTCTCTCTCTCTCTCTCTCTCTCTCTCTCTCTCTCTCTCTCTCTCTCTCTCTCTCTCTCTCTCTCTCTGTGTTTTTTTTTTCTCACTCTTAAATATAAACTACCACAATATGGTTTATATTTCAGGGAAAAAACACTTTGAGGATACAGTAAGATGGATCGTCATTTTTCATGTGCAGTGCTTTGGAACTATACACATCTGTGCTGCTGAAATTTAATGTTTCTGGGCATGTTTGTAACTTAATCAACAAGCTATGAATCAGGGAGACCCAAGGAAAGACCAGGCTGGCTTTCTGCCAAGGAGGCGCCCGCAGACTTTTGATTTAGAAGAAAATGCCAGAAATGGTAACTCATTTGCATCATCATCATCACAGTCTCTGCCTTATTCACACAGCATGGCTGCATCTCATAGACAGCCGTTCGGTTACTGGACACCTTCAGGTTATCAAACCCACGGACACCACGTTGGTACCAGGCACCGCTACCCAGGCCACCAGCTGTTTATGCAGCATGGCCCGTTTGGTGGTGACAGTGATCAGTACAGGACTGTTGGCTATCTTCCACAGTTTCGCATGAGGTTTCCCCAAAACTCGGACCACCAACATTCTTCCATGTTTAGTGGTGAATC
The DNA here is from genome assembly GCA_963921405.1 of Cepaea hortensis. Taxonomy (NCBI): domain Eukaryota; kingdom Metazoa; phylum Mollusca; class Gastropoda; order Stylommatophora; family Helicidae; genus Cepaea; species Cepaea hortensis. The sequence goes on from OY992889.1 coordinate 35,942,277, forward strand.
AAGACGGAATGGTTTTGATTTTCATTGTGATAGAAGACGTTATGAAAATGCAGCCAAGCATAGGTTTGATTTTGGTGGACCAAACCATCGTGAGAGAGGCTTTAAGACAGATCAAGGTGCTAGACCAAAATCTGGGAAGTTTTCAGGCGGTAACATTAAAATTCACAAAAAGAAAGCCAATCATAACAATTCATCCAATGTTTCAACACAAGACTCAGAGGCAGACAATAAGTTAAAGAAGAAAAGCAAAACAAATGGTGAAGTTTGTCATAATAAACTAGTAACTAGTGGGTCATGTACAGAGACTGACTCGTCACAGAAATATAAACATTCCCAGACATTAGTTAATGACTTGGAAGATAAGGCAGAGTTTTGTCCTGTTTCTGAGAATGGAGGGTCTGTTGATTTAAAGTTTTGTGATGTTGAAGGTGCTGTTGGTGGTGATGTTAGTGAAAATGTACACGTAGATGACATTGCTTTACAGGATAATGTTCACTTTTGTAGGCGTTCATTTGATAAAAATTTGATTGATGAAGGAGCAGTGTGTGACTTGGATAAGATGTTCCAACACCAGGAAGCTTCTTGCTATAGCAGTGATAACAGCGATGAAGGCCAGTCAGATTCTGAGTTGAGGAACTGTACTGAGCACACTAATAAACAGATGACTTCATGCAAACATAATGGTAACCTGTGTACAAACTTATTTGATGATGATTCTGAATCTGAAAATTGTTCATATGTTTACAACCCTAAGCTTGCACATGTAAGAAAGGACATGCTGTTCCCTGACCTGGATCCGTGTTCTAGTGGCGTTGCCAGTTTGTCTTTGCATAGTGTAAATAGGCATCATTTTAATGATGAAGCCAGAGTTGATGGTAGCGGTGAAGGAAGACTTGGTGTTGTTACATGTGACCGTGCTGGTGATAATTCAGATGATGCTGAGGATACTGGTGATTTCATTGATGCAGATTTGCCCTCACACAATAAACATATTTTGTCAAGTTCAGATGAGATGGATACTATTTCTTCCAACAGTAGCAGTGACCATGAGGGCGGTAGGGAATTAGGTAGTGATTTTATTGGGAGAAGGAATAGACAATTGGAATTTGAATGTAATGATTTGTCTTCGGCCGAACAAAAGGTTCATAGTGAGTTAGAGACTTTGAGTATTGGTGAAAATACACATAAGTGGGGCACTGCTTCGTCTAGTCAGATTCAAAATAATGGAGAGATTGAGAGAATTAGAGATTTATCTCCTCTTTTGAGAAGTGCAACTTCTTGTAGTAGCAGCAGTGAAAATGAGAATGGAGATAGTTCCCCAATAGACGCTCATTTGTTTCTCAATTCTGCTGAGTTAAGTCCTGTACCTTTTGTGTGCTATAGTTCCACCAACTCATGCCTAGATGGTGCTGCAGCTTCACAAGTAGCTTCAGATAGTTCTCATAAGCTTCAGGCTGACCCGTACAATTCATGCCCTCCTGGTGCTGAATGCGAGCTTCCCCAGGCCAACCCTTCTCAGTACTTCTTCCATTCAGATATGTTCTGTAGTGGGGGGAGACCTAGCTCTCGTAGCAGCACTAAATCCAGCCAGAGTCCCAGGAGGGAGCACATTGCGTTCACAGCTAGCAGTGCACCAGATTCCGGTGATACTTGCACACAAATGCACAAGCAGGAGTTTGCTGGCTGCTCCGCCACCTCAGGCAGTGGTGCATGCTGTCCTCCTAGCTATCAGCTGTCTCAGGTCAATGACCTGAATGCTTGCTGTCATCATAGTCACAGCCACGTGGCTAATGGTTTCTGTCATGATAGACCAGAAACCAATTTCAACAGCGACGACAGTAACCGGCATCAAAAAGTTTTTGTCAAGTTCCCTGTAGAAGATGCAATGGATGACAGAGGATCTCACACAGCCTCTTCTGGTGATCTGGAAGATGTAAGTGGACATCTGTTGCTTTATAATCCTTGTTTGTCATATTTGCTTTTATTGTACTTCAAAACAATGTTTCCCTTCATGAATTTAACCACAGAAGCCACACACATTAGGTAGCATGATTTATTGCCTGGCTGGTCTTCGTGGCGAAGAGTTGACACACGCAATTTGTAATCCCATATACCAGGGTTCAAAACACGCTGGTGCTGGCTTTGTCGAAAAAGGTATAGGTGCCAGTTGTTCAGAAAGCAATGGCAAACTACTGAATGTAAAACTTGCCCAGGAATCATGAGCGGCCAAAGTGCTGGGATTGACTGCTACGTCCTGTGAAGGTCGTGTAACTAACTTAGCACTCCATGCTTTGGGAATATGTCCATCCTTCATTCGAGATACATGGCCCAGCCACCGGAGGCATCTCTGCTTGAGGAGGGAGTGCACTGTGGTAATATCCGCTCTTTCAAGCACTTGTTTGTTATGTGGTCTTTCCACGATATGTCCAGGATACGCCTCAGACATCTCATATGGAAGGAATTCAACTTTCTTTCCTGTCGTGAGTACAAGGTCCAGGATTCAAACCCATAGAGTAGTGTGCTAACAACACAAGCTTTATATATTTGAACTTTTGTACGCTCTGTTAGTCTGTTCTCCCAAACTATTTTAGTTAACCTGGAAAGTGTTGTGGCTGTCTCTCCAGTACGTCTGTTGATTTCTGTCTCTAATGAAAGATTATATGATATTGTCAACCCCATATACGCAAACTAATGGACGACCTTCGGTTCGTAATTAGAAATTTTGATTGATGGAGGCGCACCAGCATCTTGTTCCATCACCTGTGTTTTATTTAGGCTGATGATGAGCCCAAAGTCTTTGCAGGCGGCTGCAAAACAATCTATGAGCCGTTGGAGATCTTCTGCTGCATGAGTTGTCAGTGCTGCATCATCTGCAAAAAGTAGTTCTCCTAAGCATCTTGATCTTATTTTGGTCTTTGTCTTGAGTCTTGATGGGTTGAAAAGTTTGCCATTAGATCGATCTTGTATGGAGGTATATGCCTTCAGTGGCAGTCCCAAATGCCTGCATTAAGAGAATGGCGTAGAAGATACCAAAAAGTGTATGAGCAAGCAGTAGCCCCACTTTACTCCATGCACTATGAAGTTTTTCTATCTGCACAACCCAGGTTTTAAACACCTAATTGTTGAGACCTCTGCATTTTTGAGTAATTGCTTATTGTTTTCTCAAAAAGAAAACTCTGACCTGCACAGTTCATGGAAACTGCACAAGCCAGGAAACCTTAAACACCCTCCCCCCCTCTCTCTCTTCTCTTCTTTCTCTTCCCCCCCCCCCCCCCCCCCCCTCCCTACAGCGCAAGGTACTACAGGCAGTAGATGACAGTTTCTTTAATAATTTGTTTGTCAAATACGGTATACAAAACGCCTTTGCTTTGTTCAGTTTATGACCATAATTTAGCATGTGTTATGAGATGAATAAGTCCTCAGGAACTCCCATGCAATCGACAGGCTATAAAAGTCCAACTGTAGCCATCTCTGTTGATCATGCAGTGTATCTCTCTGCTATGTACAATCAATTGTAGCATATGGATTCCCTGAAGTGAAGGAAACCCACAAGAGGCATGAATAGAATCAACTTATCACCCATACCAAATAAGACCTTGTCACCCTTAACAAATGACAAAAGCTCTTAAGTTGAAGTTGAGTATGCCTTAAGAGGCAAGTCATTTGTGTTAAAGTTGTTCAGCCTTATTGTATCATGATAAGTTCTTGTTGCCTCCTTTTTAAAGTTTAATCTGTCTTCATTGTGGACAAAATGTGTTCAGTCTCAAATGGAGTGCTACACAGTCTTGACTTAGCACAGAAAGCAGCATATGTGTGTGTGCGTGCATGTGTGGGTGGGTGCGTGCGTGCATAGGGGGTTCGTGCGTGGGTGGGTGGGTGTGTGCGTCTTTTTAAAATGTTTGTTGATAGGGAATTTTTATCTTCAGTAATTTTAGTCTGATATTAGACCAGACATGTTGAGGTAAAGGGGTATCACCAAAAATTATTTAATCTAGATTTATGATAGAGTGACATGTTCAACAACTTTATACAAGTGTTGGGATGGATAAACCTGTATTATTTATTATTTTCATCTTCCGAGGGATCTTAGGATAGACAGTTTGAATATGGGACATCTTGCTTTTGAGCCTTATCCAAGAAGGCTTGCTGCTCAAGCTATTATCCAAGTATCAGGGAGGAGTATAAGTTCCTTGAGTTTCTTATTTAGTGAAACTCATCACAGCTGGAATTTGGTCCAACCACAATATGAGGAATAAATAATGTCCAGAAGACAATGACAATAGCTCATCATTATCTTCATGTGCCATGATGATAAGATGGCTTTGTCACACCCTAAAACACGAAGAGATGCCAGACCACTGGAGGACAGAATGCTGGTAACAAGTGGAAGGGATAGACTGAGGACACATAAACAGACATTGGGTGTACACTTCCATATAAAGCGGCACAAGACACATCTATGTACTGGAATGATAGGAAGCTTGGCAACCAGCTCTGAAGCTGAAAAACTTGATGGTGGTGATAATTTCTGTAAGAAGAGTGGTTAATTTTTATTTCTGAAAGCTTTATTAGTAACTGGTCAGTTTAAAAAGGTGTTTGAACAAGATGCTATATTGTTTGTTTGTTTAAACCCCAGATTGATGGCTTTTCTGGCAGAAAACATGACAAGAACAGTGATAATGGAGGATCAGAGGACCCTCTCAGGTATATGGCCTAACAGCCCAGTTATGAAGTCTTATTTTTCTTGTTCTTTGGCATGCGTAGTCCATACATGTGCTACAACTTTTAGTGCACTGAGTTTTGCCTGTGGATTAGCTTTCCCTGTTACCAGTGTCCCTCATAATCAGGCGAACCCACTCTGACTTCTGAGGTACTTGTAATTTATGTTCCCCAAGTCAAGGATGAGAAGTCAAAAATTTTGCCCAAGTGACCGGTGTAGAGGTTGAACCTGCTACCTCAGCATCAGCACACTGGAAATTTAAGAGTAAACGCTCTTTTCCATTTGAAGTACTTATGTTTGTCTTAGTTGATGGATTACATGATTCTACAGGTAGAATGTGTAAACCATGAGAGGCTTCTTGACACTCACATGGACCATCCAGTGGTTGCTCAAACACTACATTGTACATTTGTCAACCCTTCTTGGGCTAGCTCATTGAAGTTTAGTGTTTGCATTTGTCTGTTCATATTTAATTGTATCAAACATGAATCTATGATAATTTGAAATTATTTGACTAATAAGCTTGTTAATAGTTTTTCTTCATAAATAATATTTAGCAGCATGAGGATTATTGATAACTGTGAAAACATTATGCAGGGATTCAGACAAGCCATTTAGAAAAAACAGTTAGTTAAAATCTGCAGGCTGTTACATTTGCCAGTGACTTTTATGGTCAGTGATCCCTGAAACCCTAAGCCAGTTTTCTCAAATATGACTAAAGTAATATAAGGATGCTTGCAGTTTTTCTTAAACAAGCACACACTGTAAATTAACATAATTGTGCACATTATCTGAAGTGCGCCTGTTGGTAATTTTGTGTTATTAATGTGTGGAAAACAAATTAAGAAGAAATTAGAAGCAACAGAGATGTGGTTCCTGAGACGAATGTTGCGAATTCCTTGGACTGCCAGAGTAACTAACGACGACTGCCTGAAACAAGCTAATGAAACTAGAACATTATATACAACAATAAGACAGAGACAAACATCTTTCTTCGGTCACGTGATGAGAAGAGAGGCATTGGAGAACATCGTAACAACTGGAAAGATCGAGGGGAAGAGAGGCAGAGGTAGACCAAGAGAAGTGATGCTGGATGGATTGAGACGGTGGCATGGAGGAATATCAGCACCAGAGTTGATCCAGAAAACCAAAGACCGAGATCTATGGAGAGCCATGAACGCCTACGCCAGCTGGCACGGCACTTGATGATGATGAATGTGTGGAATTCACAAGGCAAATGAAACAGAGGAAGACCCAAAAACACATGGAGAAGAGAAGAAGAGATATAAATGAATACATTGGCACCTTGCCGTCTTGACAGACGATAGTTTGTGCTTTAAATAGGCATAATAACTTTTAACTATGGCGGTAGCGAGTGTGACTGATAAGGCCAATTTGCGCTGTAAATGTCCGTTCACAGTGGGTGCATGTGAACACGTGGTCATTTCCACCATCATGCACCATCTTACGTCTCAAACGCTTGGTGTGTGACTTTTCTGCAATAATTTTCTCCTTTGACTTTATTCCATTTCTGATATTTGCCCTCCATGCAACACGTTCAGCGGCGACTTGCTCCCAATGTGCATTATCAATGCCTGTATCAATCATGTCCCGCTTACACACATCTTTGTATCGTAGTAGAGGCCGACCCTGAGATCTCTTACCCATCTGTAATTCACCAAAAAAGATATCCTTTGGTATTCTACCATCATCCATCCGCCTAAGATGTCCTATCCATCTAAGTCTACGAAGACTGAGCATGGAATAAACTGTCACACAACCTGATCTTTCCAATACTTCAGTATTTGTGATTTTGTCTTGCCACTTAATACCAAGAATTCTTCGCAGACACCGCATATGAAAGCTGTTTAAATTGTTCTCTTGGTGTGAGTAAGTTGTCCAGGTTTCACTGCCATAGAGAAGAGTACTAAGGACACAGGCTTGATAGACAAGAACTTTTGTTTTGGCAGTAAGCTTCCTGTTCTCCCAGACTCTTTTTCTTAACCTGTTCATTGTTGTTGCTGCCTTACCAATCCGGATGTTGATTTCCTGATCTAGGGATAATTTGCTATTTACCACCGATCCTAGATATGTAAAATGGTCTACTATCTCTAGTTCGGCGTCGTCAATAAAGATTGATGGTACCCCATGTGCACCTTGTGACATAATCTGTGTCTTCTTTTTGCTAATTGTTAAACCAAATTCAGAACAAGCATTGGAGAATGCAGATAGTAGACATTGCAATTCTTCCTCAGAGTGGGTCGTAACTGCAGCATCATCTGCAAAAAGCAACTCTCTGATCAGTACCCTCCTAATTTTGGTCTTAGCCTTCAATCTCTGAGCATTGTAGAGGCCGCCATCTGAGCGTGAGTGAATGTATATACCACCATCCTGATCACGAAATGCATATTTCAGTAGAAGTGAAAAGTATATTCCAAAGAGGGTGGGAGCTAGTACACAACCTTGCTTAACTCCACTCTTGATTTCAAATTCTTCAGAAGTTGCACCATCAAACTTGATTATACCCTTCATGCCTGTGTGGAACGATTCCACAATGGACAGAAGAGTTGGTGGGCAGCCAATCTTCTTTAGTGCCTTGAACAGACCCTCACGACTGACCAAATCAAATGCCTTTGTGAGGTCGATGAAGGCAATAAACAGTGGTTGATTCTGTTCACGGCATAAATGAATAATATAGGGAGGATATGGGTAGAGCTGCATGGGATAGCTAGGGATAGGATCCCTTGGAGTGAGTTGGCTGAGGGTCTGTACCCCCATTGGCAGCTTAAGAAGAAAAGAAGAAGCAGAATAGTGTCACGTGTTTGTAATTGTACCGATAATAATATTAAATAATTGTATTCTTTTTTTCCCACTAATGAATACAAAGCCCTCAACCAATTTATGCTAAAAGTAGAAATGTTTACCACTCGTATCTAAGCCGCAGATAATCACTGGTTTTAATTTGATCATTATCATCTAGTGCCAGCTCCACATTAAATGTTGACAATGTCTCCATTGTCCTGTGTCTGTAGTAGTATCATGTAATAGTTGCACTTATTAGTTGTATCATTATTAATAACAGTATCACTTATTAATTACTAGCTGACCCGGCCCGGCTTCGCCCAGTCCCTGGAGGGAATCTATCTATCTATCAGTCTGTCTGTCTGTCTGCTTGTTTGTCTGTCTGGCTGACCCGGCCCGGCTTCACCCAGTCCCTGGTGGGGAGCATCTCATTTAATTCATATACGTAGTCATATAAGCTCCCGTTCCAGACTGTCTGTCTGTCTGTGCCGGCCCGGCTTCACCCAGTCCCTGGTGGGGAGCATCTCATTTAATTCATATAAGTAATCATATAAGCTTCCGTTCCCGACTATCTGTCTGTCTGTCTGTCTATCTATCTGACCCGGCGTGGCTTCGTCCAGCTCCTGGCGGGGAGCGTCTCATTAAATTCACACAGTAACTTAAAAGAATGTCCTTCCACACACCATCCATTATTTTTAATGAAAACTGTTTTTAATCACCTACATGACTGTAGATAACTTCTTTAAGCATAAATAGATGAGTTACAATGTTATGCATTATGCATTATTTTTATGAAAACTTTGAAAATGCCTTAAAGATTATATCATTATTTATTATAACTCATATGCCTGTAAATAACTATAGGCAAAGAGTTTATAAATCTTTGAAAACCATGCAACAATATGACTATAAAGTATATATAAATGTTATTAAAAGTTATGCCCCTTGAAATAACTTTTCTAGAGTTAAGTCCCCTTGCTATATAGAAATTATAATGAAAAATGAAATATTAAATTTTATTAAGTAAGTAGCCGATTTTACACTAAGAAACTATTACAGTCGGTTGCACAGGAATGAAAGGAAGACGTGTAGAAAATTTCATCTCAATCGGATGTACTGTTATCGAACGCATCCAATACATTGCCAACCACATACAGTCTCTTTTATATATATAGATTGCATCATTATTAGTAATAGTTGTCATCTTATAGCAGGCCTTTTGCAAAACGAAGCTCTCACAACGGCTTATCGTACAGACTCTTGATCCTCTGTTAGTTCCCCTGCCTCATGCTTTTTCATGCCCAAGGTGTCGGCAATGTCCTGTGTCCACCTTCGTGCTGGTTGAACCCTGCCTTTTTCCCTAGGAACCTTCCCCCCCATCGTTGTTCTTTCCAAGCCACTCTGTTTTAGACGGCCAAAGTGTTTCAGTGTCCGAGACAAGATGCTGTATATGAGCCAGCTTTCTTCTATGCTCAGATCTGGTAGAATGTCAGTATTTGTCTTCCACGATATCCTAAGAACTTGTATGTAACAAGTTTAAAAGTAGATTTTCTTCTTTAGTGATTGCAAAATGGTCCATGTTCATTATTAGTAATAGTATCTTGTAATATTATCCATCCATCCATCATGTGCCATGCCGGTAAGCGTGGGCGGTCATGTTCTGCCATCTCACTCGATCACCAGAGTCGTGGATCAGCTCCGTGTTTCTGTCTCGACCATGCCACAAGGCCAAGCCATCCAGGTACTTGCTTCTAGGTCTTCCCCTTGGTCTGTTCCCCTCGATCTTACCAGTTGTCACCAAGTTCTCCAAATCATTTCTTCTCATAACATGCCCAAAAAATTGTAATATTATCACTTATTAGTTATTGAATCAATAATAGTATCATGTAATAGTATCATTTGTTATTGCATTACTATTACTAATTATATCATGTAATATGTCACAATTTGTATCCTTCTTTCCTTTGTTTGAAATTTGTCTATATATCTGCAATGTTGTCTCTTTTACAAATTTAACTTAAATCCTTGATAGAAATACCTTCATTTATTAGTGATAATACCACATATTGTAATGTCAGCCAGTATGTCCAGTTTAAAGAAAGGAATCATCTCTGTTGCAGCCATGATAGTGGAGATAACGTGGACATGGTACTTCTGCCCATGGAGGAGGAGATCGAGCCTGTACACCACATGGGGGCTGGACTTTGTGCTGGTGGTGTGGAGGACAATGATGAGTTCTACCATGACCTTCAGCTGGCAACCTCCAGTGGTTTACGAGGGGCTAATATGTCGCATCTGTAAGTACCTTGAAGCAGAGGATCATCATGTTTGTTAAGGTCATTATTCTTCTTCTACCTTTTATCTCTAAGTGGAGTATATGCCCTCATGTTTAGTTGGATCAGCTATCTTAGGAGATGTGGTAAATTAGTTTCATGCAAACCCTGTTTAGTCACCTCTTACAACATGTATGGTAGGTTACATAGTAACTATTCCTTGCTTTCCTTGGTGTTTGTCCTTCAAGAATGATGATGACCATTCATTTCATCCAGTGGGGTTGAAAGTATGGAGCTGTGAGTTCTAAGATGGCTGGTAAGGCCTATTTTGGCTCAAAATGTACTTTGACAATGTGGGCCAAGAATGCTTGACGTTCCAGGAGGAGGATCTCCTGCTGTGGTAGCTAAATTCATGCGAACCCTGTTTAGTTACCTCTTACAACATGTGTTACGTTACAGAGTAACTATTCCTTGCTTTCCTTATGGTCCAAGGCAACACGCAGGCATTTAGGGCTGTCGAGTTGGTGTATTGAGTTGTTTTTTCTTTCTTTGCATGTGGGGTTTCATATGCGTTTTGCCTGTTGTAAGCCTACAGCAATTTGGCATGGCTTAATTTCATTGTTTGTAACTTCACACTGTTCTGTATCTGGCAACGATTGTAGGAGAAACATACTTCCCTCTGAGCTTTGGATTTGAATCTGCTGACAGTGACATACCTGAAACTCTTGGAGGAAATGGTACCAATCTTGACCTAATTCTAGCCAGTCTGTATGTTCTGTACTGAATCATGACCTGGTTACATGATAATATAATCTGTAAATGCAGTTTCAATACCGTTCTCGCTTACGCCACTGGTTTCTGAGTTTGGAGAGAGGAAGGAGAGCTCTGTAACACAGCCCCAGTAGAGGTGACACTTTGGTATAGGGTCAGAAGGAAAGTCATTGACACCAAGACCACATTGATAGATGCAAGTTCTTTCTGGGCTCAAATGACCTGCATGCCAATGCAGCAGATTTCAGAACCAAAAATTCAGTTTTCCAGAGAATTCTCAACGAACTAACCTCCCTGTTACATTATACTATGTTAGAAGTGTGTGGGTGGGGCGGGGTGGGTGCGCACACATTGAGAGACATTTATAAAACATTTGCTTTATTCTTGCAGCTGTGATGATCATCAGTACTTGTGTGTGCATGATCAGAGCCCATTACGAAATGGCATGGTATGTACAATTATTTATTTATTTCTTCTTGTATCAGTGCTGTTCATATGTTGGTTTATTTATGAAGCTGTTGGTATTTTTAGCTTCATATGGAAATCCAACAATTTGTTGCTTATATTGTGGTTGAATATTACTTTGAATAGGAAAGTCAGCCAGTCAGTAATGAAACAAAATGTTAATAAACACTGACCATGCACAATATTCCTGTTACCTTTTTGTAAGATACAACCATCTAGGTAGTAATGTAAACAAAGATGTGGGAACAAATACATATATACAAATAAGAATATAAAAGGGAAGAGGAGCTTTTATAGCACTGGGACATTTGTGGAAGTCAAAAAAATTAAATTTAGATTGAAACTTGGCATATTAAATTCTAAGATTAAATCAGTACTGCTATATAGATCACAAACATGAATGGCTTAAACATTGACTAATAACTTGACTAATAAACTACAAACATTCATTGATTGATGTCTGCACTGAATAATGGGACTAAAATGGTATAACAGAGTCACCAATGCAGAGTTCATGGAGAGAACTAAACAAATTCCAGTGAATCAAGAGGTGAGGAAACAACACTAGATAGAATCACATTGAGAAAACATGAGGGTGGTATAAGTAGTAAGTCTCTTACCTGGAATACACCGGCTGAACAAAATAGTGGGGTATCTTAAACACATGGAAAAGAGAACTAGAGACAGATGTTTAGTTTAGTTGACAGATCAACATCACGGTACACAGGTGTAACGCATAAGTGCTCCGTTCTACTCCTAACTCAAGTCTGAATCCGGAGAATCTCAGCTCAGTGCACGAACTCCTTAGAACCGGCGAGGATCCTGAAATACTTTGGGTAGGCTTTCAACACACAATTTTGCCCAGGAAGCGCCGTTAGGTTACTCTTTGTCAATTTCCAACTGCCAAAGGATTTTTTACATGTGCAACAATACACACGGGCGTCTGATCTCACTACCCAGAGACCAGGGGACATTTTGTTATTGGAAGTCCACCTGAAAAAAAAACAAAAACAAAAAACGGTCCTCGCCGAGGCTTGAACCCGGGACCTCCAGCACTCGAGGCGGACACCATACCTAGAGACCACTCAGCCCCCTTGGGCTTTATAGAACATAGAACTATTCACAGATGATTAATATGGGGAGAACCTTGATGGAGCTGCAGAAAATAGCGAAAGATAGGAACACTTGATGTGAGGCTTGAATTCGGGACCTCCAGCACTCGAGGCAGGCACCATACCTAGAGACCATTCAGCCCCCTTGGGCTTTATAGAACATATAACTATTCACAGATGATTAATATGGGTGGAACCTTGATGGAGCTGCAAAAGATAGGAACACTTGACGTGAGTTGGTTGACAGTCTATGCCTCAGTGGGGGATAAAACACAAAAGAAGACTGCTATGGAAACTAAAGCAAGACCACTGTTGGTGTGTGAGAACACTGAGCATCACACAACCAGGGCTCCTGCTTCCTGGCAAAAGTGAACCAAAGTATGCCAACAGAAAGAGTGTGTTAAATGTGGAATTACTGTGGGAATAACAGATGCTCCACATTCGAACAATACTGCGTTTTAATTGTTTCAACTAACGTATTATTAATTTATTCATTTCATATGATATATAACTTTGCAGTATGCACCTGACGAGATGCAGCGAAATATGCCAGGCAATAAATCATGCAACATATTGTTTATGGCTTCCATGTTTGAACAAAAATAATTAAATCAAGACTATCTATCTGAGGCAAGACAATAAATAGATTATTCTTGTGTTTATTCCTCTTTTGTATTAAAGAACATTTGCATAATAATTCATAGTATTTTAATGTAGACCTTGAACAATTCTGTCTTGATACATGTTTTGTTTTGTTCAAAGCCAAGCAAGGAGTTCTATGACCTGATAAAAACAGTCAGCACCACGGATAGCTTCATGAGGTTTTTTGACAAGGATGGGCAGGATGTACAGCGCCAGGTAAGCATTCATTCTTTCTGCCATCTGCATGCTTCGGTATTCAGAGATTTACAGTCAGATACAGTCAGATTTTAAGTGTTAGTAAAAGTCACTAAGTTGAGGAGTGTCCCGCTGAGTGGCTAGAATGTTGGGCTCCTATTTGGGAGACCCAGATTGGAATCCTCTGTAAGGAGGTGGATTTCTTTCTGTCCAGGGGAAAAAGAAAACCCTAATCTGCACAGCTCATGGCTTCTGTACTATCCAGGCGGCCTTAATTCCTCAGACTCAAGAGCTAACTGTCCTACACTGCAAGGTATTAAGGCAGTAAAGACTGTGTTTTTTAGCAAGCATTTGTAACATACAGGCTGTCCCAGAACAAAAATGTAGGTACCGTAGATGTTTACAGTACACCTGTTATAATGTTCAGCGAGTGGTCAGACGAAGGTTCTATGTCAGTTCACAATGTTGGCAACGAGAAGGAAAGGCTGACCACCTATTCCTCTGTGCTCTCAGGCCAACAAAATGTGATGGTCCTAACAGTTCACATACCCACTGGTGGTTCCTTGTTTGTTTTATATTCACTTACAGAAACAGGCTATAGTAATTACCATACGGTTTGTTCACTGGCAAGTACAGATCCCCATTCTTTGCCTCAGGTTTAAGCATAACATTCTGAATAAACACATGCATAGGCTTGTCTATATGTTTCACCACTTTGATTGTCTATGTGGTTCACCACTATTCTTGTCTATATGTTTCACCATTGTGATTGTCTATATCAGTGGTTCTCAACCTTTTTTGGCCCATGCCACCCCTTTACCATATGTTCAGAACATCATCCCCCCCCCCCTTTCGAATTTCCTCCCTATAAATCCCCCCCACCTCCACCCTTACGCAGCATACACAAAAATGGAAGCTAAATTTAATAACACATACTAGAACAAGTCTAGACATCTACATAAAACATGATTTGCGGGTCTACCTACGATATAAATCTAACTTCATTAGGACGAGAAGTACAGAGCCGTAAAATATAGAGGGAAAAACAATATCAAGTAACTGGTTCTTGTATTAATGCGATCTTGAAATAATCTTAACCCCCCCCCCCCCCCCCCCTGGAAACCCTAAGGAGGGGGGGGGGGAGAGAATTCCCCACCGTTTGAGAACCACTGATATATATGTTTCACCACTATGCTTGTCTGTATGTTTCACCACTACGCTTGTCTATATGTTTCACCACTATGCATGGTATAAATGCAGTCACAAGCTATTTGAACACTGTCTCGCCGAAGACTAATCATCAAGTGCCCTGCCTGTCAGCATAGACAGTCATACTTCTTCACATCCTGCAGTCTCCAAAGGTATATATCGGTTGATATGCTGACACACTTTCAATTCATGACACAGGACTGTTCAAGAATGTTCTCTCGTTGTCATTCTTTATTTCTCCTTCTGTAAATCTTTCCAGTTGTCACAGTATGTTATAGTGGCCAAAAAATTTTGACTGCCTCTTTCTGGTGTTTGTGATAAGTTATCTTTGTGTTGTAGCCTCTTTCAAATGGTTTAGATTACTCATTTTGACTGCCCAAGGAATTGTTGGCATTCTTGTATAAAAACATACCTCAAAAACCCTTAGTAAAGTAAGCACCCATCTTGTTCTGCAATATATTTTGCTTGCCCTCATTACAGTTACCATAATAATAATCAATATTAATTTTGTCACATAGTAATTATTTTTGGACACTTGCGGCATGTTTTTCATGTTGTAGTTTATAGTGTTCCGGTCTCCCTGGCGAAGGGATTAACGACTTTCTCCGTAATCCCGTATATCCACGTAGGGGAACACAGCTGCAGATTCGGTAGCGGATCACGTCGTGTTGCTTACTTACGGGGGTATGTGAGCCGGTCGCTCAGAAAGCAATGGCAAACTACTAAGCGTAATCTTGCCAAGACATCAACAACAGCGGTAAAATGCTGGTGCTGACAGTGATGTCCTGTAAATAGGATATGCGGGGGGAAAAAAGTTTGTAGTGCATATATGTCTTGTTGTAATTTAAGATTAATCTTAAGGGATATAGGAATGAAGATATGTACAAAAGTTGTGAAATAAGAAGGCCACAGTATTGGAGGGACTTTCTAGCCCAACTCTTAATCCTTTGAAGATAAAGTTTGTTTGCTCGGTTCTGAATTATTGTACTAAATAATACCCAGTATGCATGTGTTATAGCCTGATGAAACACTCCTAAATATCAGACTTTATAATCATCTACACAGATGAGTCTGTTGTGCAGCATGCACAGAGCTCATGGACTTTCACGCCTTGGCTGGAGAGAAAACTGTTAAGGAAGAAAGTGGCACTTTTGCCGTGACTGTGAGCAGTTTATCAGAGGTGGTCAAAGCATAGAGTATACACAGGTTCTGTTGATTACAGCGCAGTTCAAGCAAGAAACACAATTGTAGATACATCATTTATTGTCTGCGCTTGCTCACTTTGAACTTACGCATAGTCCATACACATTACTTCTTGTAGTGCTGGTCTGAATGTTGCATGTGGATTAGCTTTACTTATTAACAGTGTCCCTCGCCATCAGGTGAACCCACTCCGACTTCCGAGGTACTTGTAATTAACGTTCCCAAGTCTAGGATGATAGGTCAACATTTTAGTCCAACTGTAGGGTTGAACACCTTATCTCGGCATCATCATACCGGATGTTTAAGAACACACGTTCTTATCCATTCGGTCATGCTGACCTACAGAAATATAATAATTACAGGTGATTGAAAAGAAGAAGATATTTCATTATTTCTTATAAAAAAGATTGTTTTAATATATAATTTTGTTTTTCCAGCCGGTCACATCTTGCGAGGATGATGATGATGAGAATAGTAAGCATAATGGTACTACAGGAAGTCAGAGCTCCAAGACAGAGAGGCTGAAAGTGGATCGTGTCATGATCTGGAATGAGTATGAGGCCTATGTCATGCAGTTCAAGCAGATAGCGGTGTCTGCTTGTGGGCAGACTGCTGTTCTCAATGTGCTGGTCAGTCTGGTCATTTGTTATGTGATTACTATCTTTTGTTATTGCCAGTTAGCCCTTTAGATATCTTCACCTTGAGTGACCATGCTGAGATGGAGAATATTACTTGAACTACCACTGCATTCTGAATGCAAGGGGAAGTCAGAGAAGTAAATATCTGGATGGCTTAGCCACGTGGCATAGTCGAGACAAGAACACAGAGCTGATCTACAACTTTGGTGATCATGTAAGATGACAAAACATGACTGGCCACGCTTATCGGCATGGCACATGATGATGACCACTGCATTGGGTGTTGTTGTAGTGCAGTGTCTAGCATACTTACCTCCAGCCTTGTAGTTTGAATTGCCATCAAAGCAGAGATCGGGGTGTCAGGCATTGGTAGCACCTTTGGTAAGGATGGCTCTCATGTCCTTTCAGGACCCATCCCCCACTGGTCCAAGTCTGACACCCAGCTCGTGCCTGTGGCTCCTAGTAGCTGTCAGCATGCGACAGCGGCCACCCCCCGGGCAACAGCTGTGAGAGGCTGGCTAAACCAGGCATGGGTATCCGATTTGGTGTCAAACCAAGAGGTAAACTAGGGTATGCCTACCCAGCATGTGAAGACAGGATTCGGCAGACTGCGCGGAAGAAATCATACCTGATTCAACGGGCAAGACGGCGTTTACCTGCAAAGCGTTGTGGAACGTAATGAGCACGGCAAGGCACGTAGAGCGCCCTGGTCATCCACTGCACCTGTATTCGTCTCCAATTGTCTCGACTTGTCTTGCCACTGGACTCAGATGGACTCAGGCGAGAGAGTGAGGTCGACGAATTGCGCAACTCTTCCTCACTTTAATCCAAGTCATCGCGCAAGTCATTCTTCATCCAGCTTTCTCACATGCCTGTGCCAACTTTGGGCTCAATATCAACTTGGAGAAGACTGTAGTTATGTACCAGCCAGCTCCAGGGAATAATCACACTGTGCCGAATATCAAAGTGAATGACCATAGACTAAGTGTTGTGGACAAATTCACCTATCTTGGCAGCACTGTGTCACAAGCTGCCACAATCGATGACGAAGTGAATGCAAGAATCTCCAAGGCCAGTGCAGCCTTTGGCAGACTGTACAAGAATGTATGGGACAGAACTGGAATAAGCCTGCAAACAAAGCTAAAAGTCTACAAAGCAGTTGTATTATCCACACTGCTATATGCTTGTGAAACCTGGACTGTTTATCAGCGACACGCTAGGAAATTAAACCACTTCCACACAGTCTGCCTAAGGAAGCTACTGAAGATTAAATGGCAAGACAAGATTCCAGACACTGAAGTCCTAGAAAGAGCATCCATGCCCAGTATCCACACTCTACTGATGAAGAATCAGATTCGCTGGGCTGGTCACTTGACCCGCATGCCAGATCACAGGCTCCCTAAACGAATTTTCTACAGCGAACTGCGTTGTGGTAAACGCTCCCAAGGTGGCCAGAGGAAACGTTTTAAAGACACTCTGAAAATTTCACTGAATGCTTTTGGAATTCATCATGACACCTGGGAGGCTGCAGCCAGAGACCGAAATTCGTGGCGTGCATCATTATGCAAGGGTGCAGTCATATGTGAGGCAACCAGGACTGCAAGAGCTGTGAAGAAAAGGCAGGACAGAAAAACCACTGCAGGAAATCCTCCTCCAGAGACGTCAAGCAGTCTTTGCCCACACTGTCAAAGAACATTTCGAGCCAAAATAGGCCTTATCAGCCATCTTAGAACCCACGGCTCCACGCCTTCAACCCCACTGGATGAAATGAATGGTCATCATCATTCTTGATGGACAAACAACAACAACAACAACAACGATTTAAAAAAAAAAATCTGGACTCCCAGGTAGACCCAGCCTAAAAATGGGTACTAGGAATTATGGATAGCAAAGGCGACCTGCATGATATTGACATTGCCTAACGAAGTGATGGGTTGATTGTGAATCCTCTTGAATGTTGTGTTGTGAACATGCATTGGAACTCAGGCTGAGCTTTGAAAAGGGCTTGTACTTATCAGAGGTTGGTGTAGAAACTGTTGCCCTGACCTGGTACCAAAGTACCATCTCCATAGGGAATAATATTGCAGAGTTTTTCTTGCCCTTTTCAACCTAAAACACCAATGGAGTTTGTAAGACATTGGAACTCCACATCTATGGAGAGGCATGTTATGGTGTCAACAAGTCATGGTTCAGTGCAGCTTGTAATACTGGATGAGATTAGGCCTAGGTTGGCAGTGTTTCTTCCATGGGTTTTAGGTATTTCATTGTCAGCCAGGTCTGACATTTATAGGAGATAACTTTTGGGCTCTTCACTCACAATAAAATAAACCAAATGTTAGCTGTTTTGAGGAAATTCCTAACCTCTTCCTCACACATAGTATGTATTGCAATTATCACGTTGATGCTATGCCATGTTTATTTGTATTCAAATACGTCTGGTGACCTATGACTTCACAATTAATGACTACATGAAAAAAATGATGTCAAAAAACAATTTTGTTCCAGACAGAATTTGGCAGGGAGCTAGTTAACTCATTTTCAGGAGGTCAGCATGGTCGAATGGATAAAAGCGCTGATTCTTAAGTATCCGGTGTGCTAATGCCGAAGTAGTGGGTTCAACCTCTACAGTGGTCAGTTGGATTAAAATGTTGACTTCTTGTCCTTGACTTGGAGATGTAAATTACAAGTTAACTCTGAAGTTGGAGTGGGTTTCCCGATGGCGAGGGACACTGGTAATAGGGAAATCTAATCCACACATACAAATCAGTCCGCTGCACTAAAAGTAGTAGCACATGTATGGACTATGCTTGAGTTCAAAGCGAGCATAGGCAACAACAAAACAATTCATTTTCCACGATTTAATTCATCATCGCGTTCGAAACACAGCTGCAGATGATTTGGCAGCAAACAGTCTTGCGTTGGTTTTTTACGAAATGATATGGGTGCTAGTCATCTAGAAAGCAATGGCAAACTACTGAACGTAAACTTGCCAAGAGATCACAACAGTAAATAATGCTGGTGTTGACTGCGACATCCTGTAAATAATTTGCAACTAACAATTCATCATAAGTTGAAAAGGTGTACTCCGTTAATTTTGTTCATTTTCTTGATTTGTTCTATGTTCAGAAAGAAATTTATAATGGTGTTGAATTTGTTTAAAGATGAGTTAATTTCTTTTTTATGTTTGTAATCCTCAACAGAAAGCTCTGAAATTTAACTTTGAGAAATCAGCAGTGTGCAAGATAATTCAGACCAGCTTGAGAAAAGAGGATGCTAGTATTCCTGAATATCTCTTTTCTAGGGCAAAAGCTGGTAAGTGGGATATGTGGGTTTTGGTTACATTGTTATAGTAACTGTTCTTGGAGGTATATTACACACTTCTGTGTATTCCATGTCTGTATGTGATATGTGAACATGTTTACGCTGTTCAAGGGTTGTAACGAACATGGAAAATTGGAAAACCCAGGGAACTGCAATTTACAATTTAATATTTGTGGAAAAATGGGGGGGGGGCCTTGTGATTAAAAATAGGGGGGGGGGGGGGGGGGTACCATGAATTTTGCCTAACATATATGTGGATGAAAAATGAAATAATAAAAGTCTGTTTTCAGTTATTCAGAAAATATTTGTCATAAGCCATGCAATAGTGAATGGTTCTTTTTGTTTATGGTAAACTGTGAGTGAGCGGGTTACAGAGATCAGTTAAGATGCATGCCCACCATACCTTGAAACTGAGACTGCTGGGTTTGCCAAGTCAACATAAGTAAGCTGAAGTGTGAATATTGAATTTGGGAAAGTGAAAATGATGCCAAGTATAACATACTTGTTGAGGAAAGACAAAGAGACGTAAGCTGAAGTGTGAATATTGAATTTGGGAAAGTGAAAATGATGCCAAGTATAACATACTTGTTGAGGAAAGACAAATTTGCTTCAGCATCAATAAGAAAGAGACAAACAGCTTTCTTCAGTCATGTGATGAGAAGAGAGGGATTGGAGAATATTGTGACAACTGGAAAGATTGAGGGGAAGAGAGGCAGTAGCAGTCCAAGAGAAATGATGCTGGACGGATTGAGATGGTGGCATGGAGGAATACCATCAGTAGAGTTGACCCAGAACACCAAAGACCGAGATCTGTGGAGGGCCATGAACGCCTTCATTAGCTGACAGGGCACTTGATGATGATGGTCTGAAGACTCATGTGAAAATGCCGTTGGACTTCCCAATTCTATTTAGTGCTGCTAATATGTTTGTCAACATTTTAGTCCAACTGACTGGTGTAGGGATTTAACCCGATACCTCGGCATCAGCACACCGGAAAGAATTGGTGCTCTTATCCATTCAGCTATGATGACTTCCAGCGCGGCTCATGTTTACACGTAGACACTAAAGTTATATACATTATATTGTCTTTGTGTGGTTTCCTGAAGGCCGATACATGGTCAAGTTGTTCTGCTTTTTACTGCCGAGGACATAATATCTGATATGAGATGTGATTTACTGCTGAGGACACAATATCTGATATGAGATGTGATTTATTGCTGAGGACACAATATCTGATATGAGATGTGATTTATTGCTGAGGACACAATATCTGATATGAGATGTGATTTACTGCTGAGGACACAATATCTGATATGAGATGTGATTTACTGCTGAGGACACAATATCTGATATGAGATGTGATTTACTGCTGAGGACACAATATCTGATATGAGATGTGATTTACTGCTGAGGACACAATATCTGATATGAGATGTGATTTATTGCTGAGGACACAATATCTGATATGAGATGTGATTTATTGCTGAGGACACAATATCTGATATGAGATGTGATTTATTGCTGAGGACACAATATCTGATATGAGATGTGATTTATTGCTGAGGACACAGTATCTGATATGAGATGTGATTTACTGCTGAGGACACAGTATCTGATATGAGATGTGATTTACTGCTGAGGACACAGTATCTGATATGAGATGTGATTTACTGCTGAGGACACAATATCTGATATGAGATGTGATTTACTGCTGAGGACACAATATCTGATATGAGATGTGATTTACTGCTGAGGACACAATATCTGATATGAGATGTGATTTATTGCTGAGGACACAATATCTGATATGAGATGTGATTTACTGCTGAGGACACAATATCTGATATGAGATGTGATTTACTGCTGAGGACACAATATCTAATATGAGATGTGATTTACTGCTGAGGACACAATATCTAATATGAGATGTGATTTACTGCTGAGGACACAATATCTGATATGAGATGTGATTTACTGCTGAGGACACAATATCTGATATGAGATGTGATTTACTGCTGAGGACACAATATCTGATATGAGATGTGATTTACTGCTGAGGACACAATATCTGATATGAGATGTGATTTACTGCTGAGGACACAGTATCTGATATGAGATGTGATTTACTGCTGAGGACACAGTATCTGATATGAGATGTGATTTATTGCTGAGGACATAATATCTGATATGAGATGTGATTTATTGCTGAGGACATAATATCTGATATGAGATGTGATTTATTGCTGAGGACACAATATCTTATATCAGATGTGATTTACTGCTGAGGACACAGTATCTGATATGAGATGTGATTTTACTGCTGAGGACACAATATCTGATATGAGATGTGATTTACTGCTGAGGACACAATATCTGATATGAGATGTGATTTACTGCTGAGGACACAATATCTGATATGAGATGTGATTTACTGCTGAGGAAACAATATCTGATATGAGATGTGATTTACTGCTGAGGACACAATATCTGATATGAGATGTGATTTACTGCTGAGGACACAATATCTGATATGAGATGTGATTTATTGCTGAGGACACATCTGATATGAGATGTGATTTATTGCTGAGGACACAATATCTGATATGAGATGTGATTTATTGCTGAGGACACAGTATCTGATATGAGATGTGATTTACTGCTGAGGACACAATATCTGATATGAGATGTTATTTATTGCTGAGGACACAGTATCTGATATGAGATGTGATTTATTGCTGAGGACACAGTATCTGATATGAGATGTGATTTATTGCTGAGTACACAGTATCTGATATGAGATGTGATTTACTGCTGAGGACACAATATCTGATATGAGATGTGATTTATTGCTGAGGACACAATATCTGATATGAGATGTGATTTATTGCTGAGGACACAATATCTGATATGAGATGTGATTTATTGCTGAGGACACAGTATCTGATATGAGATGTGATTTATTGCTGAGGACACAGTATCTGATATGAGATGTGATTTCTTACAGTGGCTTTAGAGCTGGCTCTGTGATGAAAGGGTTATGAATACAATTCAAAATCCCGCATACTACGTTTGAAACACAGCTGCGGGTGATTTGGAAGCAGATCGCCATGCACTGGTTTTCCACACAAAAGTATGAGTGCTGGTTGCTCAGAAAGCAATGACAAACTACTGAACGTAAACTTACCAAGAAATCACAAACAGCCAAATAAAGCAGGGGTTGACAGCAACATCCTATAAAGAATATGAAACTAACTTTGTTAAAATGTTTCTGGATCAAGTGAAAGTATTTCACTTATCCAACTCTGCAGACATGCTTCGGCCATGTGCACTAATAATATAGTAACATTGGTTGTTTGCTGTATTGGGGTGGCCTTTTCTAGATTTAGACATGTGGAAGACAGCCAGTCCCTTCATTGTGAATTGTGTGCTGATAGTTAACAAATTTTTGATAGTGAAACGAAGCTGGATCCAGCTGTGAAAAAACAATCATTAAGAATTTGGAACCTATTTTTTCTTTAACACTGCAAAAAAATTACGTATAACTCAACACCATACTGGGCTACTGCTTACTTGTTATGTTTTGAAATTTATACAACTTACCTGTAACTATGTTATCTGTAGTTGTTATCATCAGTTGGTTAGACTTAACAGTGCTGTTATCTCACAGGTACCACAGCTGAGGAACTTTTGGTGGGCGTTGAGAAGCTGAGTGGAGGGGCAGTTGGAGGCAGATTCTTCCATTTTTGGCCACCCCGAAATGTGAAGCTCTTACAGTGGCTAGCCTATTGGATGAAGAGAGGTAGCTATTTATGTTTGACTGCAAATATTAATGGAATTATGGTTGTATGGTGGTGAGTGCACATTCTTATCAATATAGTGGTTGCAGATTCATTACCAGTGTTCTTCTTCTTTTTTTGCTTTTCAATTGCCAGTAGAGTGTAGGCTTGCATATCCTTTACAAGATGTCGCAGTCAACACCAACATTATTTGCTGTTGTGATCTCTTTGCAAGTTTAGTTCAGTAGTTCGCCATTGCTTTCCAAATGACCGGCACCCACACCATTTCATTAAAAAAACCAACACAAGGCAGTCTACTGCCAAATTGCACGCAGCTGTGTTTTGGACGCAGGTATGTGGGATTACGAACTGCGCTCGTAACTCCTTCGCCATAGAGCAGACCGCGTTGTGCTGGTTATTTACGAAATGGTATGGGTGCTAGTCGTTCAGAAAGCACTGAATGTAAACGTGCCAAGACATTAACAACAGCAACAAATGTTGGCGTTGACTGCAGACGTCCTGTAGAGGATATGCTAAGTGTAGGCCCTCAGCCAACTCATGCCAAGCCATTTGTAAATGTGTTCATGATTGGTTGGATTTTGCAGCTAAAGTATTTTACATGATTAGATAGTCAGCTGCATGCCAACCCTCCTAGGTTGATTCTTATGACATGCTTGGTAGATGACAGTATTTCTAATCTTGCGGTGTCTATTCGGTGATGTGCAGTCTAAATCCTCATTATTGGCAGATTTGATTTATTCTGACCAGTAGTGCTCTGGGGTCAAATGAAACTGATAGAATGGGTTAATTGATTGTAAATCCCCCTGAAGATTGTGAGTTTTAACTATTATGTCTGATGCATTGGCATTCATCTTATTAGATGAAGACAGTTGGCTGGGTTTATGCATGATACTGAAACATGTTCTCTCTGTCTTCAAACAAAGAAATTAATCAGAATCATGGAAATGGGTGTGAGGTAGTATTCAGTCCACATGCTTTCTTAATATGGATGACAACACTGGCCAGTGAGAAGGCACTCAAACTGAATCTCTGTGGTGCAGGAACCACTAGGGCTACTTTTCACTAAGATTAGAGAACAATGGAATATAACCAACAGTGCATGTTTATTACAGGTAGAGAATTACTGATATCGCTTGATAAGGAGTTTTCCAGACTATCTACAGAGCTTGCTTATTACAGGTAGAGAATTACTTACATCACTTCATACACAGAATTTTCTGGGAATTGTCTAGCAATGAGAATTGGTGAGAAAGGGAACTGACCATCTCATCTCATTACATCTTAGCCAAGAATATATGGTTTAACACTTCATTGCCTAATTGCAGTCTCCTTCATGGGACTACCCTTGCCTTGTCTTGAAAACTTCTTGAAATGTTCAAACTAGCTGATAATATATTAATATGAATGTTGGTAATGTTATTGTCATGAGAACTGTGTGGAAGGATGTTATTTAATGTGCAAGTTTGTTATTCTTTTTCTTGTTCATAATCAGTGGTATTCAGTGTTCAGTTTTAACTTGTCTTCAAGGTGCCATCCCCATAGCGACGCTGAATCTCCAGCAAGGACCACATTCTCTGTGGCAGGTGCCAGACTCATGGCATCACCAGATGGTGTATGGAGTTAGTCATCAAGGTCAGTAGCACAGCAGGACAGGTTTTACATTAAAAAATATATAAATATTTGCTACTCATAACTAATTCTGAGATAATCAGTGGTTTTAACTTGATCATCATAGTGTATTGCCAGCTCCACACTGAATGTTGACATTGTCGTGTCTTCATAGTGCACAGACTTTTGTCCATTTTTTGATGTTCTTCTTGAGGAAGGCTAAGTTGCAAAGACAACTTATCACAAACATCAGAAAGAGGCAGTCATAATGTTTTACCACATTATGTGGAGACAAAAACTGGAACATGTTGTGACAACTGAAAAGATTTATGGAAAATGAGATAGAGGAAGACAGCAAGAGATATTTCTTGTCAGTCTTGTGTCATGGCACGGAAGGGAGTCAAAACATGAATTTATCCATGCTGTCAGAGATTGCAATTTATGGAGCATGATTGCCACACCATCTGGCAAGGCACTTATTTATGATTACCTACATATTGTCTTCCCCTCCAGTTTTTCCCTCCTGAAGTACCTACATATTGTCTTCCTCTCCAGTTTTTTCCTCCTGCGGTACTTTAACACTTGAAGTACGTTAATAGTGTGGGTCTCATTCAGTAATGTTTTATTCAGTCTCAATTTTTATGATACATTTCATTTCTCACATTCCTCCAGTTCATCCACACAGACATATTTGGAGAGCTTATTCTTGCTCTACTATTGATAGATTTAGTAATACTACTGACACCTTGCCGTCTTAACAGACAGTAGTTTGTTACATTGTGCTTCCAAAAAGGCATAATAACTGCAACCTGTGGCGGGGACCAGGAATGGAGGCATTGTGCTTTAAAAAAAAAGGCATCATAATCTCTCCATATCACAAAGCCTAGGCTAAATTGTAGAGACCATGTGTTGCGATTTAGTAACAGATTATATGAACACAGGTGCATATCCATTAATTTAAGCATGCATATTTGTTAATTGGTAGCTCTTGAGACTAGGCATTATATGGAGTTGGTCTTAAAGATGAGTATTATGGTAGGAATACAGTTTCATCAGATTTATTGTAAATGTTTTGTTATTATCAATGTTCTAGTATATGTTGCTTTAAATGCAATTGGGAGGTTACAAGCATTTATTTCATGGCAGGACAGACCAGGTTCTAAGCCTTGGTTGGCAATTGGTCTAGGATTGAAGCTCCAGCAGGTGGACAGCAATGCTTCTGCAGCTTGTCTTGTTCCATATGTATTAGTGTTGCCTTTCCTCTGGATTAAGCTAGGCAGGTTAAGAGAGGGATCATGCTGCATGGGCAACACATGGTCTTTACAATTCAGCCTAGGCTTTGTGCTATGGAGAGGTTATGATGCCTTTGTTTTTGAAGCACAACATAACAAACTATCGTCTGTCAAGGCGGCAAGGTGTCGGTAGTATAGTATGTTGTTTTAACATTGCTGATTTGTTAATAGATAGCTCTGAGCGCATATATTGTTTTAACACCACAGATTTGTTAGCAGATAGTTCTGAGTTCATATACTTATGTCGTTTTAACATTGCTGATTTGTTAACAGATAGCTCTGAGCTCATATACTTATGTTGTTTTAACATTGCTGATTTGTTAAAAGACAGCTCTGAGCTCATATATTGTTTTAACACCACAGATTTGTTAACAGATAGTTCTGAGCTCATATACTTAATGTTGTTTTAACACCACAGATTTAACAGACAGCTCTAAACAAAGATACTTAAGCTGATTGAAGACTAGACTTAACAGATAGCTCTGAATGAAGATACTTAAGTTGATTGGAGACTAGACTTAAGAGATAGCTCTGGATACATACCTTCACGTTTGATTAGATATGAAGTGTTTTTTTTAAATATCAACAAACAAAATCATCAGTGTGTTCTCGTCTTGTAGGTTTATATCTAGTAATAATGTGTTGTCTTTAAAGTTTATATCTGGCAATAATGTGTTGTCTTGTTGGTTTATATTTTACAATAATGTGACATCTTGTAGGTTTATATCTAGCAATGTGTTGTCTCTTAGGTGTATATTAAGATGTGTTGTATAATAATGTATATGTAATGGTATAATAATGTGTTGTCTTGTAGGTTTATATCTAGCAATATTGTGTTGTATTGTAGGTTTATATCTAGCAATAATGTGTTGTCTTGTATGTTTATATCTAGCAATAATGTGTTGTCTTGTAGGTTTATATCTAGCAATAATGTGTTGTGTTGTAGGTCTATATCTAGCAATAATGTGTCGTCTTGTTTATATCTAGCAATAATGTGTCATCTTGTAGGTTTATATCTAGCAATAATGTGTCATCTTGTAGGTTTATATCTAGCAATAATGTGTCATCTTGTAGGTTTATATCTAGCAATAATGTGTTGTCTTGTAGGTTTATATCTAGCAATAACGTGTCGTCTTGTAGGTTTATATCTAGTAATGATGTGTTCTAGCAATAATGTGTTGTTTTGTAGGTTTATATCTAGCAATAATGTGTCATCTTATAGGTTTATATCTAGCAATAATGTGTCATCTTGTAGGTTTATATCTAGCAATAATGTGTCATCTTGTAGGTTTATATCTAGCAATAATGTGTTGTCTTGTAGGTTTATATCTAGCAATAATGTGTTGTTTTGTAGGTATATATCTAGCAATAATGTGTCGTTTTGTAGGTTTATATCTAGCAATAATGTGTTGTCTTGTAGGTTTATATCTAGCAATAATGTGTCATCCTGTAGGATTATATCTAGCAATAATGTGTTGTCTTGTAGGTTTATATCTAGCAATAATGTGTTGTCTTGTAGGTTTATATCTAGCAATAATGTGTTGTCTTGTAGGTTTATATCTAGCAATAATGTGTTGTCTTGTAGGTTTATATCTAGCAATAATGTGTTGTTTTGTAGGTTTATATCTAGCAATAATGTGTTGTTTTGTAGGTTTATATCTAGCAATAATGTGTTGTCTTGTAGGTTTATATCTAGCAATAATGTGTCATCTTGTAGGTTTATATCTAGCAATAATGTGTTGTCTTGTAGGTTTATATCTAGCAATAATATGTCGTCTTGTAGGTTTATATCTAGCAATAATGTGTTGTCTTGTAGGTCTATATCTAGCAATAATGTGTCATCTTGTAGGTTTATATCTAGCAATAATATGTTGTCTTGTAGGTGTATATCTAGCAGTGATGTGTCATCTTGTAGGTTTATATCTAACAATAATGTGTCATCTTGTAGGTTTATATCTAGTAATAATGTGTTGTCTTTTAAATTTATATCTAGCAATAATGTGTTGTCTTGTAGGTTTATATCTAGCAATAATGTCGTCTTGTAGGTTTATATCTAGCAATAATATGTCGTCTTGTAGATTTATATCTAGCAATGATGTGTCGTCTTGTAGGTTTATATCTAGCAATAATGTGTCATTTTGTAGGTTTATATCTAGCAATAATGTGTTCTAGCAATAATGTGTTGTCTTGTAGGTTTATATCTAGCAATAATGTGTCATCTTGTAGGTTTATATCTAGCAATGATGTGTCGTCTTGTAGGTTTATATCTAGCAATGATGTGTTCTAGCAATAATGTGTCATTTTGTAGGTTTATATCTAGCAATAATGTGTTCTAGCAATAATGTGTTCTAGCAATAATGTGTTCTAGCAATAATGTGTTCTAGCAATAATGTGTTTTCTTGTAGGTTTATATCTAGCAATAATGTGTCGTCTTGTAGGTTTATATCTAGCAATGATGTGTCGTCTTGTAGGTTTATATCTAGCAATGATGTGTTCTAGCAATAATGTGTCATTTTGTTGGTTTATATCTAGCAATAATGTGTTCTAGCAATAATGTGTTGTCTTGTAGGTTTATATCTAGCAATAATGTGTTGTCTTGTAGGTTTATATCTAGCAATAATGTGTCATCTTGTAGGTTTATATCTAGCAATAATGTGTCATCTTGTAGGTTTATATCTAGCAATGATGTGTTCTAGCAATAATGTGTTGTTTTGTAGGTTTATATCTAGCAATAATGTGTCATCTTGTAGGTTTATATCTAGCAATAATGTGTCATCTTGTAGGTTTATATCTAGCAATAATGTGTTGTCTTGTAGGTTTATATCTAGCAATAATGTGTTGTCTTGTAGGTTTATATCTAGCAATAATGTGTTGTCTTGTAGGTTTATATCTAGCAATAATGTGTTGTTTTGTAGGTTTATATCTAGCAATAATGTGTCGTTTTGTAGGTTTATATCTAGCAATAATGTGTTGTCTTGTAGGTTTATATCTAGCAATAATGTGTCATCTTGTAGGTTTATATCTAGCAATAATGTGTTGTCTTGTAGGTTTATATCTAGCAATAATGTCGTCTTGTAGGTTTATATCTAGCAATAATGTGTCATCTTGTAGATTTATATCTAGCAATGATGTGTCGTCTTGTATGTTTATATCTAGCAATGATGTGTTGTCTTGTAGGTTTATATCTAGCAGTGATGTGTCATCTTGTAGGTTTATATCTAACAATAATGTGTCATCTTGTAGGTTTATATCTAGTAATAATGTGTTGTCTTTTAAATTTATATCTAGCAATAATGTGTTGTCTTGTAGGTTTATATCTAGCAATAATGTCGTCTTGTAGGTTTATATCTAGCAATAATGTGTCGTCTTGTAGATTTATATCTAGCAATGATGTGTCATCTTGTAGGTTTATGTCTAGCAATGATGTGTTCTAGCAATAATGTGTCATTTTGTAGGTTTATATCTAGCAATAATGTGTTCTAGCAATAATGTGTTGTCTTGTAGGTTTATATCTAGCAATAATGTGTCGTCTTGTAGGTTTATATTTAGCAATGATGTGTCGTCTTGTAGGTTTATATCTAGCAATGATGTGTTCTAGCAATAATGTGTCATTTTGTAGGTTTATATCTAGCAATAATGTGTTCTAGCAATAATGTGTTGTCTTGTAGGTTTATATCTAGCAATAATGTGTTGTCTTGTAGGTTTATATCTAGCAATGATGTGTCGTCTTGTAGGTTTATATCTAGCAATGATGTGTTCTAGCAATAATGTGTCATTTTGTAGGTTTATATCTAGCAATAATGTGTTCTAGCAATAATGTGTCGTCTTGTAGGTTTATATCTAGCAATAATGTGTTGTCTTGTAGGTTTATATCTAGCAATAATGTGTCATCTTGTAGGTTTATATCTAGCAATAATGTGTCAGTTTGTAGGTTTATATCTAGCAATAATGTGTCGTTTTATAGGTTTATATCTAGCAATAATGTGTTGTCTTGTAGGTTTATATCTAGCAATAATGTGTCATCTTGTAGGTTTATATCTAGCAATAATGTGTCATCTTGTAGGTTTATATCTAGCAATAATGTGTTGTCTTGTAGGTTTATATCTAGCAATAATGTGTTGTCTTGTAGGTTTATATCTAGCAATAATGTGTTGTCTTGTAGGTTTATATCTAGCAATAATGTGTTGTCTTGTAGGTTTATATCTAGCAATATTGTGTTGTCTTGTAGGTTTATATCTAGCAATATTGTGTTGTCTTGTAGGTTTATATCTAGCAATAATGTGTTGTCTTGTAGGTTTATATCTAGCAATAATGTGTTTTCTTGTAGGTTTATATCTAGCAATAATGTGTTGTCTTGTAGGTTTATATCTAGCAATAATGTGTTGTCTTGTAGGTTTATATCTAGCAATAATGTGTTGTCTTGTAGGTTTATATCTTGCAGTGATGTGTTCTAGCAATAATGTGTCATTTTGTAGGTTTATATCTAGCAATAATGTGTTATCTTGAAATAAGTTTATATCTAACAACAATGTGTTGTCTTGATGTAATTTTATATTCATTAATAACATGCTGTCTTCTTGTAGGTTTATATCTAACAAACCCTTTAGAGATTGTGTCAGAACGTTCAGCCATGAAGCAGTTGTGCAGTGACTCTGTGCTGATGGTGAGAAGACAGGACATTATCTCACGGTTCAGGGAGACTACTGACTTAAGTCACTTGCTCAACCACACAGACCCAAGATGGAGAACCATGAATGTATTAGGTATGTTTTTATCATAGACTAAAAGTATAAACACTAATCCTGTTTTCATGTTAATAATCCATTAACTGATTATTAGCTAATATGATGAAGAATTGATGTCACTGTACATGGGGTGAGTGTATAAATGCTCAGTCTTTACCTGCAAAAGTCAAAGTGGGTGAATGCTTATTGTTCCTGTTGCAGGTTGGTTAGCTACATGTGGGTATCTTCTTATCCTGTGGGCGATTCAACCTGTTCTGTAGTTGATTCCATAGTTAAGAGACTTCAAGAGATGTAGCACTATGCATCTAGCTCATCACTCACTAGCTACAAGATTTAATTTATGCATATTTTTGCAACAGGAGGTAGTATTTATAATTTCAACTGCAGTTTGTTAATTTGAAATATTGTTAAAGGGCTGATGTGAATTCTAAATTCTGGTGTTTAGGCCTGGCATTCGCTGTCTTGTAAGGCCAAGTGTAATGTCACGAAAACGAAAATGGGCCCAGCCAGTCAGTGCAAGACAGTGTGGTAAATTACAAGTACCTCTGAAGTCGGAATGGGTTCACCTGATGGTGAGGGACACTGGTAATAACCGACACGCAAAATTCAGTCCAGTGCTACTTGAAGTAGTCTGTATGGACTACTCTTGAGTTCAAAGTGACCAAATAATAAAAACAACAACAACAAAAGAAAAACAATAAAACATCACATTGGTTTGGAAAGAACAGTGATGGAAGGCATGGTTCCGGGAAGAAGCAGGAATTGACCGCCACGATGATGGACATTGAAGAAACATTGGGCATGGCAAGTCATGAGACAGGGCGACTGGCAAAGGGTTGAGAATCTTTTTGCTGGGTTGTAGTGGGGGTGACATTCTGCTAATTGATGATGATTATGATGATGATTGGTAGGTAATAACTAAAATGTTGTTACAACTGCATGAATGTATCTAGCTGTCAGATACTTACTGTTGGCAGTGAGTGGGGATATGATTTTATGCCCGTGTTCTTGGTGACTGAATTGTGTGCTGGTTGGTGATAAGGTCAATATCTTGCTGGCCTCTTTACTTTGCCAAAGAAATCTTAGGTACCCTTTGGATGAGGGTGAGATAACTCCCCAACACTTTTTGTCCTGGTGCTAAATCTCTCCCCACTCCTGTAAATTGACTGAGTAAATCAACAGAAATGTGAAGTTCAGCTTTGCAAGAACGCAGTCATAACTGATGCTGCAGCCACCGGGTGTTTGTAAAGTCTCACTACACTTTGTATGTAGAACAAATTTGAAAAATGAAGTACATGATGTCATTAAAATAATGTGCTCCACAGTCCTTTGTGAAGCAATATACAGCGAATGGCTGTCATTTGCTAGAGTAATTTTTTGCACTCCAAAATAGAATGGTTTTATCAACGGAAAAAAGCATTTCTTTTCCAAATTTGTTCTACATACAAAGTGTAGTGAGACATTACAAACACCCAGTAGAAAAACTTTATTGAGAAAAAAAAAAGACTGCAACTACACACACACACACACAAACTCCAAAAATTCACCCAACTGAAGTCCTGGAGACATCTGAATCCTAGGGGGAAAAAAAAAATCAAACTGCATGTCACATGCTGTGCATGTTAGCTGATGCGAAGTGACATCTCTAAATTCAGCACCAAATCTGTGTTGATAAGCTAACCACTAACCACCCTCCAGCCATGTTTGATCATAGTTGAACCATTTTTACAGGATCCAGCAGATAGAGAGTATGACTATTGTGGCTATGGAATAGATAATCCTATGGCAGAGACATGGTAATTTTAGGGTTGCAAATTGTTATTCCCTCTTCACCACCTTTTCTTCCTAAAATAAATTAGACAAATATTGTCATAAACAAAAGGCACCCCCTTAAAAAATCAAATCCTACCACTACTTCTGTCTCAGTTGAGTGTTACATTAGCTGTCCCTTGAACTCCTCCTTCTTGGATAGAGATAAACAGTGATAATGAAAGTGAATATTTATAGTTAACCATTATGCAGCCCCAGCAACAAAGATTTATATACCAATAATAAAAATGAAAGTTTACTTAAAGAGTTTATATTATATTGCTCCTTTAGCAGAAAAAGTTTTACAGCAATGATAAAAGTGAAAAGGTTTATTAGAAGAATTTACCCGTTTCACATGTACATTCATCATAAAGTGCCAGCTGGCGTAGGCCTTCAAGACTCTCCACAGATCTCAGTCCTTGGTTTTCTGGATCAACTCTGCTGATGATATTCCTCCATGCCACCGTCTCAATCCATCCAGCATTATTTCTCTTGGTCTGCCTCTGCCTCTCTTCCCCTCAATCTTTTCAGTTGTCACGATGTTCTCCAATGCTTCTCTTCTCATCACATGACGAAAGAAAGATGCTTGTCTCTTTCTTATTGTTGTATGTAATGTTGTAGTTTCATTAGCATCTTTCAGGCAATTGTTAGTTACTTTCACAGTCTTAGGAGTTTGCAACATTCGTCTCAGGAACTACATCTCTGTTGCTTCCAAGATCTTAATTATTCTTCATAATTTGTTCATTTACATTCCAAGATTCATTTCCATACAGAAAAACAGGTTTAATATAGCATTTCAGCACTTTCTTTCTTACATTCAATGATAATGACTTATTGCATAGGATAACTTCATTTTCTGAAATGCAGATATTTCTGGCTTTATTCTGCTCTTAATCTCTGTTGTGCATCTTCCATCTGATGTTATAGATGCCCCTAAGTATTTAAAATTATCCACTTGATTAAGAACATTCCCTTCTATTTTCATGTCACATTTTGGTGTCACAGGTACATTGTAATGAGTAATTGTGGTTGACATTTCAGGACAAGTGGTGAATGTGCTGAGAGAGTTCAACATGCCCAGTGTTCCAGGCTACAGGCTTCAGGTGACCTCACACATCACCATACCAGCTTCCTACAAGGCTGGGATCACCCTCTTCATGCCCAAAGACAAGTCTGCATGGACAACACTCATGAATGCCCCAGAGATTCCCCTGGAAGAGTGTTGATATCTGCATAGGAAAGACATGCTAAGACTGCATCCTCCCGGTCTTCAATAATATAAAGCTTATAATAGCCAGAGTTGGAATGAGAAGCCATATTTATTCAGTTGGTCAAAGTTAAATGATTGTTTTCACATGCATTATAGGTGTTCTCTTTCTGTGTGGGCTGTGGTGATGGACAACTCGTGAATGCTCCAGGACCCCCATGGAAGAACACTGCATACTTCAAAGGAAATACACTTTTTGAATGCATCCTTCCAGACTTTGTGTACATACAAACTTAGAAGAATCCTACATTGAATGAGATGCCCTATTTATTAATTTAACCCATGTTAAAGGATTGTTGGAACATATTTTATTGTTGTCTTTGTATGTGAGCAGTGAGGATGGGCTGATTATTCATTTAGGGACTGCTGACAAATGTTTTTTTCCTGTTTGAAGATAGAAGAAAAAAATAACAAGATTGTACATATTTTGTTGTAATATTATAGTAGCTACTAAAAGCAAGCATTTATTTATAAAATGAGGAGTTGCGGTGACCAGTATTTGTGCTCTTTAACTATTACCAGACTTTTGATTTCTCATTGTCCTTATTATTATTTTTAATATTCCTGTTTTACTGAAGGTTTGTGGTGGCGTAGTGTGCAGGTCGGCTAAGACAGTTGTTCCGGTTTAATTGCTAGCAGTGGCAGCATTCCTTGATTTTCTATCAGTGTAGTTCTGAGGCTGATTCAGCCTCCTGGAATGGATACCAGATAATGTCCATAATTGTCTTGGAAAGAAAGGTGCCTGGGAAAAGAACTGATCGCCTCACCTCATTGTGTTGTAGCCTTGAATATGTATAAGTTTAACACTTCACATCCCGGTGGCTGTAGTAACCATTGGTCTAATCACCATCATCAAGTGCTGTGCCGACTGGCGTAAGCGTTCATGACTCTCCACAGATCTCGGTCTTCGGTTTTCTGGATCATTTCTGCCGTTGATATTCCCTCATGCCACCGTCGCAATCCATCCAGCATCATTTCTCGTAGTCTGCCTCTGTCTCTCTTCCCCTCGATCTTTCCAGTTGTCAAGATGTTCTCCAGCGCCTCTCTTCTCATCACATGACCATAAAAAGCTGTTTGTCTCTTTCTTATTGTTGTATATAATGTTCTAGTTTCGTCAGCCTCTTTAAGGCATTCGTCGTTAGTTACTTTGGCAGTCCAAGGAATTCGCAACATTCGTCTATGGAACCACATCTCTGTTGCTTCCAATCTCTTCCTAATTTGTTCATTTATATTCCAAGATTCACAGCCATACAGCAAAACAGGTTCCATGAGTCTAATTTTAGTTAAATTCATGACCTTTACTGTATGTCACAATTATCCCCCAGCATGGATTGGCTGTTTGAGATTTTCTAGGAAATTTTTCATCCAGTAGTTTGCCATTCAAAAAAAAAATGAAAACAATGGCAAACTTTTTTTTTCGTGTTTCCATCCTGTTTCAGGATATTGCAGTCAACATCAGCATCTTTCAGCTGTATGTTGATTCCTAGGCTAGATTACGCTCATCAGCACGCCACGACTTTCTGAGCGACCGGCTCCATACTCTCATAAGTCACTGGCGCAACTCGAACTGCTTCCAATTCTCGTACGCTCATGTCGACCACGAGAGTATTCAGGGTTACGGCGAAAGCTGCTAACTCCTCGACCAGGGAGACCAGCAATGGCAAACTACTGAACGTAAATTTGCCAAGACATCACAAGCAGCCAAAAACTGCTGGGGTTAACTGCCATATCCTGTAAAGGATATGTAACTAACTTTAACTTTAGTTGGCCATTAATGGTGTCTGTGGATTAGAGCCAGTGAACGCAGTTTCACAATCCCACACACTGGGTTCAAAGTCTGCTACAGGCAGTTTGGAAGCAGATCGTCATGCGTTGATTTTCAAAATGGTAAGAGCATTGGTTGTTCAGAAACCTACGGAATGTAAAATTGCTTAGCCGGGAAGGTTAACCCGGTCAACAAATGCCCGCAGAAGTCGGATGTGTCGGCCTAACGGCGCAAGAACGCAGCTCTGCTGTAAACAGGCACAATGCAATCACGTCCGGATAAAAAAAAACTCCGGATGAACGCAGAAGAAGAAGAAGAAATTGCTTAGAAAATCCCAAACGGCTACAACATTCTGGGGTTGATAGCAATGTCCTGTAAAGGACATGCAACTGACTTTAAGCATCTGCCATTATCTGAGCATCCCATGCTCATACTGTTGTGAAACTGAATGCAAAGCAATCTGCTTCCAGGAGGTCAAATGGCTGATTGGATAAGAATGTCTGTTTTTAAACATCCGATGTGCTGATGCTGTGGTAGTGGGTTCATCTGCTCTATAAACTGGTCAAGTTGAACTAAAATGTTGACTTCTCGTCCTACAAGTACCTCAGAAGTTGGAGTGGGTTTGCCTGATGGTGAGGGACACTGTTAATAGAGAAAGCTAATCCACATGCAAAAATCAGTTCATAGCACTAGAAGCAGTTGCACATGTATGGACAACGCTTGAGGTCAAAGCGAGTGAAGGCAACCCAAAAAATCTGCTCCCAAATGACCTGCGACTGACATTGACGGGACAGTGAAACTGCATTGATTACCTCAAACCTACAGACACCATCTACCTTTATGTGTACTTTTCATTGACTTATTCTAGCATCATGTATAACAGTACAGGTTTTGAAAGAAATTCACAAGAACTGGCTCCAGAATTGTAACGCTGTGTGAAGACATAGAGTGGCTAGACATCTGTCTGCTGTTCTGGTGGTCAAGGGTTCAATCCACATTCACATTTTTAAAATTGTCCTGGGTTCCCAGGGTTGACCCTTGGTTAATGCAGGGCTGGGCGCTGATTATCCACTGGGATAAGTGGATAACTCTGAAAATGGCTGTTAAATGCAAAGCTAAGAGACTCCTGTGTGGATGTGGAAAACAGTGAAACTACCACATGCATCCCAAGATACTCAACATGGCAACCAAGAACTCTGAACACTGAAGAAAACTGGCTTGTAAACAACAAGATATCTTGGACACTGAAAAACTTTGGCCATATTAAACAGTGTAATGGCTTGGGGAGGAACTGTGATAGATGGCATGGTTCCTGGGAGAAGAGGGTAGGGGTCCACCCGTACAAAGATGGACACAGGACATTGCAGACACCCTGGACATAAGAGTACATGAGGCAGCAGAGCTGGCCAGAGATCAAGAGACTTGGGTAGTATATGATGAATTCAATAAAGAATGCTGATGATTATTGTGATATATACACACATTTGTATCCATGACCGTGTTATAGGTTTCATGCACTGGGCGGAGATTCTACTTGTGTGATATAAGGGAGGAGACGAGCAGTTTATAGAGCTATCTGTGTGTAATGAAAGTGCTAGTTTACAAACCAAAAACCCGGGAAGGCTAACCTGGTCAACTAACACACCTCAAGAAGTCGGATGTGTTGGCCGAAAGGTGCAAACATGGCAGCGATGCTATAAACTGGCAACACAATTGTGTCCAAAATCAAAAGAAATAGGGCAAAAGAAGAAGTAGAAGAAACAAAACTAATACACGCTGGATTGGGCAGACATTAGGAGTCAGTAGATTCATATTTGGGAACCACGGTAGCACACAGCCCAGTGACCATGTGTTCAAATCTCCAACAAGACTGAGTTTTGAAAAATTGATTGGGCTCCCATGTCAGCCTAGGCTAAAATGGGTAGGTAATGTCCTCAATACTAAAGAGGGCCACCCTGATCAAGACCACATCTCCCATCGATTCTCGTTTTACCATAAACTTGAGGTTAGTGCCATATACCGAATATAGCACATGATGTATAAACTGGCGGCCCTTGACTTTTATTTATGTTTGATTTTGGTATAGTTTCATTTGTATTACACGCAGATATCTCTGTAAGTGCTTTAGTCGCCTACCATAGATCATACACAGAGAGTCTCTGCAGCACAGTGCATAAACTCTAGCACTGGACTCTGTATGTGTATGCCAGAATCTTCTTCGTCTGTCCCTTACCTCCCATTGGAGCATAGGTCCTCGACCAGGTCACACCAAGACCATCATCTTTTGCTACCTGCTGCAGCTTTCTGTAGACTAGTTCCTGATTGCTTCGACTTTGCATCTGAAGTTTTCTGTGGAATGATGTAGGCAGCCCCACATCAACCCCTCATTGGTCACCTTTTACAACGTGCATGCTGCTCCAGGGAGGTTGCAGTGTTACCAATCATTGCTTCCCTAAAGGAGCTTCAATACCACACAGGCGGTGCCAGAATTACATGTTGTAAATATACTTTTGTGGGTAGGTGTTGTGATTTACAAATTTTGCCTGGGTAATGGCCAGTAAAGCCAGTTCTTTTCAATGTTCAACTACTCGGGAATTTTTCATGTGCACTTAGGTCCTCTTGAGTTTCTCGCCCTTGTGCAAGAGGGCTAAATGTCCGATTTACAACCTTATTTGCTCCCCCAATGTATCTCCACTTTGCCGTGGTGGGGGAGCTTGCGTGTCCCATTGACCCCATGTGCTATGTCGATGGATGGAAAACTACATATCGGACAGCTTATGGGATAGGGGCCAGACTAAGCGAGACACAGCCTGCCGCTCTGCAGGTAGACTAAGGATAGCAGTCAAAAGTTTAAATCAGGTGCACGAAGGCAGAAGTCCTTGGTCCGGACGCATACTCTGTCGAGGGTTGGGGCTGAATGTCTCTAAGCTATAAACCCTCGGATGTGAGAGCCTGGCCGATACCCACCTACCAAAAAAATGGAGGTGAAATTCTGAGCATGCTACATGCCCAGTTCAGATACTTGTCCAAAGGCTCTCAGCTGGGGGATATGAGGGATCCCCGGATGAGAGGGCATGGCCATATCTCGCTCACTTCTGCACGGAGGTAAGTTGCTGAGCCGGCAGCACATGTAGCCTGCCTCGTGAGCGAGTACTAAAAGGTAGAAGAAGTGCTCCAGTCGAATGAAAGTGGTTACGAAAACTGTATCTAACTCATAGAGAGCGTAGAAAAGGTGGAAAAACTTCTCAATAACACGAAATAGAACGCACAGGTAGCGAATCCATTGCGTGGTCCAAAGTCCAAAGCGAAAGCTTGCCTAGTGGATGTCGCCCGCAGTCTGACCATTCCTGGTGTGTGCTTGAGTGACCAGTGGCAAGCGAGATGCCCAACACATAGAAGTGAGGAACTAAAGCAGCCATGAGCAGGACGTGGCAACTCCTCGGGTGAGCCCAGTCTCAGAGCAATATGTGCCGGCTCTGCAATTATGGAAGCCTCCTTGGTTAGCGGGGGAATGCTCATGGTCTGCCCCTGCCTTCCCTTGAGGGTTGACCGTGATGTCTTTGACCGTTCTATCTTGACCAGCTGAGATGTGGGCGACATCATAACAATAAGTCTAACGTGCCTCGAAACCCGAGGAAGGCTAACCTCAATAAAAATGCCCGCCGAAGTCTGAAGTACCGTCCTACGGGTGGCAAAATAAAAATTGGCACTACGCATTTACGTCCGAGTGAAATGTCTCGTCCGAATGTCTCTCGTGCTAGGAACAGCTCTAACTACCTAGTTTCCGAATGCCGCTCTCGTTCGGAACAGCTCTGACTAGGTAGTTTTTCGAATGTCTGTCGTGCCTGGAACAGCTCTGACGGGCACAACGACAAGCACATGTCCGAATCGAAAACTCACTGAGTGGATACCGCCTGCAGACCTGTCTGGTTTGTGGGGAACGGCCCTGGGCGAACGAAATGCCCAATATATTGAAGTGAGGAATTAAAGCAGCCATGAACAGGACGTGACGATTCCCTCGGTGAGCCCAGCACCAGGACGCTATGTGTCACCCCTGCAATTATGGAAGCCACCCAGGATGGTGGAAAATGCCATGGACTGTCTCTGCCTTCCTTTGAGTGATGACCGTGAAGTCTTCGACTGTTCCAACTTGACTAGCTGGGATGTGGACGGTACCACAAAAGTGAAAGTCTCCCAGGAATGCTAACCTGGTCAAAATTGCACGTTAAAAGTCGGATGTGTTGGCCTAAGGGTTTTGACCCAAGGGTGCCTTAACGAGACACACCGCAATCATATCTGAAAAAACACTCCGGATGAACGCAAAGAAGAAGAAGAACCTTATTTGTCTATAAAAACATGAGCCCAGCACCATATGTGCATACTTTGCTTACAAGGTGCTACCGGCTGATGAATCAACCTGACTAAAACTTTGTCATTTGGTCATCACCAGTGGCAGTAGTGGTTATGGGGTTATGGCATCTGCCTCAAACTCAATGAGAGCTGGTTCGATTCATGGGTGAAGAGGTATCCTTACACTCTGACATATGCTGAGAGGGACAACATGTGAAGAGAGTATCCTTACACTCTGACATATGCTGAGAGGGACAACATGTGAAGAGAGTATCCTTACACTCTGACATATGCTGAGATGGACAACATGTGAAGAGAGTATCCTGAGTGCAGTGATGTTGATTCTTCGGTAAAGTAGAAGAGCCATTTTTACACGTCTCTAGATGTAAATATAGGGGGCTGAGTGGTCTCGAGGTATGGTGTCCGCCTCGAGTGCTAGAGGTCCCGGGTTTAAGCCCCGGTGAGGACCGGGATTTTTTCATGTGGACTTCTAGTAAAAAAATTTCCTCTGGTCTCTGGATAGTGAGATCAGACATTCATGTGTATTGTTGCGCACTTAAAAAATTCTTTGGCAGTTGGAAATCGAAAAACAGTAGCCTGACGGCGCTTCCAAGGCAAAATTTTGAGTTAAAAATCTACCCAAAGTATTTCAGGATCCTCGCCAGTGCTACGGAGTTTGTGCACAGAGCTGAGATTCTCCGGACTCAGGCTTGAGTAAGGAGTAGAACGGAGCACTTCTGGGTGACACCTGTGTGCTGTGATGTTAATCCGTAAACTAAACTAAATGTAAATGACCTATTGGTGCTAGCCCTATATTTGTATAGACCAGTTGAAACTTGAGGGGTCATGGGGTCAGTATCACACCAGCTGCCTTTACTTCCCAAGACATTTCCTGGTGCTATTTTAGGCTGGTTCGACCTGGGAGCTCAGATCATTTAAAACAAATCTGCCATGATGTGAATTTAAACCTATGACCACTGGGCCGATAGGGACCTATACCACGAGTCAATGGGCTACCGCGACTTCCAGTCCGTCAGTCAATCAATCAGTGTTATATAAGTGAAGGTAGTCTGGATGATTCTGCTGTAGACGCGTGAACGTTTTAGGCATTAACATTTACTAGGTCATGGCATAATAAAGTGGGGGACCAAATCCTTTCCTAACCACGCTTCCTTTCCAAAAGGTGGTCTCTTTGACAGTGGTCAAGCCACCTTTTTTGTGATGTGGAGGCCATGAGTTTGTTTTGTGACTGTGTTGTTCATACCAGGACCAGGAGCACAATTTTTTCAAGAGGTCATCTGTGGAGCTAGAGTTTGTGCTTTGACATTGTAATCAGTAGGTGGCTTGCCATTCTGTAAAGAGAGACAGACAGATTAAGTAAAATCAGGTTCAATAGAGTTGAACCTCTCGCCTTCCAGGAAAGTTAACTTCATCTGGTACTTATTTTAAGAGGCTGAGTTGTCCCTGGTCAGGAACAATTTAAATGTCGACCTAGAATATTGCCAAGTAAGTTTGCTACCCAA
Source organism: Cepaea hortensis (assembly GCA_963921405.1). Classification (NCBI taxonomy): domain Eukaryota; kingdom Metazoa; phylum Mollusca; class Gastropoda; order Stylommatophora; family Helicidae; genus Cepaea; species Cepaea hortensis. Next base: position 35,983,784 of record OY992889.1, read on the forward strand.
TATACTGCCAGGGGCCTTGTAATTTTAAATACAGTTGTCGACTAGAAATTAAAAAAAATTAATTTATAAAATGTTCACCTCTTTATTCACATCTTTCTTACCTAAAGAAGTAAATTGTCTACCTCCATACAGCAATGAAATGGTTAATTATTGGAATGCATCTAGAGAAAAATCTGCCTACCTTCACAGTGTAATGAAATGGTCCTTTATTGGAACTAATCTAGAGAAATAACTGCCTAAGTTAAGACAGTAATGAAATGATCCATTAGTGACACTTTGCCTAAAGAAGCAACTGCCTCATCTGTAAACGTGCAGGGGAATGGTCTATTAGTGAAAATTATCTAAAGCAACAACTGCACACCTTCACACTGTAGATGGCCAGCCCATGGATCGTGCCGATGTTATTAACGCCCTTAAAGATATGGCGAGAACAGAGGATTTTGACGCCAGTGATTCCACATCGCTTTCCAGGATGAAAGACCTGGGAGTAAGAATCGGCACAGCCAGACGCGAGAGGTACATCGGGAAAACAAAGCGCCTCGTCAACCAACACAGAACTGGCACTATTAGCCACCGGACGCTGATGCATATGCTGGGGGGAGGATCTGAGCACCTATGGACATGTCCGGAGTGCAACGAAGATACCCCAACTGATAACTAACTAACTAACTAACTAACTTCTTTCCCATCCTAGATCATCTTCACTCCCTCTGGCCATTGGCCACCAGTGTTTTCCAACGTGGGGCCCGCGCCCCACATGGGGGGCAATTCGATTGTTAAGGGGGGCAATTCGAAAATGGAAGAAATCGGCTGGATATAACAAAACGGGAAGACTTGAGACTGAAGTTAACTAAATTGGAACCTGACATAAAATCTCTTTGCAGCAAGGATCAAGCGCAAGGATCTCACTAAATTTAAATAATTACTAATAATTAAAATAATATAGAAAAATCTTTCATTAAAATTATTTTGTACTTAAATTTCAGTTCTCCATTATATGTTTTGAAAATTTACTTACTGTGTTTGCTCAATAATTTCCTAGCGATTATCGGTCCTTTGGCTAGGATCGGGTGCATTTGCTGCTCTCCCCACAGTAGTGCGCCTGGTCTGGTCGGGGACCGGAATGATCAAATAAAAACACACCTAATATATCTTCACCTTAGATGTGGGCCTGGTGGACCACTGTGGGCAATAGCTCACAGTGAGACTAAGGGTCCACACCAAAACAAAAAAGGGGGAGGCGTGGGAACAAGCTGGTTTGGGGTAACCGCCAACCCCCCCCCCCCCCCCCCCCCCCCCCAAAAAAAAAAATTCACCCAACACAAACGACACACAGCTCTGGCCCCTCTAGGAACCGTGAGCCCTTCTTAAAAAAAAAAAAAAAATTCACGTTGCTTTGGTGAACATTTCAATTTTTGAATATTAAAAATCCCCTCTGCTGTGTGTTCACCGTGACGAGGTAGAGGGGCTTGTGTTCCAATGACCCCATGAGCTATGCCGACGGTAGCACAGCTACTGGTAGGGTCACCCATGTCGGACAGGTCAAGGGAGAGGGACCAGACCAAGTGACACACAAACCTCCTGCATTGTAGGTAGACTGGGGACAGTCAAAGGCTAGGGAAAGCACCCCGAATAAATGCTTGTCGAAATCGGATGTACTGAGCCACAGGCTTGACAAAGCGGTGCAACGTAACTTAATTCATGATGTCACAAATCAAAATTAATCGTTATGGTACTAATCCTGCGAAGTCCCATCAGGCGGTGATAGTGCCGGGCCCCCTGCCTCGAGGGGGTCCACCCATGACTACTAGTGGTGACCTTCCCCTGTGCTGTGGAGTCAAGGCACAGAGGAGTAGGTTAAGAGCTATTGACCAAATACCCAGGACACTCAACATACTACAGTGAAATGCCGAAGGAGTTTACAAGAAGAAAGACTCCCTAACACAGCGTCTTCATAAAGATAGAATAGATGTGGCATGCATTCAAGAGACACACCTCAACGCCAATCACTAATTCTCAGTCAGAGGATATCAGGTCACACGTTTCGACAGTGAAGGACACAAAGGAGGACTAATACTTACATGAAATACAATACCTTGCAGCAAAGTATCTGTGATCTCTGACAACCAGACAGAAATTATAGGTATTGATATAATAATAAAGGACGTAGAAATAAGAATTTACAATCTGTATAGCCCAGCAGATAGCACCTTACACTCTCAAACATGAAAATAACTGACACAAACTGCATTAGTGTAGGAGACTTTAATAGCCGTTCAGAAAGATGGGGATACCCAGATACTGACAAAAGAGGAAATGAATTGGAGGACTGGGAAATAGACGCAAATCTCCATCTACTCAACAAAGCGGATGACACACCGAGCTTCTACTCCAGAAGATGGTTTACCACTTCTACTCCAGACTTAGCTTTCTGCACAGGAGACATCTCCACAAAATCGATCGCCATGTGCTAGAACAATTAGCAGGTAGTGACCACAGACCAATCAAGCTTGTAATGAATATGGAGTATGTTCCACAGGAGCAAAAGCCTTTGCCCCGCTGGAATTACAAACGAGCAGATTGGGACAGATTTGCCATACTAACAGACAAATATTGTGAAAATATAAATACACGATTTGGCAACATGAAGCAAATGGTGGAAAGTCTAAACAGAGCAATATTACAGGCAGCCACTGAGTCTATTCCAAGAGGAGCGAGGAAAAATTACAAACCATACTGGACAAGAACTACAAATTTTGGAGGACAAAGTTGAAGATGCCAGGAAGACAGCAGATAGAGAACAAACAACTGAAGCGAATATCTCTCTCAAAGCCATCTCAGCAAAATATAAAAGAACAGTAAATCAAACAACAAGAGAGTGTTGGAGGGAAAAAACAGAAAACCTGAATTTTGATAGGGATGGAAACAAACTATGGAAACTAGTGAAAGCCATGAACAATGAAGGACCTAGAAACAAACAAATAACAATTAAACAAGGAAATGCGTTGCTTACAGAAAAAAAAGGCTGCAAATGCACTAATGGAACACCATGCAAGTGCAAACTACATAGATATTACAACCGAACAGAAGAAAGCAATCAAAGACAAACAGATACACCATAGAAATACAGAGACAGCAGCAGAATATATGATGGGAAATCTAACAATGGAAGAAATGGAACAGGCAACGAATACCCTAAAAAAAGAAGAAATCATCAGGAAAGGATGGAATCACAAATGAAATGCTAATAGGACTAGGCACCAAGGCAAAAAAGAAACTACTAGCAGTCCTAAATCACAGCTGGAAGAGAGGAATAGTCCCACAGGCATGGAAGGAAGCTATACTAATACCAGTCCCAAAGAAAGGAAAAGACCTGGAAGAACCAAATGGCTATCGACCTATCAGTCTACTTAGCGGTGTAGGAAAATTAATGGAACGCATTATCAATGGCAGGCTAACATGGCATCTGGAAGAAAACCAACTCTTAACACCACACAAAGCAGGATTCAGAAAGTACAGATCCAATGAAGATCAAATAACCTATATAGCTCAGGAAATAGAGGACGCCTTCCATGAGAAAAGCACACACTAGCAGTATGGATAGATTTAGAAAAAGCATTTGATAAAGTATGGAAGGAAGGACTGAAAGTAAAACTGCAAAAAATGCATGTTTGTGGGAAAATGTATAAATGGATCAGCCACTACCTTGAGAATAAAACTGCCAGGACAAAAGTACAAGGACAAACCAGCAAAATGATGCTGTTAGAGCAAGGTGTCCCCCAAGGAGGAGTTATTTCACCAACATTATTCCTAGCATATATAAATGACATCACGGAAAATTTTCCAGCTAGAGTACACACATCCTCCTTTGCAGATGACCTAGCCATATGGACATCTGAAGAATATATTAGTACAGCTAACAGCAGAATACAGCAAGCTTTATTAGCGCTAGAGGACTGGTCAAAATCATGGCTAGTGAAGATAAGTGAGGAGAAAACAACATGCATAGTGCTCTCCCTCTCAAATAAAACTCAGCAACCTAAGCTGGTATTGAATGGAAAAATATTGCGCCATGAAGAAAATCCGAACTATCTAGGAGTCACCTTTGATCGTCGCCTGATATGGAAGACACAGGTTGAGAAAAATCGAACAAGAGCAAGGCAAAGAATGGCAATCATGAAAAAGCTTGCCAGTACAACGTGGGGAGCAGATGAGAAAGTTCTCAAGAAGTTATATACTGGACGAGTGAGGCCAGTACCGGAATATGGCATTGCAGCTTGGGCAACAGCAGCTAAATCAAACTTTAACAAAATAAGTAGAGTCCAAAACCAAGGAATGCGAATCATAATTGGAAGCCTGAAGACAACGCCTATTAATGAACTAGAAAAGATCACTTGTTTACAACCAATGCATATAGAAGAGATAGCAGAACCAAGCAACAAGCAGAAAAATTCAGAAGATTGACAGACCACCCTATGTATAACAGGTTTAATGGTTTTGGAAAGGGAATACTGAAGCTTAGCAACTTTGTAGAAACTGCAAAACGAATGGTTAGGGCAGATCCCATTCTTAACATATCAATAGTAAAACCCATTTACAATGCAGACAAGTTCCCAGCTTGGAGACAGCAGCAACTGCCTGAGATGATAGAAAACATTCCTGGTATTGAGAGAAAGAATACTCAGAATGAAACCGAAAGAAGAAAAATAACCCTAAATTACATAAAAGAACATTACCCAAGCAGCAATTGGACCCATACATATACAAATGGATCAGCCAAAAATTCAGTAGAAAATGGAGGAGGAGGAATTCTAAATTTAAAAAATGGAGTGGAAAAAACACAGTCAGTGGAAACTGGAAAATTTTCAAGTAACTTCAAAGCAGAGGTAGAAGCTTTGAAAACTGCAGCAGAAATGCTCTTGATGGAGGAAAATAAAGAGAAGCAAATAGCTATCTTCACAGATGCAAAGTCAGCTGTCTCAATACTGAAGAGCAAAAACAGCACAGAACTAGCTGACCTAAGAGCAGCATTCCATGGTCTATGCCAGAAATCCAAAAAAGTTGTAATACAGTGGATCCCATCACATTGCAGTATACCTGGAAATGAAGAGGCTGACAGACTAGCAAAAGAGGGTGGACGACTAAATTTTAAATTTTATGATCACTGTTTATCATTATCATAACCCTTCATCTCCCCGCTGGTTATTATTGCTGTGAATGCTGCTGCCGCCCTCACTGGTTGGTTCTAAAAAGTTTACTGCCATTATCATCATTACTGAAGAGGTGGTGATGGCGTTGCCGGTTTTGGAGCCAATTGGTGAAGGGGGTGACAAGGGGAAACAAGCATAGTAGTAGACCATTCCAAGATAAGCGGCTACAGAATCATTACGATGCATAATACTGCTTGCAAGTTACTGGAGAAAATTGCAGCACACAGACTTGCTTGTGACTTGGAACAACTCGGCTGTTTCCCGCCCACACTTGATGGATACAGACGCAACAAAGAGTCATGGCTGAATGCGGCGGTCTTTGCTCAAGATGTTTACGAAGGATTTCAGGTCAGAGAAGAGACATGTGCGGCCGCCATAGACTTAAAGGACGCATATAACAGAGTATCTTTCGAGCACTTGATGCAAACCCTCCTCAGACTGAAAGTGCACCCTCACCTTGTACGATGGATAGCTGCAGTTCTGCTCCAAAGGAAGGTGGTGCTAAGATGCGGGAGTTGGTCTTCTGAGCCGATAACGATATGTCCAGGATTGCCGCAGGGTTCACCACTGTCACCAGTACTATTCAACGTGTATAGGCCTACGATGCTGATAACTAAACAACCGTTGGACGGGAGGGGTAGGACTCTGTCATTTGCTGACGACATCCTCGTGTATCGACATGGTAGAGATAGACAGGCGGTTGCCAATGATATGCAGGGCGAACTAGATCGAATTTCCTCATGGTGTGCTGATGCAGGTGCCCTTGTCAACCCTGCAAAGGCATCGGTTACATAGTGCTCCCTAAACAACCATATTGTGAACACAGACCTGCCGGCAGTGAGAATGGATGGGAGCATTTTGAGTAGAACCCAGTCAATGACATATCTTGGCGTGAGGCTTGGTCGTAGCCTGTCCTTCAGAGATCTTGTCGATTATGTCATAACGAAAGCTCGAAAAGGTTTGTCAGCAATGAGAGTCATGGCGACTGCCAATATCGAGCAAAGACAGCTAATACTTCTGTTCCAAGGACTGGTGCTTTCACGCATCGAGTATGCCCTGGCCATCCTCACTGTCAGCCCTACACAGATGGGAAGACTTGAAAAGGTACAAAACGAAGCCATGCGCATCATTTTGGGCTGCACGAGAGACACCAGCTGTGTAGCAATGAGATACCTCCTTGACTTCCAGACAATGGAACACAGGATCAAGATCTGGAGAGCTCGTGCATACTTAAAAATAAGTGCAGTTGAGCAGCACCCTCTGCATGACGCTATATTCAGAGAAAAGGGTGACAGGCTAAAGAGAGGCAAATCATGGATGGGTCGGGTGGAAGATGTCGTCAGACAGGTCTGCAGTCTTACCAGTATCAACCCCGGCAAGGAATTGGTGCCGGTGTATCATCGTCTTAAAGTATATGGACATTTGGCTCGCTCTGTCAGAACAGGGGATGAAACAATCATACACTCTCAATGATTGGACTCTCACACGCAGCCACGTGTAGTAACCTTTTAATCACGGAAACTATTGACACTAAGTACATTCGTGAATAGTTGCGCGCTTAACTCGGCGCAACGCGTACATGATTACAACATGAAGTATATACATGGTACATCTTATATTAATACAACATGTCTCTCACTCCGCAGCTTACACACACTCCACTCAACAAGTCAGCCACGCTATCTCACAGCAGTCAGAAAATACAAGCACAACTCTCTCTGTCCGTCCTGTCTCGCTGTCCTGAACCCGTCTGCCCAACACAGATATCCTAGGTCAGACCTATCCTTCTCCCCCTCGTGCGTTCCGTGTATCACGATGACCACTGGGCGGCAATTGCGTCGTGGCTAGCCGGTAGTCGGTGACACCTTGCTGCCGGTGATGTTGGCTGTCGTAAGTTGTCGTTCACCTACAGGCTATGGAGATCCTGACTCGGTGCCTCCAGCTTTTAAGTGCACTTTCTCCTGCATTATCACACTCGACAGACGGTGCAGAGAGCAGAACCCTGCCGCTGTCAATGCAGAGGTTAACGCGCTCATCTATGAACACTCAGATAGCCCCGAAGTGCTCATCTATACAGATGGATCTGTTGTAAAGCAGCAGAGAAGTGCATTTACAGCCCGTTCAGCGGGCCGAACCGTTCAAGAATCCAGTGGTGCCCACTCTATGACCACGAGCAGCATGACGATGGAGATGATGCAGTTACACAGGCTTTCATATGGCTGGAATCACAGCACTATACCAACGTGTGTGTACTAAGTGATTCAATGAGCATGATTCAGAAGGTCGAAGCTGGATCTGTACGTAGACAGTGGACTGAGTCGCTGCGGAAGTCTGTTGTCCCTAAAGTCACCTTCATCTTCGTCCCGGGACATGTGGGAGTCGAGGGAAATGAACGAGCTGATAAACTGGCTGGCTCTGCACCCCCTGCAGATGGCCAGCCCATGGATCGTGCCGATGTTATTAACGTCCTCAAAGATATGGCGAGAACAGAGGACTTTGACGTCAGTGAATCCATATCGCTGTCCAGGATGAAAGACTTCTGAGTAAGAATCGACACGGCCAGACGCGAGAGGTACATCGGGAAAACAAGGCGCCTCGTCAACCAACACAGAACTGGCACTATTGCCCACCGGACGCTGATGCATATGCTGGGGGAGGATCTGAGCACCTATGGACATGTCCGGAGTGCAATGAAGATACCCCAACTGATAACTGATAACTGATAAGCATAGTAAAACCCAAAAAAAATTTTCCTCCTTGTTTTTGGTACCCCACCCCTCCCCCCCTTTTCCCCATATAAATATGCCAATGAATAAATTGTTATAATATTACACATATGTCACCTACACGCCCACGTGCAACGCTCTGTAAACACACGTACACAAATACTAAACACGCAGAACGCATGTAACAACACAAACATTATAAATGCAACCATTACCTTTTCTGCCTTGTAAACCCGTATACTGTCACATCACCCTTTCCCACCATTTTGATACTGTTGTCGTTGATTCTGCTGCCGCCCTCAACGGTTGGCTCTAACAAGTTATACTGCCATGTTCATCATTACCGAGTGGTGGTGATGGTATTGGTGGGGGTTCGGAGCTGACAGGTGAGAGAGGTGGCAGGGGAAATAATAACGTTGCACTATCATCTTGCTAGTTAGTTAGTTAGTTAGTTAGTCGCTGTTCCAACTTCACGACAACGGGAGGTCCCCATACTGTCCCGTTCCTGTGCCAGTGAATATAACAAACTGCTCCTCACTGCCCTATATGAACAATGGAATAGACAGGAGCGTCGGCAAGCCAACAGCCCGCACAGGTACACTGCATAATTCCGCCGCCAGAATGCCAACACAAAAGTCCTCCACGAAAAATACAGTTCATCGTCGATGAAAACGGCAGTCACCAGAAAGACTTAATTAACCAGGGTTTTATCCCATATGGCTCGGTCTCTTTCTGATGGCGACCCACCGAAAACGCTGCACAAAGCACGAACTCCATAGCTACAGCGATGACTCCCAGGAGCCTCCTGAAAAATGCACCCGTGAACCGAAAAGGCAAACCAGTCAATCCAGCAGCAACCGGCCGTCATCGTTCTGAACATGCAGTTCACGCGAAAAACAACCGCGGACAGATGCAAAAGCATTCCATGCGAAATTCAGAGCTCACAGTGTCGCACCACGCACTCACTCAGTAGCAGGGGGACGGAACCATAGCCTCCTTAGTCGCCTTTTACGACGTGCATGGTAGGCAACAGTGTTACTATTCTTTGCTCCCCCGTATGGGCCCCGGCAACACACGGGTGTAATCTTGCTCTATCATCTTGCTGTTGTTTGTAATGTTACCTTACAACAATTTCAATGTAGAAATGTTAAAATGTATAAAATGTTTGTAAATTTGCGCATATGTTACCTACACGTCCACATGCAACGCTCTGTAAAAACACAAACAATACACTTTGCAACGATTTTAACACTCAAAAGTAAAAAAAAAAAAAATTATGATGCCCATGTTAAAAAAAATGATTTCCTTGCGGGCATAATGTCGCACATATAATATCCCGCCCACCCGCCGACCCGCCCCCCCCTCGCCGACACCCCGCCGCCGACCCCCCCCCCCTTCCCCCCCCCCCCCCCCCCCAAAAAAAAAGTTCAGCTCCTCCTTCTCTCGTTCCTCCGCGGATTCACAACGTGTAGATTTGGGTTAAAGATTTTGTCTGTCACGGATTATAAACAAAAATCCTTAATATATTGCTCTCTCTCTCTCTCTCTCTCTCTCTCTCTCTCTCTCTCTCTCTCTCTCTCTCTCTCTCTCTCTCTCGCTCTCTCTCTCTCTCTCTGTGTGAATGAGAATACTTAGAGTACGAGAGCAAATGATTACTCAGATGATCAGAAGCCTCCCGTCGTGCTTGCTCCCACGCGGAGTTTTTACCACTGATATATGAGAAGAATGCAAAGAATACCATGGACAGACAGAAAAACCATTGACCAGGTACTACAGGAGACAAATAAAAATCGTAAAATGATCAGAGAATTAGACGTAGGCAGTCAACATTTTTTGGACATGTTATGAGAAGAAATTAATTGGAGAACTTGGTAACAACTGACAAGATCGAAGGGAACAGACAAAGGGGAAGACTGAGAAGTAAATACCTGGATGGCTTGGCCATATGGCATGGTCGAGACAGGAACACTGAGCTGATCCACGACTCTGGTGATCGAGTGAAATGGCGAGTCATAACCGCCCACGCTTTTTGGCATGGCACATGATTGATTGATTGATATGGCCAGCCCATCAGACAGTCTGGAAAGATAGATTGACGCCCTGGAAAGACTGGCGCTGCTGCAATGCAGTGTCGAATTGACCTCACTGGAAACAGGGGGGGGGGGGGGTCGACAGCAGACCGGTGAGACAACCCCTAATGCTGGTTAAAACCTAAATCGCGCAAAACAGAGAGAATGGTGTATCCACTGGTGCCCTAATGGTACAGTGTGTTTATTTGTGTCTGCTCCAATATAAAATTCAATATCTCAGTAACGAACTGAAAGAAAATGATGAGATTTAGCATATAACCTTATCAGTATGTCCACCCAACAAAACAATTTTTGTTCTGGAGATTTTACAGCAGATTTCAAAGTTTGTTTATATGCGGTATATAATTTACGGGTCAGAGATGAAATTCATAATTTTAAATGCATTACAGCGTAGCCAGACAATCAGCGTTCATTGTTGAATATTTTACGTTTTACACGGGATTGGCCTTATGCCAAGAACCCCGCGCAGTTTAAACTGGGACTGTTCAGAGGTGTCGTCAAACTGTGGATTATTTCATGAAACCTGATTATTATTATTATTATTTTAAAACTTACCACTTATCGTTAACATTGAAATGTGTGAATATTTTTCAATGGGATTGAATGCGAAATTGTGTATACACTTCAAAGCATCGCTATGAAGTTGTACACATATATTTGTATAGAAGCTGATCGAAGGAAACTGTTTTATACTATTACAAATTCCGAAAAAAAAACAGTGCATACATTGGGTTTGAGTAAACGGTCATTTCGTCGATGGGTGCAAGAATCTGGAATTAAACCACCATGCAATAACCAAACGGTAGGTAGAAAGGTTATTGTAGACAGCTTTGACAAAGATGTCATAAGGAGAGCTATTATAAAAATGCTTTAAAAAGTCGCTTAAAAGTCGACAGGGTTGACTTCATTGCACCGGGTTATATCCCATATGGCTCGGTCTATTTCCGCAGCGCGGAAAGCATCGCACAAAGCACGAACTCAGCAGCTATAGCGACGACTCATAGAAGTCTCCAAAACATTTAACTCGTGAACCGAAGGATGCGGCCCGGAATCGAACCCACAACCTTTGGAGCCCGAGTCAAAAGGCTTGACTACTTCACCACGGAGACTCCTAAAATTATAAAACTTTTAGCTTTTATATCCAGGATTATCCAGCATTATAAAAATGCTTGATGTCAAAGAAACAGTGACTGTAAGAAAGCTTAGGGTTTGGTTGAGAAAGAACAATAACATAGAGCTATCCAAAACAACTTTGTGGAAAATTATAAGGACATTATCTTCACTTTTAGAAAGTACAAGGGAGGTAGAAACATTCTTTGCGAGCAACCACATTTAGGAGCCATGAGAAGCAGATACCTACGTGAAATAAGGGAAATGTCCAAAGAAAATTATGGCATAGTGTATTTGGATGAAATGTGGATCAATGCGCACCACAAGTGATAAGGAATGGCAATCAGTGGATGGACATATAAAGCGATATGTGCCCAGTAGTATAGGAAAGCTTTTGGCCATGGCCCATGCTGGTAATACGCGTAATGGCTTACAACAGAATGCTGCGCTCGTGTCCGTATCAAAGCATACAGACAATAGGGATTATCAAAATAAGATGAATGGTTATGTATTTAGAGATTGGCTCGAGAATACTGTGCTTCCATCCCTAGATAGACCTTCGTGCCCAATTATGGACAATACATGATATCAATGTTGTTGCCCAAGTAGACAAAAAACCTACAGCATCGAGCAAAAAGGTAGTAATAAAGATATGGCTCCAAACGGAAAACATACCATTTCCAGAAAGGTATTTTTAGCTAGAATTGTTGTCCCTTGTAAAATAGACGCCAAAAAAAGCAAGAAATATCAAATCGACAAGTTGATAGAAAATCATCGTCATGGTTGCTTAAGACTTCCGCCGTACCGCTCTCATTTTAACCCTATAGAACTTGTGTGGGCTAAAATTAAAGGACAAGTGGCAGCTGACAATACTATACTCAAATTGTCTGACGTCAAGATACTAATCCAGTCCGCGCTATTAAATATTGATAAAAGTTACTGGGAAAATATGAGGACCATGTGTTGAAAGAGGAAGAGGACTATTGGAGAAATGTTGGATTGACTTTTATGCAACCGAGAGCAGTCATCAACATACCTATTTATAACTGGGTAAGTACCTGATGACACTCCAGGTTCATGCGGAACCTCCTACGACAAAGCACAGATAACTTGAGTCATTCTGTGACATTAGACCCCCTCTTAAGAGGATCGACGCCATCGTTCCACTTCTATGCAAGACGCTGTCTGAGTCGTTCAATCTTCTCTTTCAGAGACCGTATGGCGGGTGATGAAGTCTACCCAGACATATATTTCATGGGATACTTTTACCACAAGTGGTGGGGTTGTAAGCAACCAAGTATCATGGGTGGTTAACGCCTAATCATTACCGCGATCGGACACTCGCGGTTTCGTGCGGACCAGAGCTCCCGTTTCGATCTGATTTAACGATCGTCATTGCCAGAGTTTACTGGACTTCTGCAATTCCAGCTTTCCCTTTCGAGGACCCAGCTGGACTGCAGTCGGTCGGTTTGAAGAACCAGAGGTCTGTGTACGTTCAGACATAACCCACCTCTTCCGACCACGGTTCTCAGTGTAGCTATCACTGCGGGTGTTCTTCTTGCCGGCCATGTTCCCCCTATCACCGGGTGGAACCGAAGAAGTTACCTGCACCTGCATATAGGATTCCATATGATGTGACAGGTTTTCCGCTACCGCACCTGAACCTTGAACCGCGTTCTCGGCGACACACTGCGCCCTATGGTGTGCAGACTTAGTCTCGGGTTTCTCTTCATGACTCATAAGATGAGTGGAATGGAAAGTAGAAGACTTTCCCAGGATCTCTACTCCATAGTGATTGTGGGTCCCCACTTTATCCACTAGGAAAGAGCCCTGCCATCCGATTTCGAATTCGTTCCTCTCTATTGGGAGTAGTACTTGAACTCGGTCTCCTACCGCCAAGGATATCTTCGGCTTAGTCCATTAACCTGGTGTGCATTTATGGCACTCAGGACAAGACCTGATATATCTGCGCACGTCGCCTGTTATTCCCGGACAAGTATAACAGCAGGAAAGACACTTACTAGTTGTCCCTACTGTCAGTTGTCCGGTTGGGGACCTGACATGTACCTTCTGCAGCAGGTTAGCTCTATAGCTTTCTGGAACTACTCTACGTACTCACTGTCGCTTCTCTGTTCCGGCCCGTACAGACAGTGACCGATGTTCAGAGCAGAACTGACCCTGGTTTAGCGGGTTCATACAGTTGGACAACTTACCTTAACAAGAACACATCGTCGCATCCTTGCTCTGAGCAGTACTCATCACTTCCGGCTGAGGGTTCGGGAGACTTACCTTTTCTATACCATCTTCCCGTTCAGATCTGGCCTGCCTAGACTTACCTTTGCTAGGGTGCTTGGGCTCCCCCTAAAACACGTACTTCCGACCTAGGATCATGGGATAGATAGTGTTCGGTACTACTACCGCTTGAATGATTCCAGCAACGTACTTGCACCGAATCTCCACTTTGGCAATCGGGCAACGTAACGCTACAACATTCTTACTGGCTGGCTGTATCTCCCTTGTCTTACCAGTGAGTTGCTCTGGGCGTGTCAAGTGGGATGCAATTACAGCAGGGAATTGCAGTCCTGTGTCATATAGGCACTGCACCTGTTGCCCGTTTACTTCGATACTCTCAACCACTGGTGGTCTCTCTGGTTCTCGGTTCACATTACCCGTTGTCACTTTTTTGCCTGGTCTATCCCAAACCTCTGCAAGACAAGCGAAGTGTAAGTCCTTAGGCTTACTTTTACACTCACTCGTATTGTGAGTACTGGACTTACAGAATTTGCACCACCTTTCACTCCACTTCCTCTTTGGAGAGCCAGGTGGGCTATTCTTACCGGTTTTTATGTTAGAGTTCTTCTCTAAAGTGTTAACCTGTTTGGTCTGTTTCTTAGAACCTTTGGCCTTATCTGTCTTACTTTGACCCTTGTCTTTCGACCTCGGGTCTGTTGGACTGGTGTCTCCAGTCTCGCCATAGACCTCAACATATCGTTCAGCTAACTTGGTGACTATATCTAACCTTTTAGCCCAATTCTCACCTAAGAAGTTCCGCAATGGTTTCGACATTTGCATTTGCATCTGATCTACAACCATCAACTCACGCAAACTATCATACTCTTCTTTAAATCCGACCAAAGCCATCCATTTCAGAAGGTATGAGTTTAGCCTCACTCTATATGCTGAAAACAATTCACCAGGTTCCCATTTAGAAGTTCTGGAACTTCCGTCGGTATGAATGCGCTGTGATCTCAAACCTTTTCAAGAGAGCAGCTTTTAACGCCGGGTAATCATTCTGCATTCCCGGTGGTAGGCGTGCATACACTCCGTAACCGGCACCGCAAAGTCCCTGGGAGAGTTTCAGACACCATTTCCCTTTGTCTAACCCAGTGTTTCCCAAAGTGGGGCCCACGCCCCACAGAGGGGGGGGGGGGCAATTAGATTGTTAAGAGGGGCAATTCGAAAATGGAAGAATCGGCTGGATATAACAAAACGGGAAAACTTGAGACTGAAGTTAACTAAATTTAAACCTGACATAAAATCTCTTTGAAGAAAGGATCAAGCGCAAGGATCTCACTAAATTAAAATAATTACTAATAATTAAAATAATATAGAAAAATTTTTCATTAAAATTATTTTGTACTTGAATTTCAGTTCTCCATTATATGTTTTGAAAATTTACTTACTGTGTTTGCTCAATAATTTCCTAGCGATTATCGGTCCTTTGGCTAGGATCGGGTGCATTTGCTGCTCTCCCCCAGTAGTGCACCTGGTCTGGTCGAGGGCCCGGATGATCAAATAAAAACACACCACATATCTTCACCTTAGATGTGGGCCTGGTGGACCACTGGGGGAAATAGCTCACAGTGAGACTAAGGGTCCACACCAATAAAGGGGGAGGCATAGGAACCAGCTGGTCTGCGGTAACTGCCACCCCCCCCCCCCGCCCCCCCCCCCCACAAAAAAGAAAGAAACAATTCACCCAACACAAATGACACACAGCTTTGGCCCCTCTGGGAACCGTGAGCCATTCTTAAAAAGAATTCAAGTTGCTTTGGTGAACAATTCAATTTTTGAATATTAAAAATGATGCATATGTTGGGGGGGGGGGGGGGGGGAAGGGGGCATAAGAATTTTAGAAAAGCTTAGGTGGGGCATAGCACAAAAAAGGTTGGGAAACCCTACTCTACACCAACCTCACCCTGTCAGATGGACGCCGTGTTCACTGCTCAGGTGATCTGAATGCCAATGCCTCACTTAAAGCTCGCAATCTTCCAGAGGATTCACAAACAGTAACAACTGTAATAATGCTACAGGCGTGAAACTTACGGTAAATAAGTGACTCAAAATTATAACCAGGACAACGTGAACAAACAGTTTGGTAAAAGTTAATGACTATGGGTACTGTTCTCTGGTCAAAAATGCATGAAAATATTGACCTTCAGATACTAGTCTGCTGTCACAAAACACTTCTAAATATGTACCTCCAGATAGTAGCCTTCTGTGTGTTACAACTGTATGAAAAATATCAGCCTTCAGGTGCTGGCCTACTTTCACAAATGTTAGAAAATATGTCCTAGATAATGGTCTCCCGCCACAAACACTTGAAAACAACATCACAAGCATGCTTAGTGCATGTACAATCTACTGTCTCAGCTAACCATAAAGCTGGATGATTTAGCCACCGAATGACACCTTGTGGAATTTAAAATTTCCATTTTTAGCTTTTCCATCATATCAGTTTGTAACCTACAGACTTTCCCTCATATTGCTAGTTGGGAGAAAGGATCATCAGAAATAATCTGTGGGAAAGAAAGGTCATTATATGATATCTGTCAACAGGAAAGATCTTCAAATGACACTGCTTATAGCATTGAAAGATATTCTGATGATTTTTACTTGTCTAGAAGAAAGGACATCAGATAAAAATTACTTTTGGAAAAGAAAGGGAAAATGATGGTGATGCCTATCAAGAAAAATACTATTCAGATGATGCTAGATTTCTGGTGAAAGGTCATTAGATGATATTATTTGTTATAATTATCATAAAGACATCATAAGATATTAGGTGTCATTAAGACAGATCAGCGGATGATATTAGGTGTCATAAAGTCAAATCAGATATTGGGTGTCATAAAGACAGGTAATTAGATATTAGGTGTTGTAAAGATAGGTCATTAGATATTAGGTGTCATAAAGACAGATCATCAGATATTAGGTGTCATAAAGATAGATCATCAGATATTAGGTATCACAAGGATAGATCATCAGATATTTGGTGTCATAAAGACAGATCATTAGATATAAGTGTCAAAAAGACAGACCATTAGATAGTAGGTATCATAAAGACAGATCATCAGATATTAGGTGTCATAAAGACAGATCATCAGATATTAGGTGTCATACAGAATGTCATTAGATATTAGGTGTCATAAAGACAGACCATTAGATATTAGGTGTCATAAAGACAGATCATTAGATATTAGGTGTCATAAAGAAGGTCATTAGATATTAGGTGTCATAAAGACAGACCATTAGATATTAGGTGTCTTAAAGACAGATCATTAGATATTAGGTTTCATAAAGACAGACCATTAAATATTAGGTGTCATAAAGACAGATCATTAGATATTAGG
The DNA here is from genome assembly GCA_963921405.1 of Cepaea hortensis. Lineage (NCBI taxonomy): Eukaryota > Metazoa > Mollusca > Gastropoda > Stylommatophora > Helicidae > Cepaea > Cepaea hortensis. Next base: position 36,000,553 of record OY992889.1, read on the forward strand.
TGTCTTAGTTAGTTAGTTAGTTAGTTAGTTAGTTAGTTAGTCGAGGTTCCAACTTCTCGGCAACGGGTCGTCCCCACTATGCTCCATTCCCGTGTCAGCGAATATCTCACAAAATGCTCCCCACTGTCCAATTTGAAAAGTGGAATAGACGGGAGTCTCGGCAATCCAACAAGCCGCACAGGTACACTGTGCATAATGCCGCCGTCAGAATGTCAACATAAAGTTCATCCACGAATACCACAGTTTATCGTCGATGGACTCGGCAAACACCAGAAAGACCTCATTGACCCGGGTTTTCTCACATGGCTCGGTCTTTTACCGCAGGGCGACCCGCCGAAAGTGTCGCACAAAGCTTCAGCGCCGACTCCCGTGAGTCTCCCGAAAAATGCACCCGTGAACCGAAAGGACAAAACAGTCAATTCAGCAACTGCCGGTGGCCATTGTTCCGAACATGCAGTTCACTGTACAGGCCAGATGTAAAAGCATTCCACCAGTGGCGTCACTGGGGTTGGTGTCACCCAGTGCGGTAAATTCTTGGTGTCACCCCTCTAGACTTTCACCATGGTCTTCTTCCGAGTTAGCCTGTACCATATATAATCGCATATAGTAATGTTTGTAAAATAAGTCAAAAAGTTAATAAGGACATAAGAAAGAAAACAAATTGAACAATATAACTTCAATACTTCAGGTAAAACATAAATAAAGAACTTCGACAAACTCGGACAAAGTTAAATTTTTGTTATTTAACATTAAAATTTCTGTTATTTAAAATTAAAAGTTTCCCATCCTGGTCTTCAAAGCTGCAAACCTGTCAATCCCACCATCAAAATCAATATCTTTCACCATATCACTTTCAATTGATAATATAGCCAGATCAGAAAGTCTTGACTGTCCCATGGTTGATCGCAAATAGTTCTTTATAAGTTTCAGTTTTGAAAAGCTCCTCTCACATGAAGCCATAGACACACAGATCGTAAGAAATAGTTGTAGGCTTAGTGAGAGTATTGGGAGAGATTCAAGGAAATCTCAGTCAGTGCCTGCTCATGTATTTCTTCTTCTTTTCGTTCATCCGGAGTGTTTTTTCAGATGTCATTGCGGTGTGTCTGTTATGCGCCCTTGGGCCGAAACCCGTAGGCCAACACATCGACTTTAGCGTGCTTTTTTGACCAGGTAGCATACCTGGGAGACTCTCACTTTTGTGGTGCCATCTACAACCATGCTGGCCAAGGTTGAACGGTCGAAGACAACGGTCATCCCTCAAAGGAAGGCAGGGACAGTCCATAGCATTTTCCGCCATCCAAGGTTGCTTCCATAGTTGCAGGGCCGACACATAACGCCCTGGATCTGGGCTTACCGGGGGAAATCGTCACGTCCTGCTCATGGCTGCTTTAAATCCTCACTTCAATATATTGGTCATTTCGTTTTCCCCGGGCCATTCCCGCACAAACCAGACATGTTCGCAGACGGCATCCACTCAGCGAGTTTTCGGACATGTGCTTGTCGTTGCGCCCATCAGAGCTGTTCCAGGCACGACAGACATTCGGAAACTACCTAGTCAGAGCTGTTCCGAACAAGAGCGGCATTCGGAAACTAGGTAGTCAGAGCTGTTCCTAGCACGAGAGACATTCGGGCGAGACATTTCACTCGGACGTAATTGCGTAGTGTCAATTTTTAGTTTGCCACCCGTAGGCCGACACTTCCGACTTCTGGCGGGCATTTTTTAGTGAGGTTAGCCTTCCTCTGGTTTCGAGACACGTTAGACTGTTGTAATGTCACCCCCATCTCAGCTGGTCAAGATAGAACGATCAACGATATTGCGGACGGTCCTCAAGGGAAGGCAGGGGCAGACCATGGGCATCATCTCACTATCCGAAGAGCTTCCATAATTGCAGAGCCGGCACATATTGCTCTGAGACTGGGCTCACCCAAGGAGTTTCCACGTCCTGCTCATGGCTGCTTTTGTTCCTCACTTCCATGTGTTGAGCATCCCGCTTGCCACTGATCGCTCAAGCACACACCAGGAGCGGTCAGATTGCGGGCGACATCCACTCGGTAAGCTTTTGCTTGTGACTTCAACCCACGCAATAGGTACGCTCGCCGTGCGTTCCATTTTGCGTTGAGACGTTCTTCCACTTATATCTACTCTATGAGTTAGATACAGAGTTTCCGTAACCATGCCCTTCGACTGGGGCACTTTTCTTTCTTTTTTGTACTCGCTCACGAGGTAGGCTACATGTGCTGCCGGCTCAGTACCTTACCTTCGTGCAGCAGTGAACGGGAAACGGTCTGGCCCTCTCATCCGGGAATCCCTCATATCCCCCAGCTGAGAGCCTTCGAATATGTATCAGACCTGAGCATGTAGCTTGCTCAGTATCACGTTTCTATTTTCCGGTAGACGGGTATCGGCCTGGCTCTCAGATCCGGGGGTTTGTGGCTTAGAGGCGTTCAGCCACAGCCCTCGACAGGGAGCCTTAATAGTTTTGTCCGGACCAAGAAATTCTGCCTTCGTGCACCTGATTTAAATTTTGACTGCTATCCTCAGTCTATACCTGCAGAGCAGCAGGTTGTGTCTCTCTTAGTCTGGTCCCTATCCCATAAGCTGTCCGATATGTAATTTTTCACCCATCGGCAAGCAAATGGGGTCGATGGGACACGCAAGCTCCCCCACCACGTCAAGGTGGAGACACATCGGGGGAGCTCATGTATTTAACAATGAACGGTTATGAAACCCGACTAGACAGAGCTATGTCTGCTTTGTCAAATTTGCAATTCTTTTATTTTGGTGTCACCCCTTGATGGTGTCACCCGGTGCGGCCCGCACCCCCCTAGTGACGCCCCTGCATTCCACGCGAATTTCACAGCTCACGGTGTCATAAAGACAGATTATTAGATATTAGGTGTCATAAAGACAGATCATTAGATGTTAGAGGTCATAAAGACAGATTGTTAGATATTAGGTGTCATAAAGACAGATTATTAGATATTAGGTGTCATTAAGACAGATCATTAGATGTTAGAGGTCATAAAGACAGATCATTACATATTATGTGTCATAAAAACAGGTCATTAGATATTAGGTGTCATATGGAGAGGTCATTAGATATTTGGTGTCATAAAGACAGATCATTTTTAACTTGCATCTGGCAACGCTCCAGGTAAGGATGGGATTCCAATAGAGGTTATAAGGAGTGGGCAAGACACACTCACTCTACAGATCCACCAGCTAATAGAGCTATGCTGGCGAGAAGGACAAGTCCCACAGGATTTCAAAGATTCAAGCATCATAACACTGTACAAGAACAAGGGCGATCGGAGCGACTGCAACAACTATAGGGGTATCTCACTTCTGTGTATTGTTGGAAAAGTATTTGCCAGAATTGTTCTGCGCAGACTTCAAGTCCTAGGAGATCAAGTCTACCCCGAATCACAGTGTGGCTTTCGACAGAACCGGTCTACCATTGATATGATATTCTCATTGCGACAAATGCAAGAAAAATCCCGTGAACAGAATCAACCACTGTTTATTGCCTTCATCGACCTCACAAAGGCATTCGATTTGGTCAGTCGTGAGGGTCTAAAGAAGATTGGCTGCCCACCAACTCTTCTGTCCATTGTGGAATCGTTCCACACTGGCATGAAGGGTATAATCAAGTTTGATGGTGCAACTTCTGAAGAATTTGAAATCAAGAGTGCAGTTAAGCAAGGTTGTGTACTAGCTCCCACCCTCTTTGGAATATACTTTTCACTTCTACTGACATATGCCTTTCGTGATCAGGATGGTGGTATATACATTCACTCACGCTCAGATGGCGGCCTTTACAATGCTCAAAGATTGAAGGCCAAGACCAAAATTAGGAGGGTACTGATCAGAGAGTTGCTTTTTGCAGATGATGCTGCAGTTACGACCCACTCTGAGGAAGAATTGCAATGTCTACTATCTGCATTCTCCAATGTTTGTTCTGAATTTGGTTTAACAATTAGCAAAAAGAAGACACAGATTATGTCACAAGGTGCACATGGGGTACCATCAATCTTTATTGACGACGCCGAACTAGAGATGGTAGACCATTTTACATATCTAGGATCAGTGGTAAATAGCAAATTATCCCTAGATCAGGAAATCAACATCCGGATTGGTAAGGCAGCAACAACAATGAGCAGGTTAACAAAAAGAGTCTGGGAGAACAGGAAGCTTACTGCAAAAACAAAAGTCCTTGTCTATCAAGCCTGTGTCCTTAGTACTCTTCTTTATGGCAGTGAAACCTGGACAACTTACTCACACCAAGAGAAACATTTAAACAGCTTTCATATGCGGTGTCTGCGAAGAATACTTGGTATTAAGTGGCAAGACAAAATCACAAATACTGAAGTATTGGAAAGATCAGGTTGTGTGACAGGTTATTCCATGCTCAGTCTTCGTAGACTTAGATGGATAGGACATTTTAGGATGATGGTAGAATACCAAAGGACATATTTTTTGGTGAATTACAGATGGGTAAGAGATCTCAGGGTCGGCCTCTACTACGATGCAAAGATGTGTGTAAGCGGGACATGATTGATACAGGCATTGATAATGCACATTGGGAGCAAGTCGCCGCTGAACGTGTTGCACGGAGGGCAAACATCAGAAATGGAATAAAGACAAAGGAGAAAATTATTGCAGATAAGTCACACACCGAGCGTTTGAGACGTAAGATGGTGCATGGTGGTGGAAATGACCACGTGTTCACATGCACCCACTGTGAACGGACATTTACAGCGCAAATTGGCCTTATCAGTCACATGCGCTACCGCCATAGGTAAAAGTTATTATGCCTTTTTAAAGCACAAACTATCGCCTGTCAAGACGGCAAGGTGCCAATGAATGAAAGACAGATCATCAGATATTTGGTGTTGTAAAGACAGATCAGCAGATGATATTAGGTGACATAAAGACAGATCATCATATATTTTCTTAAAATTAAGTTGCATGTCCTTCACAGGACATAGCAGTCAACCCCGGCATTTTCACTGTTCGTGATTCCTGGGCAAATTTTACGTTCAGTAGTTTGCCATTGCTTTCTGAACGACCGGCTCTTATACCTTTTTCGAAAAAACCAGCATAGCTGTGTTTCGAACCCAGATATACGACCTCACAAACCGCGTTCGCAAGCCCTTAGCCACAGAGACCGGCCATATATTAGGTGACATAAAAACAGATCATCAGATATTCGGGGACATAAAGACAGATCATCAGATATTTGGTGTTGTAAAGTTAGTTAGTTAGTTAGTTAGTCGCAGTTCCAACTTCACAGCAACGGGTTGTCCCCATTATGCTCCGTTCCTGTGCCAGTGAATATCACACAAAACGCTCCCCACTGCCCAATGTGAAAAGTGGAAAAGACAGGAGTCTCGACAAGCAACAGCCCACACAGATACACTGTGCATAATGCCGCCGCCAGAATGTCAACACACCAGTCCCCCACGAAACACCCAGTTCATCTCTGATGGAATCGGCAGTCATTTTCCTATCTGGATGTTTCCTAGATGTTCACCTACACAGTCCACGAACATACAGTTCATCACCGACGGCAGTGGCAGTCAACCAGAAGCCCAGCAGCCACGCATTTCTGCATAAGGCAAAAACTGGTCAACTCTGGGACATAGCCACCTGCCATCGATCCGAACATGCAGCCACGTTCCAAAAATAAAAACTTGGGCAGATTCAAAAGCACTTCACACGAAACTCACAGCTCACAGTGTCGCGCCACGCACTCACTCAGTAGCAAGGCGACGGAACCATCAAGCCTCCTTAGTCGCCTCTTACGACATACGTGGTAGGCTACAGTGTTGCTATTCTTTGCTTCCCTTATGGGCCCCGGCAACACACGGGAGTGGTGGTGTTGTAAATACAAATCATCAGATAATAGTATGTTACAGAAAGACACATCATCAGATGATGTTAGGTGATAGAAAGATCATCAGATATTTGTTGTCAGAATCAATTCTATCAGATGCTTTTACTTGTGAGGAAGAAAAATCATTAGATGATATTAGGTATCAGAAAGACAGATCATCAAATGATATTAGGTGTCAGAAACAATGGTCTCAGATATTAAGTGTTATAAGCAATGGTATCAGATACTATTATGTAACATGTTTCGTAACTTAGTAACTAACATTTTCTATAATAAGTTTCTATCCGAAGCGACTATTAGCATTCATACTTTATTATGTCTGCTGAGAGAGACTGAACACCTATGAGTGAGTCTAGAGTACTGTGACAAAGGGTCTGTTAACAAATATAGAAAAAAATATATATTTCTCTTATGATGAATAATGAGAGTGATAGGTTTTTATTTTGTCAGTTGGCTGTGGTGCTTGTGTTAACACAAAACCAAGTCCATCATAAATGGTGTACATAGAGGAAATAAAATGCTGTTGGACTTTCTGATGAAATTTGTCTGTATTTTTCAGTACTTCTATTCCAATTTCAATTCCAATTTTCAAAAACAAAAATTCCAAATTCGGCCTCGTTCAACCTGCTTCATCAGCTGTGGTTATTATTGAGGTCTGTGGTTTTTGTGGGTTTATTCACCCTAATTCTTGTTTTGTGAGTCCTATCTCTCAGGGTTATGTATCGTTTGTGTCTGTGACGTCAGCTGGGGGATCGGTCGGCGGCTATCCTTGTGCTCGTCTGTTCTTGTGGTTTTCTTTGTTGGTGTAGGCTCCTGACTCGTCTGGCTTGACTGGCTGCAGTCCTTATAAAGACTTTTCGTTATCCCACTCTATGCATCGTAAGCTGGAGGATCGGTCGGCGGCTGTCCTTTGTGCATGTTTCCTCTTGTTTTATTTGTTGGCGCAGGCTCCTGGCTTGACTGGTTGCAGTCCTTAAAAGGACTTTTTATTTGGTATTTTTGTCTTCTCACTTGTGAAGTAACTGTAGACGCTTTTCGATGTGATATGCCTCCTTGCGCTTTCTTTCAATCCACTTCCCACGTTTGAGTTGTTGCTGTCTTTTGATTGCTTTCTTCGAGCTCAGCCATGGGATGATTTCTCCGTCTTCAAAGTAGTATTGACATGTGTATTTATCCGCGAGTTTTATATCTGGCATTGTATCGGTACTGCAGGGCATTGGTTTCCCGTTGAGTTCCTTGTACTTCTTTTCTTTTTTTTCCATGCGCTTTCTGTATTCCTCGCACTTGAGTTCGTATTGCCTCGTTATATCAGGGAACAATATTCCTGGCCTCCGGACGTACCCTATGCCGACGTCAGGGTGTTCATCTCGGTTTTCTTCGGATGTCAGGTGGGATATTGGCTTCCCTTTAACTGCTTCGGGCGTCGTGGTTGGGCTGCTGGCTTTCGCTTGTGATTCCGGCTCGGTCTCTTGGTTTTCATCCTGCGATTTCTCTGTAATTTCTTGTTCGGCTTCTGTGGTTTTGTTTCGGAGTATTTCCATTTCAGCTTTCTGTAGTTCTCGCTCTGATTTAATGGTTTGCAGGATCTCTTCATTCTCCTTCTTAATCAGTGCCATATGTTCTACTTCTTGCTTGATGTTTTACTGAATCTCCTTCATTTCCGCCAGTAGTTTTTCGTTGTCGTTATTCGGGGTCGGCGTCAGCAGTGCCTTGACTTGTTTCTTTAACTCGTCGATCTGGCTTTGTAGTTGGTCTCTTTCATCTTGCGAGATGCCCGTGTCTGTCCCGCACCTCCGCATTGCTTCGTTGTATGGTGTCCTTGTGGTGATGGCTATCTTCAAGACGTCTCTGTGTCGTTGCAGGTACGGACAGCCCAAGTATCTTGCTCCATGCTTGCCCAGGCAGTTGGCGCACTTTCTTCTGTTGTTAGGAGCTCGGAAGTCCGTGTCCAGCTTGGCCAGCGGACACTCCTTGAAGGCGTGGTGATCGGCGCAGTATCGACAGATTTCTGTCTTATTGCGACATGTTGCTCTGCTGTGGTCAGCCCTCTGGCATCTTGAGCATTGATTGACTCTTGGGATGAATCTCTCGGGATGTTGAGTTTTCTTGCTGATTGATACTGTGATCGGCTTTTCGCTGCCCTCCGACGTCACTACTGCCAAGGTTGTAGGTATCTTGGAGTAGGTGAGGAGCCGCTCCGCCTTCAAGAATCGGATGTGAAGATTCTCTTCACGTAGCTGCTTCAGGATTTCTTCATCTGTCAGCTCCACAGGAATCCGCTTGACAACCCATCGGACTGTTTTTGAGTCGGTGTTTCCGACTCTAGTGTCTTTCTCCTCCTTCTCTGCTGTCTTGGTTCTTGACTGTGTTTGGCTGTCAATCTTCTCCCTCGTAGTAGCTTCAGTAATAGCTGTAGTATCAGGCTCTTTGATGCAGCTAGTAGGTAGGCTCTCCATGTTCTTCTTCTTGTTGTCGGCTCCCACGCTGCACTTCTTGGCTACAGCGTGTTTCTTGTTGTTGGACTTTCCACGTGACATTTTCCCGCGTATCAGGCTTCTTGACAGAATAATGCGACTTGACTTGTTAGCGCTCGCAGTGCGAATGGCGACGACGCACGGCGACACAAAGACAAAAGCGTCAGTACTTCTGAAATTTTGTTTTGCTATATGGGTACCATGAAATGTCTTGGGAAATAAAGACGACCAATGAGATACTGAGCAACCACTCTACAAGTGTCGATCAGTCTTAAAAGCATGGGTCTAGCATAGTTTGCACAATGCAAATAGGGACTTTTAATTACATACTTTATTATTAATAGTGAAAAATCTACAACCACTGTTGGACACTAGTAATAGAGAGTTCAAATGAAGGACGTTGCTTGAATGTCAAGTAAAGGTTATATCAAAGAAAAAGATAACACCAATAGGGAAAATGCTTAACCAAGCCATACATTCAAATATGTAGAGGCAATCATTGCATCAGATGGAAGGTGCATGGAAGACGTAAATAGCAGAATAGACCAAGCTAATGATGTATTTGAGAAGATGAAAGGATGTTATGTGTTAATCATTAATCATGAAATGTTAGAAAGAGAGTACTGAAATGTTATTTTGAACCTGCTGAGCTAATTGCCCGTTCTGTGGCGCAGGCGTTACGGACGCAATTCATAATCCCGCATACCGCGTTCAAATCACAGTTGCGGGCGATTTGGCAGCAGACCGCCTCACGTTGGTTTTGAATGAAAATGGTATGAGCGCCGGTCGTTCAGAAAGCAATGGCAAACAACTAAACGTAAACTTGCCAAGAGACGACAAACAGACAAAATATCCTGGATTTGACTTGCTAAATGTTTGTGAGTCATGGAATATGAATGCAGAAATTAAGAAGAGCTGTGAGACAGTGGGGATGTGGTTCCTGAGATGAATGTTGAGAATACCTTGGATTGCCAACGTATAGAGTAACTAACGACGAATCTCTGATGAAACGTGTGGGGAGGGCATGGAGTGAGCTGCGGAAGATAGCAAAATACAGGACGTCTTTGCAAGCGTTGGCTGAAGGCTTATACTTCAATTACGGATAAAGACCTTGAGAAGAGGATCGAGAACGAGTCACCCAAACTGTTCAAGAAACCTGATACGGGGAAGAAAATAGCATGTGGTATGAAAGACCAACACCAAAAGACACCCGACATCCAAGACGAGCAGCGTGGAGGCTGCCAAGACCTTACAGAAAACGAGAGGAGAAAACCTGCCCGCGAGCTGCAGAAACGAACCAGAATCTCAAGTAACCTCAAACGAAACTACCACGAGGAAGGACGACGACAATCCACCACAGACAAGAGTCAAGACTACTGAGAAGCAGAGAGAGAGAGAGAGAGAGAGAGAGAGAGAGAGAGAGAGAGAGAGAGAGAGAGAGAGAGAGAGAGAGAGAGAGAGAGAGAGAAGAGAGAGAGAGGAGAAAGACGCCAGAGTCAGAAACACCGACTCACAGACGATCAGATTGGTTATCAAACGTATGCAAATGTAGCTGAAGCAGCTGCAACAGGAAAATCTCCACATCTGAATCGTGAAGGTGGAGCGGCTCCTAACCTACGCCAAGACACCTACAACCTTGGCAGTGGTGACGACAGAGGGCAACAAGATACCACGCCAGTCTCCGTGGGAGTCTCCGTGGCGAAGTGGTCAAGTCGTCTGACTCTGGCTCCGAAGGTTGTGGGGTTCGATTCCGGTCCGCGTCCTTCGGTTCACGAGTGCATCTTTTCGGAGACTCCTGAGGATCGTCGCTGGAGCTAAGGAGTTCGTGCTTTGTGCGATGCTTTCTGCGCTGCGGAAAGAGGCTGAGCCATATGGGATAAAACCCGGTGCAATGAAGTTGACTTTTAAGTGACTTTTTTATACCACGTCAAGTATCGATAAACAAGAAAATACAACAGCCAGAAGGATTCATTACGAGAATCACTCAATGCTCAAGATGCCAGGGGGCCGCAGCAAGACAGAGGTCTGCCGATATTGCGCCGAGCACCATGCATTCAAGGAATGTCCGTTGGCCAAACTGGACAAGGACTTCCGAATGCCCAACAACAACAACAACAACAGAAAGTGTGCCACCTGTCTTGGCAAGCCTGGAGCAAGATACATGAGCTGCCCGTACCCCCAAAGACACAGATACGTCTTAAAGATCGCCATCACCACAAAGACACCATACAAGGAAGCAATGCGGAGGTGCGAGATAACCACATGCATATTACAAGCTGAAAGATCTCAACAGCAAATCCAGATTGACGAGCTAAAGAAACAAGTCATGCTACTTCAAATACCGACACAAACCAGCGACAATGAGAAACTGCAGGCTGACATGAAGGAAATTCAGCAAAGCATCAAGCAAGAGGTGGAACACATGACACTACTAAAGAAGGAGAACGAAGAAATCATACAAACCATCAAATCAGAGAAAGAACTGCTGAAAGCCGAAAGCGAACAATTCCAAAACAAACAAGCAGAAGCTATTCAAAAGACCTCAGAGAAGTCGCAAGCTGGAACCAAGCCAAATTCCATTGTGAAACCTCAAGCCAAGGCCAGCGGCCCACACACGAGATCCAAGAAATACAGGAATAAATCAAGTGACTACCAGTCATCTGAAGAAAGCTAAGAGGAGGACCCCGCGAGCTACATCGAAAGATGGAGCGAACACTATGAACTACGACGAGAAAAAGAACGCAAAGAAGAGGAACATTTTGCGCAAGAAATGGATGAGAAACTCGCACAGCCAGCAGAAGCCACGAGAAATAACCCAGACGAGTTGCAACTTGGAGCCAAGCCAAAGACCGGTGAAAAACCTCAAGGTGAAGCCAGCAACCCATTCACATTGACGAAAAAGTTCAAGGGGAAACCAGTCGTCAACGGGATACATGACTCAAGGCGAGTCACACCTGAGTTATTATAAGGACAGCATCATATCATAAACGACGAGCCAGAAGCCAGCACTGAACAAAGAAACCGCCAGAGGAGACGGACACAAAGGAGAACTCGCCGTCAATCCTCCAGCTGACGTCACAGGCATAGACGCTTCAAGACCGAGAAGCCAGCTAACACTGGCGCAGAAAACTAGACAAACGTATCTCGCATCATGAACCACCACAAATATAACTAAAGCCACGGAGGCCAGTTTAATGTAGGTGGAAAGTTTTTTTTTATTTTTTTTATTTTTTTCTACATCTGGAACTAGAACTGGAAGAGGACATAAATCCCTTGTCTTATCCAGGAAGGGAACACACATCCCGTGATGTAAAAGTCAGGTATCCAAAGTCCAAACTCCTCTTTGGTATTCTTTCCTGTTAACTTATATTACCCACTACATCTGTGTTACTGGCATATGCTGAGTATGGTTACTGTTGTATAGTATACCGTGTTAGTCACGATTTCAACTTGACGGCAAAGGATCGTCTCATAATGCTCCGTCCTGTGCCCTAGAAAATCCGGTCGCGGATATTATACTTGGGAACCTGCCCAACATACGACCTTGCTCTGAAAAGCAAATCAGAGACTGGGAGCGAAAAAACGGTATACAACACCCAAACAGCGATCCGAAAGAGAAACACCATTCATGCTTGTCTCAATCTGCCAAAAGGACAAGGGAGACAACCAATGAAGTGATTCAGAAAGAATTCACCGAGTTGTATGATGCAGGGGCGGTCGAATCTGTCAATGATACGACCAATTTAAAACCTCGAATTGAGGAGGCCACCGATCTACCAAGTACCAAGCCTGTAGATGTGCAACAACACACACAACACACGAATGCAATAACACGACAGACAACTCGCAAAACTCACACCGACCAACTGCAGGAGTCATTAGATATTGCAGCACCAAACACTACCATCACTAATTTTGGAGATGAACAAAAATCAGATCCTACACTTTCACCATATTTTAGGTTAGTAGGACTCAAACCAAAATTATCTAAAAACGCATCGTGGTCATTTACATTAAACAACAATGTGTTGACTAGATTATACACTAGAGATCAGTCCACAATACAGCAAGTAGTGTTACCACAAGCACATCGAGAGAAAGTACTAAAAATAGCCCATGATTTACCTTTTGGAGGTCATATGGGATATGAAAAAACTAAAGCTAGGGTCCTGACCCAATTTTATTGGCCGAAATTTGGCCAAGACATAAAAACCTATTGTATATCATGTAATATATGTCAGAAACTGTTGAAAAAGAGTAAAAACCCTACGGCAGAAGTCCAATCAACCTCAACTGCCTCGATGCCATACCATGTAAATATGTTAAAACCATACTATGATAGACAAGACACTGACACGAGTGAACAGACGCAACTAACGGATGACAGAAACGAAACGACAGTGACCCAACTGAGTGACATCTCGACAAACGAAGCATCGTTAACGACGCACTCCTACGACAACAAAGACGACGAAGACATATGTACATTACCGACAATCTGTGATAACGACAGCGACGACCAATTTGACGACATATTGACAACGATTAATCTCGACGACGACGACAATGACATTGCAGACAATTTACAAACAGTAGCATCTGTGATAAACCAGACAGACGTAGACAATACTGAAATCCCAGTACCGATTATGAATGACGACGGTAGTATAAAGGACATACAAATCTCTGACACTCTGACACAACAGCAGCGACAAGACATTTTGACTCTCCTTAACGAGTATAAATCTATCTTCTCTAACAAACCTGGACGGACTGACAAGATAACACATTCAATTGTGTTGACAGATCTGACACCGGTCAAATGTAGACCATATTCTATTCCTCTGCATTACAGAGCAAATTTAGACAAGGAAATTTTGGATTTAGAGAAAAATAGGATAATTCAGAAATCTATGTCTCAATATTCTTCACCGATTGTTCTGGTGAAAAAGAAGGACCAAACAATTCGTTTGTGCATCGATTATCGAAGGTTAAATACAATAACCACCACGGATGCGGAGCCGATGAATAGCTGTGAAGACCTTATTTTAAACATGTCTCAATCATCCTTATTTTCAAAGGTTGATTTAGCGAAAGGTTATTGGCAAGTACCACTAGACCCTACTTCTAGACATATAACAGCATTCGCCACACCTCTCGGTTTGTACGAATGGAGATATCTTCCATTTGGTCTGAAAAACGCTCCCGCCACATTTGTGAGGTTAACTAGATTGCTATTGCACGGAATTAAAGATGTCCAAGCTTATATTGATGATATTTGCATTCATTCTTCTAATATAACTTCTCACTTACTTACACTCAAACAAGTCTTCAACCAAATCTTTCTTTTCGGTCTTACTATCAAACCTTCCAAGGTTGAAATAGGCTTTAAACAAATAGACTTCCTTGGTCATAGAATTTCTGAAGGCAAACTGCTAACAGACGAGAAAATTGTTTCTAAGATACTCAATCTAGAAGTTCCTACCACAAAGAAGCAAATAAGAAGTTTATTAGGTCTTATAAACTACTATTCTAAATTTATACCAAATTGGGCAGAACTTACATCAGTGTTTTCGAATATGTTAACAAAAGATCATCCATCAAAAGTTTGTAAAAGTACCAGCCTAGAGGATGCAATATGCAGATTGAAACGTATTTTTTCTAATCCACCAGTCTTACGTTTACCAAACATAGATTTACCCTTTATTTTGACCACAGATTCGAGTGCTATCGCCATTGGAGGATGTTTAATGCAAGAAGTGGATGGAGTGAGACACCCAATTCTCTACGTAAGCCGTAAGCTGAAGAAAGCAGAGACCCGTTACTCTACAGTGGAATTGGAGGCATTGAGTCTATTATTCTGTATCCTCAGATTGTCTAAGTTCCTCTTAGGTGCCCACTTCGTTGTACTCACCGACAATTCGCCATTGTTGGTACTGAATAAAGGTGTTCCCAAAAACCATCGGTTGCAAAGATGGTGTCTTCTTCTTCAAGATTTCGACTTCGAAATCCGCCATATCAGAGGCACTGATAACATTATAGCTGATATTTTATCGCGGCAGACGAATGCGCCAGCAGAATAACATTTGGCACACTTATCATTCGCCATACCAGAAATTGTGATATTTTATTCCGTACCATATAACAGTGTAACTCTACACCTGCTAGAGAACTTTCGGTTAAAAGTAATAACACCTCAGTGAATAGGTTACTTAGAACACCCACAAACATGAAATGTTGATAACTATACGACCATCTATCAAAGCTCTAAGACCAATCCGAGCAAGAAACATTAACTATGAAATTATTTCATCGAGTGAACTGACATTGATCACGAAAACATGAAGAACACTTATACTGGGCATTGAGAACGTTCCATACTTGCTGTGGCTAATAGACTTTGCTAACAGCCGAAATAGAACTACATCAACGACAACACTCAAGAGACAGCCATACCAACTATTAACATTCATGGCACGATACGCTAACAACAGGAAGACAACGCGCACATCATCGTTGGATTTAATTATTTAGTTAATTAATTAATTTAGTATTGAATATGTATTATATTATTGTGTATATAAAATGTGTTAACCTGTAATTTGTACATTTTCTACTATAGTATTACAGTTATTTCCATTCATAGGTTAAATAACCTGCCTATGCCATTTTCTCTATGTAAATTATAAACCATTTTTGAGTCATCGTACAAAAAGTACGTATTATCTTAAAGGGAAAATATCGCCTATTCCGTTTTTTCTAAGGGAAATAACACTTACCTCAACTTTACTTATATATTTTAACCAAATACTATTTTGAATGAAAGAAGTGTGAATGGCTGTGTAAAAGAATTAAATGAGAGAGCGATATACTGAGCGGACAAATTGTACGCAAAACGTATTTATTTTAATTTGTCTGCGTCTTTCATGTAAATTGTACTACTTGTCTAATTTATTGATACATGTTTAGCAGTTAGTTTAGTACTCTTAGTTTAGCAGTTAGGATACTACATCTAAGCACCACTGCTTGGAATACCTGATCATGTATTGCACACAGTGGGTAATTCATGATTAAGGATATCCCAACTCGTGACGCTTGGAAATAAGCCACACATTCAGCACACATTTACACAAAACTCAAAACTGAACACTATCAATTAAAATGCAGTCACTTTATTAGTAACATCAACTTATTAGTAAACACACTAACAAGCTAACAGGGACACATGTAGTCAGATCGGATAAAATAACAACGTAACTACATATTTAGCATTATACAACATACGAGAGTAAAAGTGTATTGAAATGCACACACTGAACAAGATTTGAAGGTGTACTTAATTAGCCAAGACTTTTGTCTTGTTAATCCTCTTTAAAACAGAGGTTAATTATCTTGGTATCAGTGGGATACTATGAGAAGGACGGGTTGTAAACACAACTAGTAAACGTCACGTAACTTCGGTCGGGTAAGCATAGTTAAGGACACAGGGGAGAGAGAGATCTCTTCACCAAATCAGAGAAGTGGTGTATGGGAGAATACATGAGTGTTGATGCCAGTATGTAGGTTACCAAGTTACTGTCCACCAAACTACATATACCATCCTTATGTGATTCTGTGACAGAATTAGTGCAGAACTAATTACCCTATAACAACCCATCCAATTAGGGGAGAGGGGGAATCCTGTCACAGCCTCACAGTAGTCATATTATCTGGTAAACTAACATTAGTTAATATAGATTAGCCAAGGGCTACAACTCCCGCCCAAAGGGAAAGAAGTAAGACCCTCGAAGGCCAGAGTATTCCAGAACCTTCTCGAAGGACTGGTCAGTGAGTCCACTGTCCCGTGGACACTGATGTGGCCCGCCTATTGCGGGGTCCACGAGGAACTCGAACAGAGTTACCACCCGTGTCGGATTGCGACACGTGTGGATGGGCAGAGAGAGACGGGACATCGAAGAGGCAACAGGGCCTGCCTTAGAGGGACTCAATAGTTTAGACTTTATAGTTTAGACCCATGTGGGGTTTATAGACTTATGCTAGATAGTATGCTTAGAATGTTTGATGATGTTAAACTATGTGATGATGTTAAACCTCTGTGATATGCGATTCAGTGCGGCCTTGTTAAACCCACTGCGCCAACGCACTGTATATTGAAATACAATAAATGTTAGATATTATAGCTAACTGAGTTATTGTTGCCTGTGTGAGCCCGAGCTCAGATACCTAGACACACAACACGCTGACACACACAAAATGCTCTTCACTGTCCTATGTAGAATAGACGGCAATCCCATCAAACCAGACACAGGGCATACATGCATAAGGTCGCTGCCAGAATGCCAATTCAACAGTCCGCCACTAAAATTACAGTTCATCGTTGATGGAAGCTGCAGTCACTAGAAAACCAACATCTGCACACAAATTACTACATAAGACAAAACCAGCTAGTTCAGCAACCGGCCGTCCGCCATGTTCCTGAACATGAAGCTCATAAAACAAACAACCGTGGAGAGATGTAAAAGCATTCCATATGAAATCCACAGCTCACTGTATCGCTCCACGCACTTAGCTCAGTAGCTAAGCGACGAAACCATGAACTATCAGTCCAACATGAGGAAAGTGCGCAAGCAAACTGTAGCCAGAAGCAAAAACACCCCAGATGCCTGAACAGATCGACAGACAAACCGCCATATTGGACTGGAAGTCGGCATATGGTGTTTCCTCCTCCATTACATTCACAATAATAAAGTGGCTAGCCCTTTATAGAAAGTTGCTCTCATCACGGAATACCCAAAACTTTCCCGGCACCTTGCTAGTAGTTCTGCTTCATGTATCCTCATGTCCAAGGTGTCTGCAATGTCCATCTTGGTGTTGGTCGACTCCTTCATATTCTTTCGGGAATCATGTCTTTTATTACTGTTCTTTCCAAGCTTCTGTAACGTTAAATATGGTTAAAGTGTTTCAGTTTTTGAGACATGGTGCTCACATCTTGTAAAATGCAGTAGTTTTCTTCTTTTCTGTCCATGATATTCTTATTGTCTGTAGCATTTATGTCACATAACATATGTTGCTAGTTATAAGCTGTCACACAGCCAGATTCACGGTGTAACGATATCTTCAAACAACTTCAGTCAATATGATGGACTTACAACTGTCTTCTCCCAATCTTGTATCGCTCCATGATGTATCTACACCTATCTTCTCCCAATCTTGTATTTCCATTTATGGACCTACACCAATCTTCTCCCAATCTTGTATGCCCATATGATGGACATACACCAATATTCTCCCAATCTTGTATCCCCCTATGGTGGACCTACACCTCTCTTCTCCCAATCATGTAATTCCAAATAATAAACTACTCCATTTTTAAAAGTAATGTATACAGGTAATAAATATCCGGATCCCTTTATAATTTGAAAAAAAAAAAACAACAACAACAACATCGAATTAAGATAGGCAATAAAAGAAAAATTGTAGCAACATATATGATATGCCTCTAAAGAAAAACGAATGTAATAATGAAGAGGCAAGATCAGAAATGATAACATTAGGAATCAAGTTAGCAACATGTCAACCACGAGTTTTGCGGAGAGACAGTGAGCCAGACGGTTCGGTCATGTAACAAGATTACCTCCAAACAAAATACTCAAAACATCGCAGGCATTTAGATACAGCGGAAACAAGAGGCAGATCCCGCTAGCTATGTATTAACAGAACAGAAGAGGCAACACATACCACTTTATGCAATGGACGACCATAAGTCCTTTCCCGGACTATGAAGGCTAGGTCACAGAGAACTGAATGATTAATCTACATAGGCCAGTTTTGTGCAAACAGAAAGACACGATAGTCATTTTTCGGGATTAAAAGTTTAAAGATTGAGCACAGCCCACTACTGGCAAAGCTGATCGTATTCCGGCACGAACCTTAAGCCTTGTCCACGTCAGATTGGAAGCACTAGACTCGAGTTTCGCTCTCTTTAAACCTGAAATCCAGAGACAACCAAACAAATCAACATGATAGTCAGTTTAAAATTACCCTGGTAGACAATTGACATTACTGTGCGAATATGTGTATATTTAAGCTTGATTAAATGGCAAGACAAGATCCCAGACCTCGAAGTCCTAGAAAGAGCATCCATGCCCAGTATGCACACTGTACTAATGAAGAATCAGATTCGCTGGGCTGGTCACTTAACTCACATGCCAGATCACAAGCTCCCTAAACGAATTTTTTACGGCGAGTTGCGTTGCGGTGAACGCTCTTAAGGCGGCCAGAGGAAACGCTTTAAAGACACTCTGAAAAGCTCACTAAATGCTTTTGGAATTCATCATGACACCTGGGAGTCTGCAGCCAGAGACAGAAATTCGTGGCGTGCATCATTACGCAAGGGTGCAGTAACGTGTGAGGCAACCAGGACTGCAAGAGCTGTGAAGAAAAGGCGGGACAGAAAAACCACTGCAGGAAATCCTCCTCCATTCTTTGTCCACATTATCAAAGAACATTTCGAGCCAAAATAGGCCTTATCAGCAATCTTAGAACTCATGGCTCCATACTTTCAACTCCACTGGATGAAATGAATGGTCATCATCATTCTTGATGGACAAACAACAACAACATTTCAGCTTGAAGGATTTATCTAGTTATTTTACTTTACTTTGTGTGAATTCTGCAGTATGTACCTGACGATTTGCAGCGAAATATGCCAGACAATAAATAGTGCAATCTATTGTTTGTGTCTTCGTTATTCAAATTTTGTAGTGTTTGTTTATTATCATTATAGCCACCACGTGAATGAGCACACTTATTTCATCTCTGTTTGATCTTGAAAAGACCTTGGGAATACAACACCATATTTTCTCGAACTAAACTGTTATCATATGCCAAGTGCGACATCTTCATCATTGCTGTACTTGAATTCCACTGAACTGTAGTTTTAAGATCAGAGAACAGAAAAAAAAAATGTCTGAGAGAGTCAAATCTAGAGAATACAGTAAGTGTGCAGGAATCTCAATTTTCAAATCCTTTGCTAGGGCTCTGCAAGCCCAGGCCGTGCTATGTGTTTATGTGTCTGTAAGAGAGAGAGAGAGAGAGAGAGAGAGAGAGAGAGAGAGAGAGAGAGAGAGAGAGAGAGAGAGAGAGAGAGAGAGAAAGTATGTATGTGTGTGTGAGAGAGAGAGAGAGTGAGGGAGAGAGAGAGTGAGTGAGAGAGAGGGAGAGAGCGAGCGAGCGAGAGAGTGAGAGAAAGAGAGAAAGAGTGTGTGAGAGAGAGAGAGAGGAAGAGAGAGAGAGAGAGAGTGAGTGAGAGAGAGAGAGAGAAAGAGTGTGTGTGTGTGTGTGTGAGAGAGAGAGAGAGAGAGAGAGAGAGAGAGAGAGAGAGAGAGAGAGAGAGAGAGAGAGAATGAGTTTGAGAGGTACATTTATATTTCTTTCACTTTGGTAAATAATGTTAAACAGTATTATGCTTCTGATATTCAGTACAGTTTGGTGCTTGCAAAGAAAAATATCTTATTTCTAGATGTAGTCTCAGATTGTGTTTATAATAAAAGGGCTTTTAATTCCTAATTTGCCTGACTTAATCTTATTCCTTTGTTCAACAATGCCAGTGCACTTTCTTTTAAACGTTGATTCCACGTCATCGTCCGTTCTTATATTGTTCTTTCTACAATTAATGTTAATATCATGATATAGCCAGATTTATATGCATTTTATTGCTGTTTACTATACCTTCCATTGCCACTTTGTGGGCCATTTATTGTTTTGTCTTCGTACAGAATGCAGTAAGTTGAATACAATTAGCGGTGTTTTCTTAGCTTTCAGACGGCTAATTACGTTTAAGTGAAGTGACGTTTCATAAATCGATAATTTGAATTTCTTCATTGCCCACCTGTGGATAACACATATTTGGCGTGATCGATATTTAATACGACCAGGACGCGCCATAACTAACGTTTGTTGGATCAGACCGATCTAGCCCGGCTGTGCGAACTGGGAGTGAAGCCCGACAAACACGTCAATGCCACATCACTGGGAAAGAGGGGAGATACCATAATAAATTCCTTATGGGAACAGTGAACAGAAATACTTTGGGATGACTGCTGCTTCGGAGGACTGAGTACTCAGGGGAATGCCCAATGTGCAGTGACGACGTTCGAAGTAACATAACTTTTGCTTGATCATAATGGGACGCAGAGGTGTTTCCAAGGCACCAGGGCCGGGATCTATACTGGTCAAGACCTGCTGACACGTCCACGCCGTGCGTCCTGGGCAACAGGTCCCTTCGGGGACCTGGCTAATATCAGTAGGATCGACGATTCCTCCGAAGTCGGAGAGTATCTGCCTGCATGGCGAGGAACCACCAGTCTGCAAATCAATAAGCCAGACATGGGACAACGGATACTCACGCAAACCTCAGGTCCTGTTTGACATCACACTGATGTTGGACAACAGGATGCCTTCATCCGACATACAGGACTTCACGCTGGAGTTCACAGCCAGCTAACACAAGCAAGCAAGCAAGCAAGCAAGCTTGATCATCATCCAGTGCCTTGCCGGCTGGCGTGGGCTTCATGCCTCTCCACAAATTACGATCTCCAACGCCAGGGATCAATTCGTGTGTTGAGTCCCTTCTAAGCCATGACATAAGACTGTCAAGAATTTTCTCACGCTATCTTCCTCTATCTCTCTTTCCGTAAGCTTTTCCGGTTGTCTCAACATGTTCCAGTTTTTGTCTTCTTATAACGTGACCCCCCCCCCCCCCAAAAAAAAAAAAAAACAAAAAAAAAAAAAAAACAAACAAACAACGATGACTGCCTCTTTCTGATGTTTGTGATAAGTTGTCTTCACCACTCGGCCGCCGTCCCATGCAATTAAATATAATACTAAAAGGGATTGAATGCAGTTGAAGATTGATATACATCTACGACCACTTTCTTATATTCTGTAGCTGAGAGTGAAAAAATAAATAAGACAAAATGGCCCTTTTTAAACATAGAAGCGTTTTGAGTATATATTGCTAGCCCCTGATTTTAGAGGCTAATCAGCACTCGATGGGTGATGTTGTGAGTAGCACAACAGCCACCTTTACTATATTACCTCACGTGAACCGAAGTGGTTGAATTAGTGTAATGGTTAGGAAGTTAAACTAACAATGGCATGATAGCCAGGCTTCAATGTCAACTATTGATGTTGATTGGCTACGGGAGGGAAAGATTGGCCACGTATTTCTCTGTGAGAGCAGGCCTACAAAATGTGATTGTCCAAACACTTCACATATCCGCAGCATGGTCCTTCCACGGGACTATTTTTTTTCTTTTTGTTTGCGTGTACCGAACTGTGCATAATTTAATCATGCGCTACGAATTACATTCATTGGTTGAATGACAGGTCATTGCGTAAAATAACGTAATAAAAGGGGTGTGGCAAGACTTCCATTTCGACGAATAAGAACATGGGGGAGAAAAGTCCTTGTATTGTCCCATTTCTTCGGGTGTCACAAAATCATAAAAGCATTACCATTAATTACCGGACCTTTAGCTGGCAAGCCGTGTCATTGCTGATGTGATACTTCTCGACCGTAGAGACGGTTCACAAATATCTATCACATATATAATACAGGCATTGGCTGCGGCTATGGTTCAGATACGTACATTATGCGTTTTAACTTGTTTCTTGGCTATTTCACAGATTTCAGCCGATTCCGGTTTCGAAGGTATTTAGACAGACAGACAGACAGACAGTCAGACAGACAGACGGACAGACGGACGGACGGACAGACAGACGGACAGGCAGACAGACATACGGACGGACGGACGGACGGACGGACGGACAGACAGACAGACAGACAGATAGGTTGCTTTGTTATTGCCTAATATTAGCTTCTGGCACGGTGGTGTAATGATGAGTGCCCATGCTTTCTATCATAATGGTATGGTTTAGTTTCCGAGTATTGGTGCATTTCTCTCCTCTCATTAGGGGTATAATTAATTAATTACAGCAGTGGTAAAATTCTAAAATTACAGCAGTGGTAGGATATTTTAATTACAGCAGTGGTAAAATTGTTTAATTACAGCAGTGGTAGAATTGTTTAATTACAGCAGTGGTAGAATTATTTAATTACGGCAGTTGTAGAATGTTAAATTTCAGGCGGAATAGTACAATTTGGAGGGCATAAGCCTTTCCCTTGTGCGAGGAAATGCAACCTAAAGACTAAATGGCATAGTAGGGCAGACAGGCCCTAAGCCCTGGTCGGCAGCTGGTCTAGGGTGGAAGATCCTATAGGAGGACAGCTAGAGCATTGCTTTGCTGATCCGGTAGCTTCTGCAGCTTGTCTTGTTCCAGACGTATTGGTGTTACCTTTCCTCTGGAGTAAACTAGGCAGGCTGAGAGAGGGATCATGATGTATGGGCAATACATGGTCTCTAAACTCAGCCCAGGCTTTGTGTTATAGAGAGATAAACTCCATTTTACAAACTATCGTCTGTCAAGACGGCAAGGTGCCAGTCAAGAATTGTGTAATTACAGTTGTGGTATAATTATGTAATTTACAGCAGTGATAGCATTCTTTAATTACAGCAGTGGTAGAATTCTTTAATTACAGCAGTGGTAGAATTCTCCAATTACAGCAGTGGTATAATTGTTCCCTCTCAAGAATTCTTTCATCGCAACATTGGTAAACTTAATTGCTGACAACAGTACTATAATACTATTTACATAGTAGTATTATAATACTGTCCTCACAGAAATGGTAGAATTATTTCAGTAATGGTAGGAATTACATCAGACACGTTAGAATTAATAAAACAACGAAGGGAACTGAAACAGAAAGGAAGTATAAGACATATGAAGTAGAAACATACGAAGTATACATCATTAACACGAGATATAAGAAAGAACACAAGAAAGGGCAAAAACCAGTATATACAAGATTGTTGTACTAGAATAGAGAGATATCATAAGAATGGAAGAGATTGCGAAATGTTCAAAGAAATGAAGTTATTGTCAAGAAATGTTCAACCTCAATTAAATGTTATATGTGACAAGTTGGGAAATACCCTAACAGAATCTATAAAAATTATAGAAATATGGAAGGAATACTGCAGTGGAATGTATGATATAAGTGACTGTGAGGATATGAATGAGATACATGAACCAATGAGACAGAACCTGAACCCTCATTAGATGAAATTGTATGGGCTATAAAGAACCTGAAGAATGGTATTTCGCCAGGATGTGATGAGATACCAGCTGAACTAATTAAAGCGGGAGGAGAAGAAAGCATACAAATCTATCACGCATTATGCAAAAAAAGATATGGAAATACAGTATGTGGTCAAAAGACTGGAAGATAACTATCTTCATTCCAATACAGAAAAAGGGCAACTCGAAATTATGCACCATTTATAGAACTGTTGCCCTGATCAGTCATGCAAGTAAAGGTCTACTAAAAATCATAATGGGAAGACTTCGTAAGGAAATGGAAGAAAAGATTAAGGTGGTTCATGCTGGATTTAGACAAGGAAAAGGAACAATGGATCACATACTCAACATACGTTTAATAATAGAGAAGTGTAGAGAATTTAATTTAAACATATTCTCATGTTTTGTGGATTATTCAAAGGCATTTAACTTTGTACAAGATCAGAAACTTTGGGAAATCATGAGGAAAATTGGCTTTCCATCACATGTAGTACAACTCATAAAAATGCTCTATCTAGACCAACAAGCAACGCTTAGAATAGATGGCGAGACATCAGATTCGATTGACATCAAGCAAGGAGTCCGTCAGGACTGTGTGCGGTCCCAATATTTGTTTAAACTGTACTCCGAAAATATAATGAGAGATGTTATAATTGATGAGCAGTATGATACCCTGAATATCGGTGGTCATGAAATACCAGAGATTCAATATGCTGATGATACAGTATTACTATCCACATCACATAAAAGTATAGAAAAACTAATAACCTGAACCATAAGAATAGTGAAAATCACAACTTATTTCACAACATAACAAAAACAAAGATAATGCGAACATATAAAACTACTACGGAGAAAGAAATATGTTAATGAGGAAAAATTGGAGGTGGTGGACAATTTCGAATATCTTGGGCCATTGATTACCAATAATACTATAGTGACACAATAAAAGAAATTAAAAGACGAATATCTGTTGCCCTTCAAAAGACGAAAAAAAATGAATAAATTATGGAATGGGACAGGCAGAACTACAAAACTTAAATTTTTAAGAGCATGCGTCTTTCCCATTGTAACATACGCCTGTGAGACCTAGACACTTACTAAACAAGCTGAACAGTGCATAAATGCCTTTGAATATAAATGTTATAGATGGGTTTTAAGAATATCTTGGATACAGAAAAGAACAAATACATCCATACGACAAGACCTGAATGTTGAAGAAGGTTGGCTACCAAAGACGATAAAGCAAAGAAAATTGAAATATTTTGGCCACTTAAAACGGCATGAAAGTTTGGAGAGAACAATCATGGAGGGGTACATGCCTGGGAAGAGAGAAAGAGGAAGGCCAACGAGAATATGGGCGCAGGATGTGACTGATGATCCCCAAATGGGTATATCGGACACAGGACATCTTGCTTATGACCGAGTTTTCCGTAAGGTTGTTATGGGAGCGAGGTATTGCAAAGGACATGCTACTGAATGAATGAATGAATGAATGAATGAATGAATGAGTGGTCGAAAAAATACCTTTCTTGAAATCTTTCTCCTGTCGTCATGATATTTTCCAATGCCAATTCTCTCATTATATGAGCAAAGAACGTGGCTTTCCCATAAGTGTAAACAATGTTCGACCTTTTCATAACTGTATACAATGTTCTATTTTCCCATAATAGTATACACTATTCTACTTTCCCATAATTGTATACAATGTTCTATTTTCTTATAACTGTATACAATGTTCTACTTTCCCATAATTGTATACAACGTTCTACTTTTCCATAACTGTATACAATGTTCTATTTTCCCATAATAGTATACAATATTCTACTTTCCCATAATTGTATACAATGTTCTACTTTCCTATAACTGTATACAGTGTTCTACTTTCCCATAATTGTATACAATGTACTACTTTCCCATAATAGTATACAATGTTCTCAATCAATCAATCAATCATGTGCCATGCCGGAAAGCTTGGGTGGTCATGACTCACCATGTCACTCGATCACCAGAGTCGTGGATCAGCTCAGTGTTCCTGTCTCGACCATGCCATGTGGCCAAGCCATCCAGGTATTTACTTCTCGCTCTTCCCCTTGGTCTGTTCCCTTCGATCTTGCCAGTTGTCACCAAGTTCTCCAATTTATTTCTTCTCATAACATGTCCAAAAAAACTTTGACTGTCTACGTCTAATTTCTCTAACCAGTTTACGATTTTCATTTGTCTCCTGTAGAACTTGGTCATTGGTTTTTCTGTCTGTCCATGGTATTCTTTGCATTCTCCCCAGAAACCAAATTTCTGCAGCCATTAGATGTTTTTCTGCTTTACTGCTCATTGTCCAAGTTTCACATCCATACAAAAGAACAGGCTCTATGTAGCACCTCTACACTCTTTTTCTCGTTTCAATTGACATCTTTTTATGGTCAGTATGTTTTTCATCTTGCTAAAGGTTTTAATGTTCTACAATGTTCTACTTTCTGTGCTACAATGTGCTACAATGTTCGACTTTCTGTGCTACAATGTGCTACAATGTTCTACTTTCTGTGCTACAATGTGCTACAATGTTCTACTTTCCCATTATTGCATGCAATGTTCTACTTTCTCCTAACTGTATACCAGGTTCTACTTTCCCATAATTTGAATATTGAGCACAGCCTACTACTGGGAATGATGTTCGTATTCCGGTAAGAACCCTGGGCTTTGTCCACGTCAGATTGGAAGCACTAGACTCGAGTTTCGCCACCGTTTGAGCTCGCCGGTGAGGCATATCCCTGACTGGACCCGGGATCGAATCCCGGATCAATGGCGTATGAGGTGAGTGTGTAACCACCAGACCACGCGGCACACGCTAGACTTGACCAAATTATCACACTAGAATATCACAACGTCAACCACTGTAGGCTATAGCTCAAAGTTTCTCGATCGCCGAGACTGACATCCATTAATCGATGTGGCTCCGAATTATCAGGTCTTCTCTATCTCGCAAGGTCAGGTTGTTTTTTTTTAGTTGTTGCTTGTCCTATTCTATTCTTTATCTCAGTGATTGCCAGGATATGACTTGGACTATCTGAATGAGCTACCATCGATACTTGTGTAGCAACACTTCTCGTGTCCAACAGGGGATGATTTATTCTTCTATTCTTCTCCAGTCAGCACCCTGGTAATCTCGCAGCACATGAGTATATCGTGGTTACTCGATCATACGTCATACACCTCACCCACTCGAACTCCAGTTAACTCGAACAAGAGTGAACACAAAGACTGTTATAAGTTTCCTACGTATAATCTACACAATCAAATATCACATTATCAAATATACCATCACTTATTCAACAGTCACATCACGTTACACTACAGCATGATCTAAAAGCGTGGCTCAATGTAGAACCATATCGCTGTATACTTTTCACCATGTCCACCCAGGACGATGGATCAACGCAGACTGCCTTGGCCCGAGCTCACTTCCTGTCACCTGGGAAGTGAGCTCCAGCGTTTTCACGTTGTGTGGAAAGCCCCTGCTTTCCACGTTCTCGTGTTCACTTCCGAACACAGTCGTAACCTTTACTCTCTGAATTAGGTTATAACTGAACCATGCCATGACGTCGTCAGGCTCATGGCATTCCCCCCTTCCACGGGCAAAAATTGAGAATCAATTTTTTGAAATATGCAATTTTCGGTTGTGTAGCAATATTATTAATGTACCTTATTTCTTTTGTAATGTACCAATACTACAATCTAATTCTAATTTAACTATCTGTCGTCTTTCCATAACCCTTCTTCCATCTTCCATCTAATGTTATCCATATGCCTAGATATCTGAATTTCTGCACTTGCCCCCAAATAAAGTCCTGTACTTTAATAGCACACTTATGCACAATCTGTTTCTTTGATATCACCATGACTTCTGTCTTTCTATCACCATGACTTCTGTCTTTCTATCACCATGACTTCTGTCTTTCTATCACCATGACTTCTGTCTTTCTATCACCATGACTTCTGTCTTTCTATCACCATGACTTCTGTCTTTCTATCACCATGACTTCTGTCTTTCTATCACCATGACTTCTGTCTTTCTATTACCATGACTTCTGTCTTTCTATCACCATGACTTCTGTCTTTCTATTACCATGACTTCTGTCTTTCTATCACCATGACTTCTGTCTTTCTATTATTCAAACTAAGGCCCATTTTTCACGTTTACAGCCACCGTATCTATCATTTCCTGTAGATCCACAGCAACTGGAAATCAGAATGAGTAGACCTTAAAGCTAATGGCCTGACAAATTGTTAGGAAAAGTAAAATCTATTCACGGATAGATGCAACCA
Source organism: Cepaea hortensis (assembly GCA_963921405.1). Lineage (NCBI taxonomy): Eukaryota > Metazoa > Mollusca > Gastropoda > Stylommatophora > Helicidae > Cepaea > Cepaea hortensis. The sequence goes on from OY992889.1 coordinate 36,028,448, forward strand.
TTTAACTTGGATGGAATCGGTCTTTTTTGTAAATATTTTTTTAAAATTCGCATATCCTTTACAGGACATCGCTGTCAACAGCAGCATTTTTCAGCTGTCTGTTGATTTCTTGGCAAGATTACGCTCAGTAGTTTGCCATTGCTTTCTGAGCGGCCGGCTCAGTTGTCCCGCAAGTCACCAGCGGGGGTCGAACCGCTTCGAGCTCTAGCCCGCTACGAGACTGCGTGATAAACGGGATTACGGAGTAAGTGTTGTAACCCCTCGGTCAGAGAGACCGCCGGAATCGGTCTAGAGGAAGAAATAATGACACAGATGCATGCTGAAGTCGGACACGCTCACCTCCGAGGTACTTGACCAGGTGTGACGTACTCCCCTTGAAAGAGAAACGAAGAAGAGGAGGAAGAAACTCCGATGAACACCGGGCAAGCGCCTAGCCACTACGCAACCACCACTTTCACTAAACGATACTTGTGATGTTGTTTCTTTCAGAGAAGTGTACATACATGGACTGCTTCTACTATGGCGTGATTCCCAGGCACAGCCTGATTGAGAAGTGCCTTCTGTCCTTAAAATTCAGCAAGCTGCCCCATGAAGACATGTGCTCCAAGCTTAGAGAACGCATTGCCACCTGCGATCCGGAACGGAGCAATTGCCCAAACAAGCTACAGCAGCCGTACGAACAGAGAATGCACGATTACATATATGTGGATTTTCTAACCCAAGTTAGCTCATACTGCTGCCGCAATCAGCCCATAGTTGAACAGCTCAGAGATTGCTTTAACGACGAACTAGAGTCATGTCTGCAAACCTGCTTCCAACAAAATCTAAAGTTCGATAGAAAATGCGTTTTGTTGGAGTTCTACAAACATGCACGCTGCCCACCCTATGCGGTTGACGTTTTTATTAATCTAATTGATAATTATTTGATGTATAATCCCTATTGGAAAGTTGCAGTCCCGGCACCAAAAGAAAGCTTAAGAAAATTTTGGCCAGATGCGTTTCTTGTACATGGGTAATGCAAAATGCATATCTCTGAAGCCATTTAATAATATTTTGTGGAACATTTCCAACCTAAACAAAGGTTTCTAACTCTAAAATGATGTCAAGGTTACATACACAATGTTCTCTCCCCGTTATAATTGCACTGACACATTATACGTTCATTATTTACTTAGCTTTAATAACTATATTCACTCATACAGTGGCTTGTTCTGTCCAGAACTAAACCCCATAATGTTAAAGTTTGGTGCACGTCCTTTCACAGAACGTCACAATCAACCCTGAAATTTTTTGGTTGTTTGTGATTTTCTGGGCAATTTTACGTTCAGTGTTAGTCAAGTCCTAGTCAGATAGTTAGTTAGTTAGTTATCAGTTGGGGTATCTTCGTTGCACTCCGGACATGTCCATAGGTGCTCAGATCCTCCCCCCAGCATATGCATCAGCGTCCGGTGGCTAATAGTGCCAGTTCTGTGTTGGTTGACGAGGCGCTTTGTTTTCCCGATGTACCTCTCGCGTCTGGCTGTGCCGATTCTTACTCCCAGGTCTTTCATCCTGGACAGCGATGTGGAATCACTAGCGTCAAAATCCTCTGTTCTCGCCAAATCTTTAAGGGCGTTAATAACATCGGCACGATCCATGGGCTGGCCATCTACAGGGGGTGCAGAGCCAGCCAATTTATCAGCTCGTTCATTTCCCTCGACTCCCGCATGTCCCGGGACGAAGATGAAAGTGACTTTGCGGACAACGGACTTCCGCAGCGACTCAGTCCACTGTCTACGTACAGATCCAGCTTCGACCTTCTGAATCATGCTCATTGAATCACTTAGTACACACACGTTGGTATAATGCTGTGATTCCAGCCATATGAAAGCCTGTGTAACTGCCATTACCTCCATCGTCTTCCTAGTCAGATATTCCTAGATGTTCCTAGTCAGATATGACAGCTAACGTATGACAGTAGAGGGCACTACCTGCTTTGTGTTAGAACGGCTTCCGGAGGAGGAGAGGAATTGGGAGGGTACAAGCCTTATCCTAGTGTAATGAAATTCAACGTAAAGACTATATTAAATGACAGGGCAGAGGAGGCCCTAAGCCTTGGTCGGCAACTGGTCTGGTATCGAAGTCCGAGAGGTCATGAGTTAGGACATTGCTTTGCTGATCCGGCAGCTTCTGCGGCTGGTCTTGTTCCAGATTTATTGCTGTTACCTTTCCTCTGGATAAACTAGACATGTCGAGAGAGGGATCGTGATCACGGGCAACACATGATCAATATAATTCAGCCCCGGCTGTGTGCTATGGAGACGTTACCATGCCTTTGTTTTAAAAGCGCAATAACTATCGACTGCCAAAACGGCAAGGTGCCAGTACAGTACTTTACGTTCGGTAGTTTTGCCTTTGCTTTCTGAGCGGCCGACACGCATACCACTGTGACAATATCAGCAAAGCGGCGTGCTTTCAAATCGGTTACGGTTGATTTAGAACCAAATATGTCAGATATTGAAACTGTTGGCTGACAGTAAGATGCAGATGGCAAAAGTATGTATCAGCCTGGCAGTACCGTGCTGTAAATTTTCTCAGTATGATGCAAGTCTTCGAAACTCCGCCCCTTACATGTTTTTTTCCCTTTAAAAATGCCGCCCCTTTATGAAGCCCCTTTACTGTGCTGCCAGATGAGGCAGCCTCTCTGTATGACAGCACGGTACGGCTCTGCAGTAGGGAAAAGAAAACGGGGAAGACCAAGAGAGACCCTGCGTAGAACCATCACCAGAGAAGGCTCATTCAACGGCCAAGTGAACATCCAAGATCTACAACAGGTAGCAGCGAACCGCCAGGCATGGAGAGCCATGACTTCTGCCCTATGCGCCGACTTAGGCTCAAGAAGAAAGATTAACTAAGAACACATCTGTAAACCAAAACAATGTTTTCCGGTAGTGAATTCGAATAACGAAGACACAAACAATATATTGCACGATTTATTGCCTGGCATATTTCACTGCATCTCGTCAGGTACATACTGCAGAAATCACACAACATAAAGTAAAATAACTAGATAAATCCTTCAAGTTGAAATATACACATGTTCGCACAGTAATGTCGATTGTCAACCACTGAATTTTCTTTGATTCTACACTGAATTAGTTAGTCTTTGAACTTTCTGTTGTATACGTTGATTCTACACTGAATTAGTTAGTCTCTGAACTTTCTATCCTGAACTAACTAATATCTGACTACCGCAACAATGTCCCAAAAATACTTGAGTTACCGTATTTATTTTACAAAAAGTATGATTAGAAATGCGAGCAGTCGCTATAACAGTTCTGTGTATATGTGTTTTATATGTATGTAAAGTAAAAGTAAAGTAAAAAAAAAAAGAGAGACCGCTCTCCCTGGCGAAGGATTTGGCGCAGTTGTTCGTAATCCCGTATATCCACGTGGGGAAAAACAGCTGCGCTAGAATCGGCAGCGGTTAGTGCCGCACTGGTAACTTACGGGGGTATGTGAGCCTGTCGTTTAGAAAGCAATGGCAAACTACTGAACGTAATACTTGCCTAGTACATCAACAGCAGCTGAAAAATGCTGATGTTGACTGCAACGTCCTGTAAGGGATATGCAACATAAAAAAGTAAAAGTATGCAACATTTAGACGATGCGGTTAATGTACACAGAGAAAAACTAGGGTTACACATAAATTGTAAGAAGACAGAGCTGATAGTCGGCGTTAAGAAGAAAGAGGTACCAATGTAATATACTGGTCATTTTTACTGTAATTTACTACCTATATAGTATTTCTTTATACTAGAAGTGTCCATAAAAGTAATAATCTGCCCTCCTGGACCAATTTTGTTTGGGGAAAATGAGATTTCAGATTTGAGACATTTCAATGGTCGCCAGTCATGGATTTTTTCCCAAAACATCAAAGTTACTGGATTACTAGAAAATTTATTTTTTGGATATCCTTTTTTTGTTTTTTTGTTTACAGGACATCACAGTCAACATCAGCATTTCTGCCGCTCTGGTGTCTTGGAAAGTTTACGTTCAGTAGTTTGCCATTGCTTTCTGAACGATCAGCACCAATACCAATGCAAAACCAACGCAATGCTGTATGCGGCCAAATCACGCGCAGCTGTGTTTAGAACGCGGGTATATGGGATTACGAACCGCGCCCGCAACCCTTTTGCCACGGAGACTGTCTTCTAGCAAATTAGTCTAAAATAATGTGCTGACACTAGATATCACCATGAAAGTAATATTCTGCCACACAGGACCAATTTTGTGGGGGGGGGGGAGGGGGGGGGGAATTGGTATTGCTCAAAATTGATAAAGTTCAAAAGGTCGCCGGCCATGGATTTTTCCCCAAAAAATTTTAGTTGCTGGATCACTAGGAAATTAGTCTAAAACAATGAGCGGACAATAGATATGAGCATAAAAGTAATAATTTGCCCTACTGGACCAATTTGGTTTTGGAAAATTGAGATAACTCAAAATTGAGAAATTTCAACAGGTCACCCGCCAATCATTGATTTTCCCAAAAACATTATAGTGGCTGGATCACTAGGAAATTAGTCTAAAACAATATAATGGTAAATGGGAATACCATGGACTGACAGAAAAAACCAATGAGAAAGTCCTACAAGAAGCAGATGAAAACTGTTAACCGATTAGAGAAATTAGACGTAGACAGCTAGGAATAGAAATAAACTAGAGAACTTGGTGACAATTGGCAAGCTTGAGGAGAAAAGACCAACGGGAACGCAGAGAAGTAAATACCTGGATGGCTTGGCCACGTGGCATGATCGAGACAAGAACACTGAGCTAATCGGCGACTCTGGTGATCGTATGAGATGTTGAAACAAGACCGGCTACTCTTATCGACATGGCACACGATGATGGGGAAAATAAAAGTCCCGGCTTCAAGATAGACATATTGTGTTACAGTGGTACCTCGGGTTACGAACGCCCCAGGTCACGAACAATTCAGGTTACGAACAACAACTTCGAACATTTTATATCTCGGGTAGCGAACAGTGCCTCGGGTTACGAACGAAGGCGAGAGAGAGAGAGAAAGAGAGAGAGAGAGAGAGAGAGAGAGAGAGAGAGAGAGAGAGAGAGAGAGAGAGAGAGAGAGAGAGAGAGAGAGATAGAGCAGGGTGTAACGTTGGAGACAAACGATTGAGTATAGTACAAACAGTACTACAGATGAGCTTGTGGATCTTCAGAATGAACAGCTGAAGACAGTAAAGGAGGAACAGTCGTCCGATGATGAGGAGTCAGTGACCGTTTCAACTGCCAGTATTAAAGAAATTTGCAGCAAGTGGGCAGACGTCGAAGACTTCATTGTGAACCATCATCCAAACAAACTTGTTGCTAACAGGGCAGTAAACCTGATGAATGATACGTGATCGCCCACATCAGAAAGATTCTCCAGCAAAAGAAGCGACAAATTTCCCTTGATAGTTTCTTGATGCATAAAGATTCCCAGTCGGCTGCCAAGAAACAGCGACAAGATACTCCTAAAACTAATGATTTAGAATAACACAGAAAGTGACAAATGTCCCGTGATCGTTTTCTTGGTAATAAAGATAGACTAAATCTCTTTTTATTTTACATTTAATTCATTCATTTAGTTGTCTTCTTTCTCTTTATTTAATACGTGAAGTATACGCATTCTTTGCGTTTTGTCGGGTAAACGACCGGATGTTAATTTAAAAAAATAACGATACTTTCACCTTGAAACGGATTGTCTTTATTTCATTGATTTCAATGTTTCGGGTTACGAACGTTTAGGGTTACGAACAGAGTTCTGGAACGAATTAAGTTCGTAGCCCCCCTCTGCCGTGTGTCCACCTTGACGAGGTAAAGAGGCTTGAGCGTTCAAATGACCCCAAGAGCTATGCCGACGGTAGCACAGCTACTGGTAGGGTCACCCATGTCGGACAGGTCAAGGGAGCAGACGAAGAGACACACAAACCTGTTGCCTTGTAGGTAGACTGGGGTCAGTCCAAGTCTAGGGAAAGCACCCCCAAAAAATGCTTGTCGAAATCGGATGTACTGAGCCACAGGCTTGACAAAGCAGTGCAACGTAACGTAATTCATGATGTCACAAATTAAAATTAATCGTTATGGTGCTAATCCCGCGAAGACCCATCAGGCGGTGATAGTGCCGGGCCCCCTGCCTCGAGGGGGTCCACCCATGACTACTGGTGGTCACCTTCCCTTGTGCTGTGGAGTCAAGGCACAGAGGAGTAGGTTAAGAGCTATTGACCAAACACCCCGGACACTCAACATACTACAGTGGAATGCCGAAGGAGTTTACAACAAGAAAGTCTCCCTAACACAGCGTCTTCATAAAGATAAAATAGATGTGGCATGCATTCAAGAGACACACCTCAACGCCAATCACAAATTCTCAGTCAGAGGATATCATGCCACACGTTTTGACCGCGAAGGACACAAAGGAGGAGTTCTAATATTTACACGAAATACAATACCTTGCAGCGAAATATCTGTTGTCTCTGACAACGAAACTGAAATTGTAGGTGTTGATATAATGATAAAGGACGTGAAAATAAGAATTTACCATCTGTATAGCCCAGCAGATAAGGATCTTACACTCTCAAACATGAAAATAACTGACACAAACTGCATTATTGTCGGAGACTTTAATAGCCGTTCAGAAAGATGGGGATACCCAGATACTGACAAAAGAGGAGATGAAGTGGAGGATAGGAAATAGACTCAAATCTCCATCTACTCAACAAAGCGGATGACATACCGAGCTTCTACTCCAGAAGATGGTTTACCACTTCTACTCCAGACTTAGCTTTCTGCACAGGAGACATCCTCCACAAAATCGATCGCCATGTGCTTGACTAATTAGCAGGTAGTGACCACAGACCAATCAAGCTTGTATTGAATATGGAGTATGTTCCACAGGAACAAAAGCCTTTGCCCCGCTGGAATTACAAACGAGCAGACTGGGACAGATTTGCCATACTAACAGACAAATATTGTGAAAATATAAATACACGATATGGCAACATGAAGCAAATGGTGGAAAGTCTAAACAGAGCAATAATACAGGCGACCACTGAGTCTATTCCAAGAGGAGCGAGGAAAAATTATAAATCATACTGGACTGAAAAACTACAAACTTTGGAGGACAAAGTTGAAGATGCCAGGAAGACAGCAGAGAGAGAACAAACAACTGAAGCGAACATCTCTCTCAAAGCCATCTCAGCAAAATATAAAAGAACAGTAAATCAAACAACAAGAGATTGTTGGAGGGAAAAAACAGAAAACCTGAATTTTGACAGGGATGGAAACAAACTATGGAAACTAGTGAAAGCCATAAACAATGAAGGACCTAGAAACAAACAAATAGCAATTAAACAAGGAAATGCCTTGCTTACAGGAAAAAAGGCTGCAAATGCACAAATAAAACATTATGCCAGTGCAAACCACATTGATATTACAACCGAACAGAAGAAAGCAATCAAAGACAAACAGATGCATGATAGTAATAACAGAGACAGCAACAGAATATATGATGGCAAATCTAACAATGGAAGAAATGGAACAGGCAATGAATACCCTAAAAAAGAAGAAATCACCAGTAAAGGATGGAATCACAAATGAAATGCTATTAGGACAAGGCACTAAGGCAAAAAAGAAACTACTAGCAGTTAATTACAGTCTAAATTACAGCTGGAAGAGAGGAATAGTCCCACAGGCATGGAAGGAAGCTATACTAATACCAGTCCCAAAGAAAGGAAAAGACAGTGAAGAACCAAATAGTTATCGACCTATCAGTCTACTTAGCGGTGTAGGAAAATTAATGGAACGCATTATCAATGGCAGGCTAACATAGCATCTGGAAGAAAACCAAACTCTTAACACCACACCAAGCAGGATTCAGAAAGTACAGATCCACTGAAGATCAAATTACCTATATAGCTCAGAAAATAGAGGATGCGTTCCAAGAGAAAAAACACACACTAGCGGTCTGGATAGATTTAGAAAAAAGCATTTGATAAAGTATGGAAGGAAGGACTGAAAGTAAAACTGCAAAAAATGCATGTTTGTGGGAAAATGTATAAATGGATCAGCCACTACCTTGAGAACAGAACTGCCAGGACAAAAGTACAAGGACAAACCAGCAAAATGATGCTGTTGGAGCAAGGTGTCCCCCAAGGAGGAGTTCTTTCATCAACATTATTCCTAGCATATATAAATAACATCATGGAAAATTTTCCAGCCAGAGTACACACATCCTCCTTTGCAGATGACCTAGCCATATGGACATCTGAAGAATATATTAGTACAGCTAACAGCAGAATACAGCAAGCCTTATTAGCGCTAGAGGACTGGTAAAAATCATGGCTAGTGAAGATAAGTGAGGAGAAAACAACATGCACAGTGTTCTCCCTCTCAAATAAAACTCACCAACCTACGCTGGTATTGAATGGAAAAAAATTGCGTCATGAAGAAAATCCAAACTATCTAGGAGTCACCTTTGATCGTCGCCTTACATGGAAGACAGGTTGAGAAAAATCGAACAAGACCAAGGCAAAGAAAGGCAATCATGAAAAAGCTTGCTGGTACAACGTGGGGAGCAGATGAGAAAGTTCTCAAGAAGTTATATACTGGACGGGTGAGGCCAGTACTGGAATATGGCATCATAGCTTGGGCAACAGCAGCTAAGTCAAACTTTAATAAAATAAGTAGAGTCCAAAATCAAGGAATGCGAATCATAACTGGAAGTCTGAAGACAACGCCTATTAATGAACTAGAAAAGATCACTTGTTTACAACCAATGCAGGATAGAAGAGATAGCAGAGCCAGCAACAAGAAGAAAAATTCAGAAGATTGACAGACCACCCTATGTATAACAGGTTTAATGGTTTTGGAAAGGAAGACTGAAGCGTGGCAACTTTGTAGAAACTGCAAAACAAAAGATTAGGGCAGATCCCATACTTAACATATCAACAGTCAAACCTATTTACATTGCAGACAAGTTCCCAGCTTGGAGACAGCAGCTACTGCCTGAGATGATAGAAAACATTCCTGGTATTGAGAAAAAGAACACTCAGCATGAAACCGAAAGAAGAGAAATAACCCTAAACTACATAAAAGAACATTACCCAAGCAGCAATTGGACCCATGCATATACAGATGGATCAGCCAAAAATTCAATAGAGAATGGAGGAGGAGGAATTCTCCTAAATTTAAAAAAATGGAGTGGAAAAAAAAACAGTCAGTGGCAACTGGAAAATATTCAAGTAACTTCAAAGCGGAGGTAGAGGTTTTGAAAACTGCAGCAGAAATGCTCTTGATGGAGGAAAATAAAGAGAAGCAAATAGCTATCTTCACAGATGCAAAGTCAGCTGTCTCAATACTGAAGAGTAAAAACAGCACATAACTAGTTGACCTAAAAGCAGCACTCCATGGTCTATGCCAGAAATCTAAAAAAGTTGTAATACAGTGGATCCCATCACATTGCAGTATACCTGGAAATGAAGAGGCTGACAGACTAGCAAAGGAGGGTGGACGACTACCACAGATTGACATAGACATAACCTATAATAAGGCAAAGATGTTTATAAAAAGCACTTATAGAACTAAATGGGAATCAGAGCATCCAGGCCGCCAGAAGGATGATGCATATTACAAACTCGACAAGAGAACAAGTAGCAATCTTCAGACTCCGCACAGGACATAACAGGCTGAAATACCATTTGTACAATAAACTAAAGATAGGAGATACAGATGAATGTAATTGTGGAACTGGTGAAATGACAGCTAAACATTTGCTGCAGGAGTGCCCAACATATGCAGAACAGAGAAAGATATTTTGACCCACACCTGCTTCATTCGAGGACAAGCTCTATGGAGGTATCAACAAGCTCAAGTTGACTACAGCTTACTTTAACTACATTCAGGTTGGCATCTAAAGGTGCATGAAGAAGTATTTAGACTGCAACACTTCATACCACAGGTATGTCGGTTACAAAAGCGTCCCAGAGGCATGAAATGGAATATTGCTTGGCTAGCAAATCCATTACGTGGAAAGTCCGAATCGAAAGCTCACCGTGTGGATGTCATCTGCATACTGCATTCTTCTGGTTTCCGGTAGAACAGCCTATGGTGAACGGGAGGCCCAAACGGAAGTGAGGCTAAGCAGCCATGTGCATGACGTGACGATTCCTTGTTGAGCCCAGTACCAGAGTGCTATGTGTCGGCTCTGCAATTATGGAAGCCTCCTTGGATAGCGGGGAATGCCCATGGTTTGCCCATGTCTTCCCTTGAGGGCTGACCAGGATGTCTTTGGTTGTTCTATATGGGCCGGCTGGGATGAGGGATAACACCACAACAGTGAGAGTCAAACGTCCTAAGAAACCCCAGGAAGGCTAACCCGGTCAACTAATGCCCGCAGAAGTCGGATATGTCAGCCTAACGGCGCAAGAATACAGCTCTGCTATAAACAGCCACAACGCAATCACGTCCGAAAAAAAAAGAAAAAAAAAAAAAAAACAACTCCGGATGAACGCAGAAGAAGAGAACAAAAAGTTCGTAACCCGACGTACCACTATATATGGTGTTAGCTTTATGTTTCTAGATGAATCTTAACCCGACGTACCACTGTATATGGTGTTAGCTCTATATTTCTAGATGAATCTTAACCCGACGTACCACTGTATATGGTGTTAGCTCTATATTGCTAGATGAATCTTAACCCGACGTACCACTGTATATTGTGTTCGCTCTATATTTCTAGATGAATCTTAACCCGACGTACCACTGTATATGGTGTTAGCTCTATATTGCTAGATGAATCTTAACCCGACGTACCACTGTATATTGTGTTCGCTCTATATTTCTAGATGAATCTTAACCCGACGTACCACTGTATATGGTGTTAGCTCTATATTTCTAGATGAATCTTAACCCGACGTACCACTGTATATGGTGTTAGCTCTATATTTCTAGATGAATCGTAACCCGACGTACCACTGTATATGGTGTTAGCTCTATATTTCTAGATGAATCTTAACCCGACGTACCTCTGTATATGGTGTTCGCTCTATATTTCTTGATGAATCTTAACCCGACGTACCACTGTATATGGTGTTAGCTCTATATTTCTAGATGAATCGTAACCCGACGTACCACTGTATATGGTGTTAGCTCTATATTTCTAGATGAATCGTAACCCGACGTAACACTGTATATGGTGTTAGCTCTATATTTCTAGATGAATCGACACTCGATGGCTGATGTGGTCAACATCCCAACGACCGCTTTTACTACCGTCTCGAAGGAAACTAGAATACATCACCACCCGACAGACAGATAAACGTGCTTGCAAGTGGGAAATTTGTATGCCCACATAAGGACAGGTATTGAGAAAACTATTGTTAGATAGTTCCTTCACGGGAGCCCGGAGGGCAAACAGAACATAAGGAGACCATAAACACGAACAGGAGAACCAAAGACAAAGATGAGAAATGGGGCGAGGGCATGGAGCAAGCTGCAGGAGATAGGACATGTTGGCGTAAGTTGATTCAGGGCCTATGCTGTGGGAGATAAAGGGGCGGAAGAAGAAAACGAGGAGGAAAAAGAAGAAGAAGAAGAAGAAAAAGAAGAAGAAGAAGAAGAAAAAGGAAAAGAAGAAGCCTACTACTGCTGCTACTGCTGCTGCTGCTGCTGCTGCTGCTGCTGCTGCTGCTGCTGCTGCTGCTGCTGCTGCTACTACTACCTACTGCTGCTGCTGCTGCTGCTAATAATAATAATAATAATAATAATAATAATAATAATAAATACTCCAATAATAAAACTGACAGTTTGAAAGTCGGCTGGCTTTTTATGGTGTTTACCAAACACGGTTTTACTTTTCATTAGATAGCCGTTATAATGCAGTTATATACATGTCCACAGCTGCTCCGATCTCCTGTGTACTAAATCCATCAGTTTAGAACCACACAATGTGACAGTTCTCTGTTGATTGACAAACACCCTCAGTCGCTCGATATACTAATCACTTCTAGCTACTCCCACCTTCAACCAGAATTGTTTGCAATCTAGCTATGATAAATGACTAATTCAGTTTAACTCTTTCAATCCCTTGAGGTCACAACAGCTACCATAGGATGTAAATAACCACAATAACAAAATCACAAGTGTTTTATATTCACAGGATACCTCTGAAGTCGCATTAGGTTCGCATGTTGGCAAGGGATACTGGTAATATGGAAATCTAATTCACATGCAAAAATCAGCCTGGTGCACTAGAAGTAGTAGGACAATTTCACAGTGGAGTATATCCCTGGGAAGGAAAATGTTGGAGCGGACTTCTTGTCAAGACACCCAGCTCCTGAAGAAGAGGAATGAATCATCTGGATTGAACTTGCAGTGGAAAAGAGTGAGATGGACTACTCTCTTAAGAGGCGGCCTATGTCGTGAAATCACTCCAAGTTTACAATCAGATGTCAAAAATACCAAGGACAGTCAGAGTAACAGCTGCAGTTGTTTACTATGGGGGTCGGTGAGATCAATCAATACACCGTCCTTTGAAAGTTCCCCACCAGTCAGGAAATTGTAACCATTTGGTTGTAACACGCGGGCTTGTTTTGGTTGTCAGGACAGGAGGAGATAACTGTGGACATTGATTAAAAACAAGGGAGATAAGAATGATTAAAAACAAGGGAGATAAGAACTTATTCTGAAATGGATAATCTGCCCCTGGGACCATCTGATGTGTTTTGTTTTGGTTGTTGAAACAAGCGAGACAACTTTTGCATTGGTTGCGCAAAGGGGAGAGAACCTATTCGGAAATGGATAGTCTGCCCTTGGAATCATCTGATGTATTGACATCAAAGACTTCACTAGATCTTCCGGCTCTGGGAGATAAACAAGACTTGTGTACATTAGTGTTGAAGAAAACGTTGACTAGAGCAGACGTGCTTTGTCACTGCAGTTGTGGATTTTAATAACATCTACCGTGTGCGGGATTAATTGGATTTAATTTTACACGTGCCTGTTACATCAAAATGTAGATGTGATTTAGAAGAACTGCTGTGTTGCCTAAGGTATAATAGATAGTTTAATTAAGCCTAATTAATATAAGCAGTAGCCTTCGTAAAACTAGCTAGAGTAGTGAAGTGATGATTAGCTCTGTTAGTTGAGAATAGAGTAGGGAAGGGGGAATTAGCTCTGCTAGTGAGAATTGTGTAGTGGGGTGATATTTGGAGAGATTTAAGAATAGGTTGGGAGATAGGGGAAGTGTCCAATAGTGGGATCTTTCAGTGGGGTGCCCACTGGGGTTCTACACTCTGTCTATTGATCTTTCCTTGTCTTAACCTGATTCATATTGAGGGATGAGCCACTCTGATCCTTGACAGAGTTTAGTCACTGATAAATCTCTGAGCAAGGCAGAAGGCCTACATTCAGCTAGTAGGGATAAGTATCAGGCGGCCTTCACCAGATGTGGTCTCTTTCTCTAACAGGTTCCCCTACGTCTATGAGGAAGCTCTACACTGGGTTTGATGGAGGTCAACTCTCATTAAGAAGAACATCAAATGAACATTCATTTTATTTTATAAGATGAATAAATACACAGAAGAAAGTACAGTCAGCACTATTTATGCTGAGCCTAGGATCCAGAGGTTCCATACGAAACTGGCTCAGTAGAGCAAGACATTATAAACGATTCATTTACAATAGGGATTTACCCAGGATGGGTGATACTCGTTTCTTCACCACATACCACTGAACATTAGTGTGTAGAGAAAGACATTTGAACATGAAGTTCTCGTGGAATAATTTAGTGCAGTGAAGAAGTACTTTAGAACCGTTTGTGTGTGACAATCTATGAACATGGATTAGAACAAATGTGAGACCTGTGACATTGAAATCTAGTTTTCACGGTACAGCGATCCGTACTTATTTGAGTTATAGGGACCTTAGTCTTTACAGTGAGTGACAGATCCATGGTTAAGGTTATACAATAACTATTTTTGGTGGATCATGCATCTAGTAGACCCAGTGGATCCTGGAGAAAGTCAACGTCTGGAAGAAGAGACGCATCAATCGGTGAGGTGTTCACGTACTAAGCTATCATGCTGTGGTGTAACCTTGCTATGATGACCATCTGACTCGGGCTCCTGATCTGCTGCTCTGAATCTACATACATACTAGAATATTCGACACACATTCTACACAGTCCACATACACACTTCTCACACACATACTCTTTGCTTTAATAAATTATTTTGTATTTATTTGTTAAAGATAGAGTTGTTGAGTATGTTGTGTTGGGGAAGAGTGAGAGGGGGCACGATCTAGGGGTGAGTGAGAGTGAGAAAGAGGTGTCTGCAGATTGACGGAGTTTTGTGGACGGAGTCTGGTGGTTTCTCTAGGACAATAATATTGGGTTAATAAAAATGTGGGTGTTGATTCCCCTCACTCCAGGGACGACACTAAAGTAAGAAAGGCTTACTCACGACAACATGTATGGGCTACTTTTGATTTCAAAGCGAGCGAAAGCAAAAAATTTAAAAAAATGTATGAACAGGAATGTCGGTATTGCTAAGAGTGTGGAAAAATGACGGAGATTGTCTCTCACTTAACGTTAAGCGAGGTAGCTACAACACACAGACACTTCCACAAACTGATTATGAAAGATATGTAGATGATAGCAGAAGTGAATGTAGGTCAGCATGGCCGAGTGGCTAGAGCACTCGCTCTTAAACTTCAGGTGGAGTCAACCACTGCATCGGTCAGTTGGACTAAAATGTTGATTTCTCGTCCTTGACTTGTGGACGTAAATGAAAGTGCCTCAGAAGATGGAGTTAGTTTACCTGATGGCAAGGGACACTAGTAGGTAATAGGGCGAGCTAATCAACACTCACAAAACAGACTGGTGCACTAGAGGTTGTAGCACTTGTATGGACTACGCTGTAGTTCAAAGCGAGGAACGCAAAAAAAAAAAAAAAAGAAGCTAGAGTGAGTAACTACTATAATGTGTTGGATAAATTAACTATAAGTATATACAATAGTTAGTTAGTTGCATATCCTTTACGTTAAAAGACATAACACTCTTATAAAACCATAGTGGAGGGCAAGGCTGAGGGCAAGCGAGCAAGAGGCAGACAACGATACAAGTGGGAAGATAACATCAAGAGATGGACGAACATTAATTTGAATGAATGTATTAGCTTATACAGCCGGCTCCCTGGCTTAGAGGTTAGCGACTTTCTCCGTAATCTCGTATACTCTCGTGAGTGACGTGACGACGGTGAGAATCGGTAGCGGCTCTAGCCGCGTCGGTAACTTACGGGGTATCTGAGCCGGTCGCTCAGAAAGCAATGGCAAACTACTGAGCGTAATCTTGCCAAGAAATCAACAATCAGCTGAAAGATGCTGATGTTGACAGCGATGTCCTGTAAAGGATATGCAAAAATTTTGTTTTTTACATTAGCTTATACAATCAAGGCGACAGACAGTGGTGGAGATACGTTGTAGCCAAACTTCATTGTGGAGACAGCACCTGATTGATTGATATCCTTTACAGGACAGCAGTCAATGCCAGCAGTATTTGACTGTGTGTGAGCTCTTGGCAAGGTTTACATTAACTAGTTTGCCATTGCTTTCTGAACGACCGGCACTCAAAACCATTTTCATAAAAAACAACGCAAGGCTGACTGCTGCCAAATCGCCTGCAGCCGTGTTTCGAACTCGGTTTACGGGGATCACGAACTGCGCCCATAACACCTTGGCCACGGAGCAGGCATGCAATAGTGGGTACCCCACTACAACAATAGTTCCTACTGTCTCGTACGTGTATTACATAATGATGAGGGCGGTTTGTAAGAATGATGGTTGTCTTAGCTTTATATTATCAATAAGTTATCAGGGGAACCATAGATTATGTGGGGGAAATACATACACCACCCCCATCATCGTCATCATTGAGTACCGTACCGACTAGCATGTGCTATCTTGTTTCTCCAAATGTTGCTGTCTCCAACAATATGTGTCAGTTCTTGGCTGACACCTTTCCGTGCCATGACTCAAGACTGCCAAGAATCTGTTCTCATTGTTTCCTCTATCTCTCTTTCCATAAGCCTTTCCTGATGTCACATCATGTTTCGATATTGCCCATTCTTATAATGTTGCACAAAAATCAGGACTGTCTCCTTCTGATGTTTGTGTTAAGCTCTCTTTATATCTGAGCATCTTTGAACACATTTAGTTTACTCAGTTTTAATGTCCAAAACATCTTCAGCATTCTCATGAATCCTATGCCTGTTTACTAATTGTCAAAATTCACAGCCATATCACAACTGGTTCTATGTTAAACGTTAGTTGCATATCCTTAGCCGGACGTAGCAATAAATCCCAGTATTCTTTGGCTGTTTGTGATTTTCTGGCAATTTTACGTTCAGTAGTTTGTTTTTGTTTTCTGAACTACCGAGTTCACACCATTGTTAAAAAAACAACACACCAAGAACGCAATATCAAGCATTGAATTATCGAGTGTGCAATATCAAGCATTGAATGATCGAGTGTGAAATATCAAGCGCTGAATGATCGAGTGTGAAATATCAAGCATTGGGTGACCAAGTGTGAAATATCAAGCATTGACTGATCAAGTGTGAAATAACAAGCATTGAATGATCGAGTGTAAAATATCAAGCACCGAATGATCGAGTGTGAAATATCATGCATTGAATAATTAAGTGTGAAATATCCAGACTAACGAGGTAAACTACTATTATCCGATGACCACCAAAAGCAACGATGGGCAGAATATTTCAAAGAAATATTAAATAGACCGTAGCCTGACATTGTTCCCAACTTGGATGGAGAAACCACCATGCCCACACTAGATGCCTACTGTGAGTGATTCACCATGGAAGAGATTAAAGAAGCCATTAAAAAATTGAAGAACAACAAAGCTGTTGGCGAAGACGACATCTCAGGAGAAATGCTCACAGCAGCAGATGAGAATACCTTACAACGTTTGTTACAGTTGACCAATGAAATCTGGCAAAACGAATATCCACCACAACAGTGGAAGGATGGTGTAATTTTCAAACTGCCAAAGAAAAAAAAAAGCGATATGTCTGATTCCAATAACCGGCATGGTATCACCCTACTGTCAATACCAGGAAAACATTTTTGTAGCATGTTACTTGAGAGATTGAAAGTCTATAGATGAAAGGCTCAGAGACGAACAAGCTGGCTTCAGACCAAAACGGTCATGTATAGACCATATTTTCACCCTCAGAATAATTATTGAAAACTGTAGAATTCCAGTCGAAATTAATCACCAACTTTGTCGACTTTCAAAAAGCCTTCGACAGTATCCACCGTCCTTCACTTTGGAATCTACTTAACATCTATGGTTTTCCTACCAAATATACCAACGTCATAAAATCTTTCTACAAAGAGACACGTTGCTACGTAAGAACAGAAACAGGCAACTCTGACTGGTTCTCAGTCGAAACAGGAGTGAAACAGGGTTGTGTCTTATCACCGATGCTTTTTGGAATAGCTATCGATTGAGTCATGCGCAAATGCACAAACAACACAAATATGGGTATCCATTGGGTTGACAAAATTCTAGAAGACCTGGACTTTGCCGACGACATAGTGCTTTTGAGTTCAACGCACCCAGATGCCAAGAGAAAATAAACCATCTCCAAAATGTTTCAGGACAAATTTGTCTCCAGATCAATCAATCAATAAATCATGTGCCATGCCGAAAAGCGTGGGCGGTCATGACTCGCCATTTCACTCGATCACCAGTGTCGTGGGTCAGCTCAGTGTTCCTGTCTCGTCCATACAATTGTGGCCAAGCCATCCAGGTATTTTCCTCTCGGTCTTCCTCTTGGTCTGTTCCCCTCGATCAACACCGCCAAAACAAAAAATATTAATCTTCCCAACAGTTCAGACGACATCAAATTAGATAACCACGTTCTTGAAAAAGTCAACAGCTTCACATACCTAGGAAGCAAAATGACATCTACAGGGGACTCAACACCAGAAATATCATCTAGAATCGCACTGGCATCTGGTGCCTTTAATAAACTGTCAAACATCTGGAAGTCAAAGATACTCAGCAAACACACGAAACTAAATATCTTCAACTCTTGTGTGATTCCAGTGCTAACGTATGGATGTGAGAGTTGGAAATCAACGGTAGCTTTAGATAAGAAATTAGACAATGTTGAGAACAAATGTCTTAGAAGAATTTTAAACATCCACTGGACAGATTTCAGAACCAATGTGCAAATAAGACAAGAGACTAAGCAAGATATTGTATCCAACTTTATAAGAAAACGCCGTTGGCCATGTACTCAGAATGGACAAGACAGGATTCCCCTACCAAGCCCTCATATGGTCACCAGTAGGGAAAAGAAATCGGGGAAGACCTAGAGAGACCCTGCGTAGAACCATCATCAGAGAAGGCTCATTCAACGGCCAAGTAAACATTCAAGATCTACAACAGGTAGCAGCGAACCGCCAAGCATGGGGAGCCATGACTTCTGCCCTATGCGCCGCCTTAGGCTCAAAAGGAAAGACTAACTAACTAATCCAGCATTGAATGATTAAGTGTGAAATAGCATGCATTAAGTGAAATATCAAGCAATAAATAATCAAGTGTGAAATATCAAGCATTAAATGATCAATTGTGAAATATCAAGCATTAAATGATCAAGTGTGAAATACCAAGCATTAAATGATCAAGTGTGAAATATCAAGCATTAAATAATTAAGTGTGAAATATGAAGCATTAAATGATTAAGTGTGAAATATCAAGCATTAAATAATTAAGTGTGAAATACCAAGCATTAAATGATCAAATGTTAAATATCAAGCATTAAATAATTAAGTGTGAAATATGAAGCATTAAATAATTAAGTGTGAAATATGAAGCATTAAATGATTAAGTGTGAAATATCAAGCACTGAATGACCGAGTTTGAAATATCAAGCATTAAATGATCAGTTGTGAAATTTCAAGCACTGAATGAACGAGTGTGAAATATCAATCACTGAATGATCGAGTGTGAAATATCAAATATTGAAATATTAAGAGTGAAATATCAAGCACTGAATGATCAAGTGTGAAATAGCAAGCACTGAATGATCAAATGTGAAATATCAAGCACTGAATGATCGAGTGTGAAATATCAAGCACTGAATGATCAAATGTGAAATATCAAGCACTGAATGATCGAGTGGGAAATATCAAGCACTGAATGATCAAATGTGAAATATCAAGCACTGAATGATCGAGTGTGAAATATCAACCACTGAATAATCAAATGTGAATTATCAAGCACTGAATGATCAAATGTGAAATATCAAGCACAGAATCATCTAGTGTGAAATATCTAGCACTGAATGATCTAGTGTAAAATTCCAAACATTAAATGATCAAGTGTGAAATATCAAGCATTAAATAATTAAGTGTGAAATATGAAGCATTAAATGATTACGTGTGAAATATCAAGCAATGAATGACCGAGTTTAAAATATGAAGCATTAAATGATCAGGTGTGGAATATCAAGCACTGAATGATCGAGTGCGAAATATCAAGCACTGAATGATCGAGTGTGAATGATCAAATATTGAATGATTAAGAGTGAAATAAAAAGCACTGAATGTTCAAATGTGAAATATCAAACAGTGAATGATAAAGTGTGAAATATCAAGCACTGAATGGTCGAGTGTGAAATATCAAGCACTGAATGGTCGAGTGTGAAATATCAAGCACTGAATGATCGAGTGTGAAATATCAAGCAGTGAATGATCTAGTGTAAAATATCAAGCATTAAATGATCGAGTGTGAAAAATCAAGCAGTGGGTGACCAAGTGTGAAATGATCAAACGTGAAATGATAAATCGTGCAATGACCTACCGTTGCTGAATAAGTTTATGTTATTCAGTTTACAACATTGTAAACAGGAGAGGCGGAATGAGGTGAGAAGTTGAATTCCCTTCCAGCCAGTATCACTGTACAAAAAAAAACAACAACAGTAACGAGATGGCAAACCTTGCATTATAACACCAATGTCTACAAGAACGACAGACAAGCCGACTATATTATCAACGAAGTAGTAATTGTGTTGGTGTTGTTTGTCCATCAAGAATAATGATGACCATTCATTTCATCCAGTGGGGTTGAAAGTATGGAGCCGTGTGTTCTAAGATGGCAGATTAGGCCTATTTTGGCTTGAAATGTTCTTTGACAATGTGGGCGAAGAATGCCTGACGTTCCAGGAGGAGGATCTCCTGCAGTGGTTTCTCTATCCAGCCTCTTCTTCACAGCTCTTGCAGTCCTGTGTGCTTCACAAGTGACTGCACCTTTGCGTAATGATGTACGCCACGAATTTCGGTCTTTGGCAGCAGTCTCCCAGGTGTCAAGATGAATTCCGAAAGCTTTCAGTGAGATTTTTAGAGTGTCTTTAAAGTGTCTTGGGAGCGTTTACCACAACGCAGCTCGCCGTAAAAAATAGTTTAGGGAGCCTGTGATCTGGCATGCGAGTTAAGTGACCATACCAGCGAATCTGATTCTTCATTAGTAGAGTGTGTTTACTGGGCATGGACGCTCTCTCTCTAGAACTTCAGTGTCTGGGATTTTGTCTTGGCATTTAATCTTCAATAGCTTCCTAAGGCAGACTTGTGGAAGTGGTTTAATTTCCTAGCGTGTCGCTAATAAACAGTTCTGGTTTGACAAGCATATAGCAGTGCTGATAATACAACTGCTTTATTGACTTTCAGCTTTGTTCCATTTCTGTCCCATACATTCTTGTACAGTCTGCCAAAGCCGCGCTGGCCTTGGAGATTCTTGCATTCATTTGGTCATCAGTTGTGGCAGCTTGTGACACAGTGCTGCCAAGATAGGTGAATTTGTCCACAACACTTAGTCTACGACCATTCACCTTGATATTCGGCACTGTGTGATTATTCCCTGGAGCTGGCTGGTACATAACTACAGTCTTCTCCAAGGTGACATTGAGCCCAAAGTTGGCACAGGCATATGAGAAAGCTGAAACATTGTGTTGCATGTCTGTCTCTGAGTTGGCATATAGAGCGCAATCATCAGCAAACAGCAGTTCTCTGACGGTGTCGTTGTTAGTTTTGGTTTTGGCTTTCAGTCTTCTGAGATTGAACAACTTTTCATCCATGCGGTAGTTGATGTATATTCCAATGTCATTGTTCTCTAAGGCATTCGTCAGCATAGCTGAAAACATGAGACTGAACAGTGTTGGTGCCAGGACACACCCTTGCTCAACTCCATTGGTGACGGGAAAGGGCTCAGACAGTTCACCATTTTCCTGTACTCTTGCCTGCATAAGTAGTAATTACAGAGAGACTGAAATATATAATTTGACCCAAAAATCAACGACGCATTGTAAGCTGGCCACTAAATAGCTTACGTAAAGCTAAACTGATGTGGTGTATTTGTGATTCACCAGTTGTTGGCTGCCGCGGTACCTTCTGTTAATCCTGTAGCAAGCGAGTGGGCCGAGTGGAGTAGCACGGTGAATACAACTGTCATGATTCAACCAGCTTAAACAATACATCGAAATAACAAGATGACAGACGAAAACAATTCCCGCGTGTAAAGCACAGCAGGCCACGCTTCTTTCTGAGCTGAGTTAAAGAATTACGTTTCTCATGGCCCTTGGAATTCGGCAACAGTTTGCGACCGTGAATATCGGAATAACAGGGCGACCTCGTGTCAAGCAAAGTTCACACCTGCCCCACCTTGCTGGGAATACAGTTTAAGATTGGAGGTCGCCCCGGCCTGATATGGGTACCATAAACTCCCGTGGAAACTAAAGGTGATCAGTGAGGTACTGACCAAACCAAATAAGGACTGATATATATATATATATATGCTCTTTGTGGCGTGTAGAAAGGTACCATAAACTATATTGGGCTGTAAAGGCGATCGGCGCGGTACTTTCCACACAACCACCGATTGCCGATTGATATATAACTTTAATGGTGTAGCACAATATGCCCTTTGTGGCGTGTAGAAGAGTACCTGAAACAATATTGGGAAGAAAAGGCAACCAGCACGGTACTGAACACACAAACACCGTTTGTCGATGTATGTATAACTTAGCGGTATAGTACAATGAATCCTTTGTGGCGTGTAGAAGTGTACCAGAAGCTATATGTAGAATTAAAGGCGACCGGCGGAGTACTGACCACACAAACACCGATTGCTGATTTATATGTAACAACATGATATCCATCACCATATATCCAATGCACATTAATGCGTGTAAAAGAGTGGTTTGTTTAAACCCACTCACGAAAGTTACGCCTGCCAAAATGTTTGCTTGCCGAGGTTAGATACATCAAACCCCCATCATAACCAGGCAGGCATAATCATTCGCTTCCCCCTCCCCTTCCCGTCACACAGCCATTCACAATCGTCATCTCATGAAGTGTAAAAGTAAAACTTTGCGTTGGAGGCATTGAAATGTACACTTTTCAACAAGCCATTGCTCTGTATACGGTTTGTGAGGTCTATGCGCCTTGCACACTTCTAACAGGGATCATTGCGGGGCTGGTCTGTTCTGTAAACTTTATATTGCGTGTGACAAGTAGGGGAGACTGGGGAGAAATGGACCAGCAATTTTGTAGTTCTCAATTTTTGCTCATCACCGGAACAGATTTTATCGAAACATAACAAAACCATGACTAAAATGTTGTACATTCATTTATTTTAAAAGGGGAAAACATTTAGCAATCTATTTCTATATGTTTCTTTACAAAATGCATTTCAAAAATGTATATGAACATGGGGAGAAATGGACCACCATTGGGGTGAAATGGACCAGCACGTGGGGAGCAATGGACCATAGTGGGGAGAAATGGACCTTTTTTAAAAAGAAGCAGCAACAACTCATCCATATTGCTATAAGAAATAAATAATCATTAAAAGGATATTTGCAGTTGTTTTTATTATTTTAAGCGACAGTAAAAAAGTTTAATATGATATATTAATCTAATATAAAGTTTTATCGAACATTTATGCCTGCAAGACTTTCTTTGAAGACATAGCCATCTTTGGTCCTAGAAGTGGTTCCAGTGATTGTAGATCTAGTAAGCTGTGCTTTAATACATGTAATTGAGACACTGGCGACATCTTCTACCTTAGGCTTAACAAATTTACCAGCAACCTTCTCACTCTTGCGCAAGAACTCTACCTCAACATCACCATCATCATCAATGTCTCCCCTTACAATTCCTACATAGTAAACACAAGTCTTCTTTGTTCCATATTCACATAGCACACACTGGCCTTCAAAAACCTCACGCACACCAGTCAAGCTAACCGTACACTCCTCATTTTCACCAAATGAAACATCAGAATCTGTGTCATCACAAAACGAAATGTCAGTTTCTGGATCTGAATCAGCATCAAGTTCTGTTAGCAGCTGTCTCTTTGCCTTTTTGGGTGGAACTTTTGCTGCCTTTTCTTTCATCACCGCTCTTTCCCTAATTCGATCTATTTCTGGCGTAGAAGTAGCCAGCATAGTTTTTCCTCTTTTCCTCATATTATTTGAATCTTTTCGAGGACCAGCTTTTGGTAGTCCTCTGAAAACATGAGGCGAAGTAAAGGAAGAAGTAGCTTTATGTTGAAGACTCCCTGATATTTCCTGCAAGTCATCTACAAGGTTCTCAACATTACACTCTTTCTGATTTTCATGAAATGCTTGTGCAGTTTGATCTGTGCTGGTACCACAATGTGGAGATGCTGATCCTGTCTGTTCATTGCTTTCTAAAGTGGCATTTTCACTGTCCTTGCTGATGGGCCTGTTCGTTATTTCTGAAGGCATACAATCATCTTCTGTAAAAACATCTTCGTTAAAGGGCCAAATACCTGACACTGCAAAGCCTGATTGAATGTTAATGGGAGTTGCCGCTTTAAGAAAAGCGTGGCCTCCTAGATTTGCAACTTGATAGATTGTCAGTGGTGTCCCAACATTTTTCATCATCCATGAATCACACGCATTGTTGTAGACCGACTTCATGGGTCCAAAAACTGAACGGTCCAAGGGCTGAGTTTTAGATGAGGTGTGTGGTGGCAACGTGATCACATGAATGTTGTTTTTCTTGCACAGTTCAAGTGATTCAAATGAAATGTGGGAATCGTGATTGTCCAAGATCAAAATCAAAGGGAAGTCTTTGGAAGGTCTTGAATGCTTAATGAAGTGATTTATAACTTTGACGAAATTATCACGGGTCATCCAACCTGATTCATTCACAAGGCCAAGGGAACCTTCAGCAAGCATAAAATTCTTAAAATTTTTTCTGGGAAACACAAAAACTGGAGGGATAATGTGACCCGCAGCTGACACAATGCAACAGATTGTGACCAGTTCTCCACTTTCTCTGGATGTCACCTGGCCTATTTGCTTCACTCCTCGTGGGTCAATTACTTTTGGCACTTTCTGTACAGTGGTCAGACCTGACTCATCCAAATTGTAGATTTGAGCTCCACTCACATTTAATTTTGTAATGGTTTCCTTCACAATGTTGAAGAAGGTGCAAATATTATGTTTGTTGAAAGCTGTAGCTCTAGCCAGAGATGTTGCCTCAGGTTGCCTTATGGTCAGCTCGGGATTCCGTCGCAAAAATCCACAAAACCAGTCATTCCCTGCCATCATTTGCTCATCCCAGGTTAAAGGATGTGCAATATTATTGACTTTCGCCATCTCGTACGCCAAAATACGAACGTTTTTAGTTGTGAGTCCATGGAACATTCTTGCGCAATCTTTCAAGTAACTAGCAAAATCAGCTTCTTGCTTAGCTGTGAAAACAAGGCTATGCCTATAATTTGGTACGAGTCTAGTAGGCAGACCATTTCCTTCTCTGTCTTTTGTAAGATTGTTATTGAGGGTAGAGCGAGCAATGCCGTACTCCCTTGCAGCTTTCCTCACTTTCATTCCATTTTTCACAGCATTAACAGCTTCTCTCATACGTTCCTCCGTAACGAGACCCTTGTTGGTGTTTCTGATGTACAATCTTGGCATCTGAAACAAAAGAGTGACAGAATTATATAACATTTAGAATGGTAGGCCTATCATTTGCAAAGAAATACTGATCATAGCACGAATGGCGTGCATCTTTAATAAATCACTGAAATCAAATTTGTTAACAGTTTTATTGGTCTATATTTAGACCCCAGTATTAAAAAGAATCAATAATGCTGATATTCGAAAGCAATCTTCAACACTTTTAATAACAACAGACTGTCTTGTCAATTTCTTCTATGTGGATAAATGAACCATGGGGAGAAATGAACCGGTCCATTTCTCCCCCATCAATATATTAAACTATTCAGCCATAAAGTCTCTTAAATCTAATATTATATGCTATATTTTTTATATGAACTCTTAAATAACAAGTAAATAAAGATATTAACGTAATTACCTTGTCCTGATTCCTGACTATGCGTCTGCTTTACGATGGTG
The DNA here is from genome assembly GCA_963921405.1 of Cepaea hortensis. Classification (NCBI taxonomy): domain Eukaryota; kingdom Metazoa; phylum Mollusca; class Gastropoda; order Stylommatophora; family Helicidae; genus Cepaea; species Cepaea hortensis. The sequence goes on from OY992889.1 coordinate 36,053,956, forward strand.
TCTGGAACTGGAAAAAGAAACTTTAGTGCAGAAAATTTTTCAAACTTTGCGTGGGAACGACCTGTGCGGGAAGTCGATGGCAAATGAAAAATTCGGACTATGTTTGATGTGGAAAACAAACTTATTATGGTTTCACTTTCATTGCATCACAGCCAGGGGCCAGACAGGGGGTGGTCCATTTCTCCCCTATGTCCATTTCTCCCCAGTCTCCCCTACATAAGAATTGATAATGAAGTGGGACAATATCAGCCTATTAAGAGAGGTGTGTGTCCGGGATGTGTAATGCATCTATATCTTTTTTCCCTATACAGTGAAAATATTTTCAGAAATGTAGAAGATATAAATTGAATCATCATTGGAGAACGAAACATCAATAACATTGGATTGCATAACATATTGATTGCAGGCAATGAGTAAGATCTGCAACAATTAGTAGATGTGGTTGTTGTACACAGTGAACAACTGGGGTTAGAATTAAATTGTAAAAAGACACAGACTATGGTCGTCACTCAATCAATCAATCAATCATGTGCCATGCCGGAAAGCGTGGGCGGTCATGATTCGCCATTTCACTCGATCACCAGAGTCGTGGATCAGCTCAGTGTTCCTGTATCGTCCATGCCATGTGGCCAAGCCATCCAGGTATTTTCCTCTCGGTCTTCCTCTTGGTCTGTTCCCTTCGATCTTGCCAGCTGTCACTAAGTTCTCCAGTCCATTTCTTCTCATAACATGTCCAAAAAATTTTGACTGTCTACGTCTAATTTCTCTAATCAACCTACGATTTTCATTTGTCTCTAGGAAGAAAGAAACACCACAATGAAATATACAAGTAAATGGGAATATTCTTCAACAAGTGAATCGGTACAATTATCTTGGAACAGTCATAACATCTGATGGGAGATGCCTTGAAGAGATTAGAACAAGAATCGCCATGGCGAAAGTAGCCTTTAGCAAGATGAAAAACATATTGACCAATAAAAAGATGTCAATTGAAACGAGAAAAAGAGTGTTGCGGTGCTACATGGAGCCTGTACTTTTGTATGGATGTGAAACTTGGACAATGAGCTGTCAAGCTGAAAAACATTTGATGGATGCGGAAATATGGTTTCTGAGGAGAATGCAAAGAATACCATGAACAGACAGAAAAAACAATGACCAAGTACTACAGGAAACAAATGAAAATCGTAAGCTGATTAGAGAAATTAGACGTAGACAGTCAACATTTTTTGGGCATGTTATGAGTAGAAATGAATTGGAGAACTTGGTGACAACTGACAAGATCGAAGGGAACAGACCAAGGGGAAGACCGATAAGTAAATACCTGGATGGCTTGGCCACATGGCATGGTCGAGACAGGAACACTGAGCTGATCCACGATTCTGATGATCGAGTGAAATGGCGAGTCATGACCGCCCACGCTTTCCGACATGGCACATGATAGACGGATGGACAAGTACAAGGGTTGCGTGTGATATTGCATGTTACACTTATTATAAAGCGGGTGAAGGACCCGATTTTACACTCTTTTGCAAACCGAAAGCTTGATACACCTTTTATTTGCCAAAAGCCATAAGTAATTAGATTGCTCTGTACACGTTTTAAGATTAATTGCTGTGTACTCTCCAACAGGAGGGGGAAACAATCTCCTTTCTATACTTCTTACAAGTCGAGGCGTTATACACTTCTGATTGTCTTCCCACAAGAAAATCTGGACTTCTCTGTAAACTTATAACTTTGTTGAAACACTTAAATGCTGGCGCCAAAGCGTTGCTTTATACACTTTCTATGGGATAAATTCTGGTTAATTTACACCGTGCTCTGTACACTTTTTCATGGACAACGCGGTGAACGCCAGACCAGCCCTCAAATATACCGCGAACAGGTGAGGTTGTTGTTCTTTTCCCTGGTCACTGAATAAGGCCGTCGTGTCATGGTTGTATTAGATCTTTAAATAATGTTCAGACCCTTCGTGATTTTATTAGAAATCGGTCTTACATTTTCCGAGTATTGTTGAAGTCGAATTCACGTTATCGTTTGTGAAGATCTGTGTTTGTGTCAGCCAGCAAATATTTGACGGCCTATCGTCGGTCTTACACGCTGAAACTTTCTCATCCGATTGTGTCAACAATATAAAATAACACGAAGTAATTTAGCTTTCATTCATTCATTCATTCATTCAGTATCATGTTCTTTGCAGAACCTCGCTCCCATAACAACCTTCCGGAAAACCTCTCGATCATAAGCAAGATGTCCCGCGTCCGATACACCCATCTGGAGATCATCCGCCACAGCCTGCACCCATCTTCACTTTGGCCTTCCTCTTTCTCTCTTCCCAGGTATATACCCCTCCATTATTGTTCTCTCCAAACTTTCGTGACGTTTCAAGTGACCAAAATATGTCAGTTTTCTTTGTTTTATCGTCTTTAATAGCCAACCTTCTTCAATATTCAGCATTAGACGTATGGATGCATTTGTTTTTTTTTTCTTTACTCAAGATATTCTTAGAACTCGTCTATAACATTTATATTCAAATGCATTTATGCTTGTTAAGCTTGTTTAGTAAGTGTCCAGGTCTCACAGGCGTATGTTGCAAAGGGAAAGATGTATGCTCTTAAAAATCTAATTTGTGTAGGCCTAGTTCTTTCTGTCCCATTCCATAATTTATTCAGTTGTTTTAGTCTTTGAAGAGCAATTGATAGTCGTCGTTTAATTTCGTTCATTGTGGATCTGTTGTTGGTAATCAATGACCCAAGATATTCAAAATTTTCCACCACCTCCAATTTTTCCTCATTAACATATGTTTCTTTCTCCATAGTTGTTTTATCTGTATGCATTATCTTTGTTTTTCCTATGTTAAGATATAAGTTGTGATTTTCATTATTCAATTGGGTTGAGGCTATTAGGTTTTCTATACCTGTCTGTGTTGTGGATAACAATACTATATTGTTATACAATACCTGACTCTCAGCCATAAGCAGATAGAAAGGATGGAAAGGATACAGAATGAAGCTATGCGCATTATTCTTGGATGTACAAGAGATACAGCATGCAGGGCGATGCGCTACCTTCTTGGTTTTCCAACCATTGAAGAGAGAATACAAGGTGGCAGGGCACGCGCCTACCTCAGAATTAACACAAACACACAACATCCACTGCATAGTGAAATTAGTAAGGTGAAGGGCAGCAGGTTAAAAAGAGGACGGTCGTGGATGGGTCAAGCCGAAGACATTCTTCAACAGGTGTGTTCACTTGAGGACTTAGAACCTGGCGAGGAGTGGGTGCAAGTGCCAACAGACTTCTGCACATCCTTTTCAGTTTGCATCCAACTAGATAGAAAATGCAGACATGAAAATCCGGCTGCTGTTGAGGCTGAAGTACAAGCGTTGATTTTCGAGAATTCGCTAGACGGTGACGCGGTCATCTACACAGATGGGTCGGTCGTCCGACATGTGAGAAGCTCATGGGCCTTTACAGCTCGGACCGGAGGGAGAATTGTGAAGGAGGACTCTGGTGCTTTCACTGAAACCACAAGTAGCCTGACCATGGAAGTCATGGCAGTAAGTAAAGCAATAACATGGCTCGAGACACAGACATTCACTAGGGCTTGTTTCCTTAGCGACTCAATGAACATGATCAAGAGGATAGAGGAGGGGTCGATCCGAAGAGAATGGTTGCTGCCTTTGGAGCGGTCTCGACTGGCAAAGATTAGTTTCATCTTCGTGCCAGGGCATGCAGGAGTACAAGGAAATGAGCGGGCTGACAAGCTCACAGGTGAGGCTACTGTGGAGGGCGGACGCGCCATGGACCAGGCCGACATTCTGAATGCTCTACGAGAAGTAAGACTTTTGCGAGAACCAAGTGATGACTGTGAATCTACAACAATGGCCAGACTGCGAGAGCAGCAAATTAAAAGAGGGGTGGCCAAACAAGAACACTACGCAGGAAGCCAAAGAAGATTTATAAACCAACACAGAACTGGCGTCGTTAGCCGCTACACGTTGCGGGATTTGCTGAGGAGGGGATCCGAGCACTTATGGACTGAATGGTTCGATGTGCAATGAGGATGATCTGTCGACTAACTAACTAACTAACTAACTAACAATACTATATCATCAGCATTACGAATCTCTGGTATTTCATGACCACCGATATTTTGGACATCATATAGCTCCCTGTTTATATAGTCTCTTACATTTCTCATTACATTCTCGGCGTACAGGTTAAACAAATAGGGGGACAGCACGCAGCCCTGACCGACTCCTTGCTTGATGTCAAACCAATCTGTTGTCTCGCCATCTATTCTGCTTGTTGGTCTAGATAGAGCATTCTTATGAGTTGTATTACTTGTGGTGGAAAGCCCACATTCCTCATGATTTCCCAAAGTTTCTGATGTTGTACACAGTCAAATGCCTTTGAATAATCCACAAAACAGAATAGATTTACATTAAATTCTCTGCACTTCTCTATTATTAAACGCATATTGAAAATGTGATCTCTTGTTACTCTTCCTTGTCTAAATCCAGCTTGAACCACGTTAATTTCTTCTTCCATGTTCTTACGAAGTCTTCCCAATATGATTTTTAGTAGAATGTTACTTGCATGACTGATCAAGGCAACAGTTCTATAGTTGGTGCATAATTTCAGGTTGCCCTTTTTGGTATTGGAATGAAGATAGTTCTCTTCCAATCTTTTGGCCATATACCATATTTCCATATCTTTTTACATAATGCGTGATAGATTTGTATGCTTTCTTCTCCTCCCGCTTTAATTAGTTCAGCTGGTATCTCATTACATCCAAGTGATTTACCATTCTTCAGTTTCTTTATTGCCCATGCAATTTCATCTAATGAGACAGAATTACGGAAAACAACGTTGCAGCGAATAGCCTTCATCAACAAACAAACAAACAAAAATACACAAAACACAACATACACACACGGGAAAGACACTACACTGACTACATTCCGATGGTGGCGTTGTTGGATCGCCCACATTTCTGCTTGTTGCACTTGAATGTTGACTTCCCATTCAGAAAGCAATGCGAATTAACGTAAATTTGCCTAGTTAATCATAAACAACAAGTAGGGGTTGGATGTAATTGCAACCTCCCGCAAAGCACATGCACTATTTTAAATCATCCATCTGCATTACTATACGTCATAGTGGTTTAGAAAGGAATGCACTATTTTAAATCATCCATCTGCGTTACTATATGGCACAGTGGTTTAGAAAGGAATGGACTATTTTAAATCATCCATCTGCGTTACTCTATGCCACAGTGGTTTAGAAAGGAATGGACTATTTTAAATCATCCATCTGCCTTACTATACGCCACAGTGGTTCAGAAAGGAATACAGTATTTTAAATCATCCATCTGCGTTACTACACGTAACAGTGGTTTAGAAAGAACATCAATGGAAGGAAAATGCACTGCCTCCAGTATCGTGTATTGTAATCTTTTCTTGTACACACGTTCCTCCAGAACATGATGTCAAATTGTTCAATATCTTCTCTGTTTGTTTTCCCCGGACTCTCAAACCCCCCCCCCCCCCCAACTTTCTCACTGCCACGACGCACTCCAGCTTATCCCTTCTTATAATGTGCCGAGAGAATGAGAACGCAAGTACCAGATCTCCGTGTGAACTTTTTTCAAGACAAGATATCCTCATTACACTTTATTACATGTCCATGGTGTTTACTCATGTGTAGTTAGTCGTCATTATCCTCACTGTGCATCGAACCATTCAGTCGTTACGTTCTCGCATCCCTTCTTCGGTATCTCCTTCAGCGTGTAACGGCCGACGACAACAGTTCTGTGTTGGTTGAATATTCTTGTCTGTGATCATCACTCCTGGGAGAAAACGGTGTTCCAGGAAGTGACCAGAGGAGTTGAATTGAGTTGAGTTAAGTTAAGAACCGACATCACTGCACTCAGGACATTCCCATACGTGCTCAGTCCCCTCGTTCAAAGAGTTATACTACTAATCGTTCCCACCGCTATATGATTAAAAGTTCTCCTGGTCTTCCCTCTCAGTTTTGAGATTCTTCCAGAACCCCTGCCGATCCCCCGCAATCTCATTCTTTCCACATATGAGTTCTCAATCTGTTCCTCCGCCTTCTCCACCTGGTCTCACAAGCGCACGACCACCTCCCCCTTGTCCATAGGCAAGATACCACCAAGAGGTGCATTCCCTGCTAGCCTATCAGCCTATTCATTCCACTTATTTGGATCTAGCCGACACCCAGGACTCCGAGGAAAGGCTAGACAGAGACATAATCAGACTGCTACTGATACTACTGGCATTCGGACTCTTCGCTGGCTATTGTAGATGAGGACGGAGCACATATGGATATATCCCTACTGCTGTGATGTCGGTTCTTGACTAAACTATGCCTCCCCCCACGCCCCCCTGTATAGAACCTTTCACATTTTTTGAATGATTTCTTAAAGTTTGTTTAGAGCTGCATTTTAATCAGATAGTGGTGGGAACGATTAGTAGTTTGACTCTTGGCTGGCTGTTGAACGAGGGGACTGAGCACGTATGGGAATGTCCTGAGTGCAGTGATGTTGGTTCTTAACTTAACTCAACTCAACTCAACACAACTCAGAGCTGCAGATTCACTGTCGTCTATTGTGGTCGTTTACTTAGTCTACGACATTCTAACTCCATATCCAAACAGTTAATTTAAAAGTTTTAATGTGGAATTTTCTTTTTTCCTTTTTTAAAAATAGGACATAAGTAATTCACAGCAACAATGTTCAATGTTGTACCGCAGATGTTTGTACACAATTTGTTGACAACTTCCAGCAGAACAGAGTGATTGCCCATATCAATAGCAATATGGCGTCTACAGGCAGGGACTGAGCTCTGTGCTTCAGGTAATTTGATGTCCTGTTGAATTAATTTATTGAATGTACTAACTGCCGCATAGTAATTAATCAAATCATACAGATTGGCATGGGAAGGCGGCAATGTAAAATATTGAAAGCGACACGCTAGATTAGCCTTTAATAGTATACATGTATAATGTATTGCTACATGACATTGATTCAAAAATCATTTGCATGTTATAAAAAAAAAATAAATTGTTTCATATAACAGACAAAATGAAATCAGAGAATGCCTGAGTTGGATAACTACGTTACAAGCTGATATATTGTTGAAAGGATTTCACTTATTTCAAAATTGGAGGAATGTGAGCTGTTGGATGAGAAGTGGAATTCTAAGTAAAGAAATGTCAGCTGCAGAATATATTTGCATGACGTCGTCATATACTGATATAGTGGTATTTGTGCTGATTCTGCTGAGTGATAGACAAGCAGGAAACAGAGTAGCCTTTAGATAGATGTTTAATTATGTTTACCAAAAGGCAGGTGTCGGTGAGATATGACAGAGCTACAGTTAACAATACTACCTGCTTTCTGTTAGCGCGGAATGTTGGCCGGCGCTCAACAAACACGACACCTCACATACCAATGGCTTTAGGTGGAAAAGCGTAATTGGGAGAGTTCTAGTGTTAGGAAATGCAACCTTAAGACTAAATGTCATGGCAGGGCAGAACAGGCCCTAAGCCTTGGTCGACATTTGTTCTAGGAGGGAAGTTTCAACAGGAGGACAGTTAGAGTATTGCTTTGCGGATCCGTGAGCTTCTGCAGCTTGTCTTGTTCCAGATGATTTGGTGTTACCTTTCCTCTGGAGTAAACTAGGCAGAGAGAGAGATAGAGAGAGAGAGAGAGAGAGAGAGAGAGAGAGAGAGAAAGAGAGAGAGAGAGAGAGGAATCATGCTGCATGGGCAACACATGATCTCTAAATTCAGCCCAGGCTTTGTCCATTGTACAAACTATTCTCTATCAAGATGGCAAGGTGCCAGTCATATGTTTAACATGTGCATTGCTATGACCAGTCATTTTCTTACTTTTTTTGTACAATCTCCATTGTTGCTACTTCTTTTATAGTCTCCATTCTTGATACTTTTTTTTGTACAGTTAACATTGTTCAGATTTCTCATTGTACAATCACAATTGTTGAGACTTCTTTTGTATATTCACCATTGTTCAGACTTCTTTTGTATAATGACCATTGTTGATACCTCTTGGTACAGTTACAATTGTTGAGATTTCTTGGTACATTCACCATTGTTCAGACTTGTTGGTACATTCACCATTGGTGAGACTTGTTTTGGAGTCACCATTGTTCAGACTTGTTTTGTTCAGTCAACATTGTTGAGACTTCTTGGTACAGTCACCATTGTTCAGATTTCTTTTGTGCAGTCACCATTGTTCAGATTTCTTTTGTGCAGTCACCATTGTTCAGATTTCTTTTGTGCAGTCATCATTGTTCAGTTTCCTTTTGTACAGTCACCATTGTTCAGACTTCTTTTGTGCAGTCAACATTGCTGTGACTTGTTTTGTACAATCGCCATTGTTCAGACTTCTTTTGTAGTCACTATTGTCAAGACTTCTTATATGCAATCACAATTGTTGAATAAATTATTCAGTTTGTGACATTTTCAGTTTCTCCATCGTTGAATGTAGTTGTTGGTTCAAAAGTAGTTTTGTCTGTAGACATTCATTTTTACTTTTAAAGTTCAGAAACAGACTGTGACCTTCATTGTCTGTTGACAGTCAGGGATTAAGTGTTCTTATCACTTTACACCAATTACGAGGAGGTATGTGCAATCGGCATACATACGCTTGGATTTGGATTTCCAGTAATTATGAATTAATCATGTTACAGGTGTCATAATTCTTTGCACGTTTCTGCATAATATGAATATGATATTTAATGTTCTCTACAATTATCTCTTAAATTATACATAGATTTAACATTCTAGGTGGAAATTCTAGAGATTTTTCTAGGTGAATGGAAGTAAGTTGGTCATCCAGATTCCTTAAGCTTTCTCCACATCTGCCATGGAATTGAAGGCGTTCGCGCAACTGCTGAGAATGTTGTGAAGTCACTGCTGTTTGTCGTGTTGATGACTGAAGGACACCACGAACTTTGTAAGTAACGACAGGACGCCGGCTGTTTCAGGAAAATGAGGTTTCTCTTCTTACGATTCATATTGCTGCACATGGTCACACAAACATACTATCACTAAACTAATTCAAATTAATACTACAACTATCACAACTAACATCTCGGCGGCAATATATAGTTTGCCATTGCCGAACTCATAATTCAGAGCCATGCGTCTGGTACCACGGTCTCCGCTCGAGTGACGTCATTTGTAACCGTTCTTTTACTGCTCTGTTCATTTAGAGTGCGCACTTCTTTGTGTCAATTCATTATTCATTATTCCCGGTGACAATTATTCAGTATGTTTTGTGTGAACTTGTATGTTTCTCTTATCACTATCGTCTCCTTTCAATAGATCTTATCATAGCTCTTTTCGTGACATGGCAACATCACACCATACTTCTTTAGAAGGTACTCCTTTAATCTTGGTTGGAATGAGTTATTTTATTGTTCATTTCTGTAGATTTGTTAATGGTTCATTGGATGGGATAACTCGTTCTACAACCACTATACTTTGTCGCTTATTTGTTACAACATGCATGATTGGTAACAATATTAATGTTTTGTTTCCCCCTGAAGGACACCTGTAAAGTTTGGTTGAAAATGTACTGCAATACATGTTATAAAATGTAGCCAGATGTCTTTAGTATACAGAAACCAAACCTAAAAGCTATACATCCATGTTTTGCTTGATACACAATCAAAGAAAATGACATATTGTGCAATGTTTGGGGAAGGAATAGTTTATATTCAAGAAGAAAATCATTCGTTGGAGTTGTTAGTTGGTTTTAGTTTTTAGTTGGTTGGCTGGTTGGTCAACAGATCATCCTCACTGGAGGTCAAACTATTTGTCCATAAGTGCTCAGATTCTCTTCTCAGTATCTCCCTCAGAGTGTAGCAGCTGGTAACACCAGTTCTATGATGGTTGACCATTCTTCATTGGCTTCCCCTATAGTGCTCTAGTCTAGCTTGAACCCATTCAACTTGATGTTCTTTCAGTCTGGTCTCTTAAGCTGTACAACTGACCAATCACTACATGTCTGGCCCCGGACACAATATGATGTTGAAATATAAATCTTATTGGGAGGCTCCAGTACTTGAGCCTCTGTGAGTTAAGAGGCTTCAGTACTTGAGCCTCTGTGAACTTAGAGGCTCCAATACTTAGGCTCTGTGAGCTTAGATCATGTGAAATAAATGACTTCCTCCTCCTCCTCCTTACATTCATCATCCTTCTGCAGAGCAAACATGGGATGGGTTGAACTGCAGTTAAATAATGAATAAAACTGGGAGTAGAAATGTATCAGCCTTACAAGAAGACAATCATTAGAGGCAGCAGATTAAATAGTTGTAAAGCTTTCCACAAACAAAAAGACCATTAGGACATTAGTGCATCTTAGAAAAATTACACACACTGAATGAATACTATTCCAGAGAAAACAGCATTCAATCTGTGGTCATATCTATAATAGTTTGGGGCTCTAACTTAAGTTATGATCAGTTTGAAAGATTGGGATGTGTTAGGGCAAGCATATAGGTAACAGCTATGTTGTCAGTACTTAATTCTATTCTTCATCTTCTTAGTCAGATATGACTGAGCTACTATATAACAGTAGACTTTCTGTTAGCTCCGAATGTTGGGCGGCGTTTACCAAACCCGACACCCCACATTGTGCCAATGGCTTCGGGCGGAGGAGTGCAATTGACAGGGTACAAGCCTTACCCTATTGCGAGTGAATGTAACCTAAAGACTAAATGACATGGCAGGGTAGACCAGGCCCTGAACCTTGATCAGCGATTAGTCTAGGATGGAAGCTCCGACAGGGGGACAGTCTGATCCGGTAGCTTCTGCAGCTTATCTTCTTCCAGACATATTGGTGTTACCTTTCCTCTCTAGCAGGGGTGGGCAAACTTTTTGTGCGTATGGCTACGTTGACAAATGTAAAGCTATTGGGGGGCCGCATATATATTATGTCCACTTTGTTTACAGCAACCTGTCACAAGAAGCAATTATGAATTGTTTATAGGTTATTAAACAGTATAAATAACTAATTATTGCAATTTTATTTTACTTATACACTTATACATTATATTTTACAGTATGGACAAAAAGTTTTACTAATTTGTTAACAAGATTTTAAAAATTTTTATTGTAATAATTTTTAAAATTATCTATCAATGACTTTAATTTAGACACAAACTGACTACATTGTCACTACAATTGTTGATTTCTAAAGAGATGTATGTAACTGCTTGCAATTTTTGACAATATTCTTGAAATCTGGAGAAAGTTTGCTTGTTGAAATTCACATGACAACGTGCAAGTTGCAATCCGACAATAAAGACCTATTCTTAGATTTGTAGATCTTCAAGCAAGAAAATGCTTGTTCGCAAATGTATGTTGATCCAAACAATGATAATAGTTTAGATGCAAAGTTTTTCAATTGGAAAATGATTCTTCTGATAAAGATCTATAGAAATCCAGCAAACCATCTGACTTGAATTTCTCTTTCAGGTCATGATCTGCTTGTAAGTCAAGCAGTTCCAACTGCATGTCCTCTGTGGCTATATCAGCTTCTGCACTAAAATTGGAACTGAGAATATTGAACTATGGCTTCAAGTTCTTGAAATTTGGAAATCTCCATCCAAATTCTTCAGTAAATGCATCTAATTGGACTTTGTGCTTTTCAGTCATTTAATCAGAAATGGTTTCTTGTTTCAGCAAAGGGAAGTGACAAAAAGTGACCTTTTTTCTGTTGCTTGTCTGGAGAACAGTGAGAGTTTTGCCTGATATGATTTTACATGTACATACAATTCATGTGCTAACACACCATTGCCCTTAAGTTTGACATTCAGTTCATTTAACTTTTCTATAATTTCAATGGCAAACATAAAGTCTAACTTCCACTCTTTATTAACAATGTTAGTATTAAAGTCACATTCAATGCCCTTCATCTCTAGGAACATCACTATTTCTTCTCTGAGTTCCCATACTCGCCTCAACACCTTGCCGAGACTCAGCCATCAAACACGGGTGTGGTACAGGACATCAAAATGTTCAGTTTCCAAATCATCAAGTAATGCCTTGAACTGTCTGTGATTAAGTCCTCTTGATCTGGTGAGGTTGATGACACTTGACAACTGGGTCAATAACATGCTTGATATTCAAAACAGTTTTACACAGTCTTTATTGATGGATCACACAGTGAAGTGGTTATAATGTGTGGTCAGGATATTCTGTTTTAATCTTATCATTTATCAACTTTACCAGACCTACATTTTTTTCCAGTCAAAGCACGAGCTCCGTCAGTTGTAACACTTGCCATCTTGTTCCAAACCAACCCAGTACTTTCAATACAGTTAGTAGCAGCATTGAATATAAAATGGCCTGTGGTTGTGTCTTTGAGTGACTCAATACTCAGTAGCTCTTCAGTGAGTTTGAAAGAAGTGTTTATTCCACGTATAAATATCAATAATTGGACAGTATCATGTACATCGGTACTCTCATCCAATGCAAGAGAGTACCACAAAAATTGTTTACTTGCATCTTGAAGTTTATGCATCAAATTGTCACTTATTTTGTCAACACGTCTGACCACAGTTCTCCTTGATTAAGTAATGTTGCCAAAAATGTTTTTTTTACAAATTCTGGACACATAATGTTTGCTGCATCTAACAAACATTCCTTGATGAACTCGCCATCAGAAAATGGCTTGTTCTGTTTTACAATTCTATGTGACAGCACAAGACTAGCTTCTGTTGCAGCATCTTGTATTGAAGACTGTATAGTGAAAACAGTTTGCTATTTCTCCAAATCTTTTACAAGCTTCGGGCATTTCCTTTCCCTCTCTTTGGTTGTTAAATTGTATCCGAAATTGGAATGTTTTGTTTGATAATGTCTTGTTAAATTGTACTCCTTGAAGACAGCCACTGACTCACGACACAACAAGCAAACTGATATGCTACCAACTTTTATAAAACAGTACTTGGTTGTCCATTCATCATTAAAAACATGGCATTCATCTTCAATCTTACATTTTTAGTGACACTTATTGTTGTAATAAAATTCTAACAGATTTTTACAAAACTTTTAAAAGGAAATGAAACAAAACCTACTTCCGGCTGTATGTGAAAATAAAATATTCAGAAAACCAGGAGTAAACTCAGAATAAATTTAAGAAATATATGAAGACTACTACAACAAATAAATTAATTTGAACATTGTAAATGTGGAAATAATTTATAACAGTAAAAAACTTTTACATTTAATATTTTCTGAAATATCTTTTTTTCATAAAATCATCCTTATTAAATGTTTATAATGTCAATAAATATTTCTCTACATTAAAATCAATAAATTTGCATTTTAGCATTACAGTACGAAGGTCAAGGACTGTTTACAAGAATAGAAAATTAGAAATAAATTTTATCATAAATGTACATGAACTTCTGTAAAATTCAACAAAATACCTTAAAAATGAAGTAAACATTTTTATTTCTAAATGCCCTTGAGGGCCGCGTAATATCAGTTGCCGGGCTGCATGCGGCCCACGGGCCGTATTTTGCCCATCCCTGCTCTAGAGTAAACTAGACAGGCAGAGAGAAGAATCATGCTGCATGGATAACACATGGTCTCTAAATTCAGCCCAGGTTTTGTGCTGTGGAGAGGTATAACTCCATTTGACAAACTATCGTCTGGCAAGACGGCAAGGTGCCAATCATGTCTTCAGTACAGAGATTGTAATCTGCACATTTTTGTGATAGTTGCTTACCATTAGTTTCACTGAACTAGATATCTAGTTGTTTTTTCTTCTGTAAGATATGGTCAGAGAGAAGGTGCTGGACTGGGCACTCCTCATTTTGTAAAATGTTGTTTAGTGTTTATTTACAAATGTAAACTTGATCTTCATTGTCTCTTTGTAGGAACATGAAATCCAGAATCAGCATCATTGCCACACTGGACATGTCCACACATGCTGCATCCCTTTGTTCAGTTGCTTAAGGAAAGTTCCCATGTTAATGGTGCTTGTGATAGCCTGGTTGAACATCTGCCTGAATCTCTTCGTGGAAAGTGAGATGATTTTACATAACACATAAACAAGACAGGTGAGTGTGTATGTGTGATGAGCACATTTAAGAATAACGTTGAAAATGTGGTTAAAACAATAAACACATACTCAGTTCATTTATAAGTTGGTCAACGTAAAAGCTTTCACTGGCCGTAAGACATACTGGGCATATGGTGCTAGACCTGTATGTTTTATAGACCAAATGGCACTCCAGGGGTCATTTGTATTGTTTTTTGTTTTGCTTTTTGGTGCATTCGCTTGCTTGTGAACTTGAGCTCAGTCTAAACACATGCTACTCCTAGTGTTTATTATTGTGCATGAGGGTTAGCTTTCCCTGTTACCAGTGTCCCTGGCCATCAGGTCGAATGCTTCTCCAACTTCAAACACTACGACAGCAGTCATGTGGTCATTATCATGCCAGCGGTCATGTGGTCATTATCATGTCAGCGGTCATGTGGTCATTATCATGCCAGCGGTCATGTGGTCATTATCATGCCAGCAGTCATGTGGTCATTATGCCAGTGGTCATATGGTCATGCCAGTGGTCATCATCATGCCAGCGGTCATGTGGTCTTTATCATGCCAGTGGTCATGTGGTCTTCATCATGCCAGTGGTCATGTGGTCTTTATCATGCCAGTGGTCATGTGGTCTTTATCATGCCAGTGGTCATGTGGTCATCATCATGCCAGCAGTCATGTGGTCATTATCATGCCAGTGGTCATGTGGTCATCATCATGCCAGTGGTCATGTGGTCATCATGCCAGTGGTCATGTGGTCATCATCATGCCAGTGGTCATGTGGTCATCATGCCAGTGGTCATGTGGTCATCATCATGCCAGTGGTCATGTGGTCATCATGCCAGTGGTCATGTGGTCATCATCATGCCAGCAGTCATGTGGTCATTATCATGCCAGCGGTCATGTGGTCATCATCATGCCAGTGGTCATGTGGTCATCATGCCAGTGGTCATGTGGTCATCATCATGCCAGTGGTCATGTGGTCATCATGCCAGTGGTCATGTGGTCATCATCATGCCAGTGGTCATGTGGTCATCATGCCAGTGGTCATGTGGTCATCATCATGCCAGTGGTCATGTGGTCATCATGCCAGTGGTCATGTGGTCATCATCATGCCAGCGGTCATGTGGTCATCATCATGCCAGCGGTCATGTGGTCATCATCATGCCAGCAGTCATGTGGTCATCATCATGCCAGCAGTCATGTGGTCATCATCATGCCAGCAGTCATGTGGTCATTATCATTCCAGTGGTCATGTGGTCATTATCATGCCAGCGGTCATGTGGTCATCATCATGCCAGCAGTCATGTGGTCATTATCATGCCAGCGGTCATGTGGTCATCATCATGCCAGCAGTCATGTGGTCATTATCATGCCAGCGGTCATGTGGTCATCATCATGCCAGCGTTCATGTGGTCATTATCATGCCAGCAGTCATGTGGTCATTATCATGCCAGCCTCCTTCACCTCCCAAGACATTGTCTGGTACCCAGGTTAGAACAGGTCAACCTGGCAGCCCAGATCAGTTTTAAACATCCACCTCCATGCAGCTTCGAACCTCATTAGGCAGGCAGAGAGGCAGTTATTTTATGGGGCCACAAAAATTATAATGCAGTGAGGTGATATTCCTTATTGATGGAGCGAAGCATAGAATAATAGAAATAAAACACGTTATCAAATGTAGTTTGCCACATGACCATGGAAATTGTGGTGGTACAGAGGTTAAAACACTTGCCTATCAGCCTGGTTATGGTTGAATTGAATTCCACTCTGTGCGAGGGTAAAAAAAAATGGCCTGGGCTGCATGTCTTCTGAACCTAAACATTAAGAATGTCTCGCTTTATCCTTCCTTCCTTCCTTCCTTCCTTCCTTCCTTCCTTCCTTCCTTCCTTCCTTCCTTGCCTGCCTGCCTGTCTGCATCCATCCATCCATCCATCCATCCATCCATCCATCCATCCATCCATCCATCCATCGCATGCCTCTTTATTGTAAACATCCTCCTGTTCTGTAGGTTACACTATACAAGCATCAGTGAAGCTGAGCACTGAGCAAGTCCTTTAGACCCAGGCCAGCACAAGTTGCCCAACAGTCCAGACAGTAGCAGCTGATGTCATCACAGTCAAGACATGCCAGGATGTACGAAGGGTGGTGGTTTTTATTTTAATAATCAATCACCATGTATTCTCAGACTTGTTTTTGGTGGTGTTTGAACAGTAATGAGTAATTGACTAATGGGAAAACATTGATTGTGTAAATTTATGGCACTGTTTTATGGTTTTGGTGTTATGTTCATGTAACCTACTTGGGTATATTGAATAAGATGGTGATGTCGTGTTATTTGAGTCATTTTTATATAGTTACATGAAATATCTGCAATGCAATTATTTCACACAAATATGAAACACAACAGTTTTGCAGGTGACATTTTTGAATGGTATTCCTGCTGCGGGTGTGAAATAGTAATTTAACTCAGGTTGGTAAACCTCTCTAGGGTGAGGAAATACAACCTAATGACAATGTCATGCAGGGCAGAATAGGCCCTAAGTCTTGTTCGGCACCTGGTCTAGGATCAAAGCCCTGACAGGCAGACAATTAGAGCATTGCTTTGCTAATTTGGCAGCTTCTTCAGTGTGTCTTGCTCCAGATGTATTGGCATTACCTTTCCTCTGGAGTAAACTAGGCAGGCAGAGAGAGGGATCATGCTGCATGGGCAACACATTGTCTCTAAATTCAGTCCAGGCTTTGTGCCATGGAGAAGTATAAATCAATGATGCAAGCTATTCTTTGTCAGGATGGCAAGGTGCCAGTTATATTTTTAACCTCTACATTGCAAATGTAGAAGATATGAAAGGAATCATCATTGGGGGAAGTAACATCAATAACATTAGATATTCAGATTATACAGTATTGATTGCAGACAATGAGCAGGATCTGCAACATTTAGTAGGTGCTGTTGTTGCACACAGTGAACAACTAGGGTTAGAATTAAATTGTAAGAAGACACAGATTATGGTCGTCACTATGAAGAAAGAAACACCACAATAGTTAGTTAGTTAGTCGACAGATCATCCTCATTGCACATCGAACCATTCAGTCCATAAGTGCTCGGATCCCCTCCTCAGCAAATCCCGCAGCGTGTAGCGGCTAACGACGCCAGTTCTGTGTTGGTTTATCAATCTTCTTTGGCTTCCTGCGTAGTGTTCTTGTTTGGCCACACCTCTTTTAATTTGCTGCTCTCGCAGTCTGGCCATTGTTGTAGATTCACAGTCATCACTTGGTTCTCGCAAAAGTCTTACTTCTCGTAGAGCATTCAGAATGTCGGCCTGGTCCATGGCGCGTCCGCCCTCCATAGTAGCCTCACCTGCGAGCTTGTCAGCCCGCTCATTTCCTTGTACTCCCGCATGCCCTGGCACGAAGATGAAACTAATCTTTGCCAGTCGAGACCGCTCCAGAGGCAGCAACCATTCTCTTCGGATCGACCCCTCCTCTATCCTCTTGATCATGTTCATTGAGTCGCTAAGGAAACAAGCCCTAGTGAATGTCTGTGTCTCGAGCCATGTTATTGATTTACTTACTGCCATGACTTCCATGGTCAGGCTACTTGTGGTTTCAGTAAAAGCACCAGAGTCCTCCTTCACAATTCTCCCTCCGGCCCGAGCTGTAAAGGCCCATGAGCTTCTCACATGTCGGACGACTGACCCATCTGTGTAGATGACCGCGTCACCGTCTAGCGAATTCTCGAAAATCAACGCTTGTACTTCAGCCTCAACAGCAGCCGGATTTTCTTGTCTGCATTTTCTGTCAAGTTGGATGCAAACTGAAAAGGATGTGCAGAAGTCTGTTGGCACTTGCACCCACTCCTCGCCAGGTTCTAAGTCCTCAAGTGAACACACCTGTTGAAGAATGTCTTCGGCTTGACCCATCCACGACCGTCCTCTTTTTAACCTGCTGCCCTTCACCTTCCTAATTTCACTATGCAGTGGATGTTGTGTGTTTGCGTTAATTCTGAGGTAGGCGCGCGCCCTGCAATCTTGTATTCTCTCTTCAATGGTTGGAAACCCAAGAAGGTAGCGCATCGCCCTGCATGCTGTATCTCTTGTACATCCAAGAATAATGCGCATAGCTTCATTCTGTATCCTTTCCATCCGTTCTATCTGCTTATGGCTGAGAGTCAGGATTGCCATTGCATACTCCAAAACAGACATGACCAACCCCTCGTACAGAAGACATAGATGGCGCTGCTCACAGTTTGCTGCCGCCATCACCTGCATCGCTGCCAAACCCCGCTTGGCCTTTATCACCTGGTCTATGTGCACATTATAAGCAAGGCTTCGATCAAACCGTATCCCCAGGTAATTCATTGCCTGCGTTCTTTCCACCATCTCTGAACACAGCATTACAGTTGGTGTTGGAGTGTTGACAATATGATTATTCAACGAGAACCAAGTCACTGTTGCCTTTGTTGGGTTGACCATTGCCCCAGCTTCATCACACCAAGTACTTATGCGATTGAGTTCGGTTTGTAGTTCCACAGCAACCTCCTCTCTATCCTTCCCCTGACGATACACTAAAACATCATTGGCATATGACAATGTCCTGCCAGGTCCAGTGATCTGCTCACTGGTGATTCTCACTGTGTAGGCGTTGAACAGTACCGGAGATAATAGTGATCCCTGTGGTAGGCCAGGATATATTGTTGTTGGTTCCGAAGTCCAACTGCCACATCTAAAAACTACTTTCCGTTGGAAGAGGGCTGCAGCGATCCAACTAAGGAGGAATGGACTTATGTTTAGTTCGAGAAGCTGAAACATTAAAAAATCCAGTGGTACTCTGTTGTATGCGTCCTCAAGATCAATCGCTGCAGCAACGGTTTCAGTGCCTGAGTGGAAACCTTCATAGACATCCTGGGCAAAGACTGCTGCATTGGTCCAGGTTTCCCTTTTTGGACGGTACCCACCCAGGGTGGGTGGGAAAACACCTTGCCTCTCTAGTTGGCTTGATATTTTCTTGGCAATTACCTTCTCCAGCAGCTTGCCTATTGTATTCTGCATGGTTATAATTCGATATCCCTGAATTTTTGTGTGGTCTTTGTCAGGCTTCGGCAAGGGAATCAGATAGCTGTGTAACCATTCCTCCTTGATGCTAGCACCCCCTATACTGTTGTTGTACATGTCTGCTAGTTTCTCTAGCTCATTGTCGGTACACCTATTAATGTCATCGTATCTTATGCCATCAGGACCTGGAGCACTGTTTTTTGATCGTCGAAGCACAGCCTTGATTTCTTTCACTGTCATTGTGTCTTCATCCGAAGTGTCCTGGGCCTTGTATCTGTCTGAGGTGACCTCCTTGGCCAGATTTCGGCCTCCCATGTCTGTCTGGTTGCTTTGCTCAAGGTAGCGTTCAAAGAGGGCTTTGCCCTTGTCCTCGTCAGTCCTCTGCCAGATGAGGTCAGCACCTTGGAAGTCAGAAATGCTCTTATTCTTGACTACACCACTCATGCTTTTATGTAGTCGCCAGAACAATTTCAGTGACTTGTCTGTGCTTACCCTTTGACACACCTCTGCCCATTTTTCGCTTTTAACAACCTTGACCAGTTTTTTGAAGTAGCTTACTTTTGTGTGCATCTCTCTTTCTAAGTGCAAGCAGGGACTAGGATGACCAGCTCTGTTCTTCTTGGCATTTTGCCATCTCCTTACAGCACTACGCTTATCCACCCAAGCCTTCTCCACCTCGAAACTCCACCACGGTGGCTGCTCCCAGCTTTTTTTCCTGCCCTGAAACGTTCTGCGCTTGTCACGTCTTATTTTACTCACCACATCTTGCCCTGTACTGTCATACTGGAACGTCTTTACCTTTAGCTTGTGCTGCCTGGTTCTGCCTTTCTCCACCAGTATGCTGCACGGGTGGTGGTCGCTGCCATGGTGTCCTAGGACACCCCATCTACACACTGTAGTGAGTGAAGGTGAAACTAGCGCCAGATCAATAGCACTGTCCTCATCGCCCGGACGGCTTGCTGTTCTGGTGACACAGCCACTGTTGATACAAACCAGGTCGATGGTTTCCAGTGCAGTCTCGAGCTCCTCCCCCTGTGTATTGGATGAAGTGTTTCCCCATGATCTGCCTTTAGCGTTGAAATCACCACAGAAAATAACATTTCTCTCGTGGCCTACTATGCCACATAAGCACTGCCACTTCTGGGCGTCCACACTGGCATTGCGGGCATAAACATTAACCACCACGAATGGTATACTGGAATGAACTCTCAACGCCTGTATTTGTATATCATCACTGTCCCAACTGGACATGTCTAGCTCTGACGCCACCATGCTGTCGCGAACGAGAATCGCCATTCCCAGATGTCGTCTGTTGTAGAAACATTTGAAGCCGGCAATCTGGAGTAGCTGATCGCCCAGTCTCGTCTCCTGGAGTGCTACAATGTCGTTCCTGTAAACTAGGGTTTCTAAAATAGAGCCCCGTTGTTTTACACTGGCACAGTTCCAATATAGAATACGGATATTCCTGAGTCCTAGACGGTGACACTTGAGTCTAAAACGCCTCAAACCTCCACGCTTACCTTGCTTCTTTTTCCCTGCGCGGCTACCCCGCCGCTTCGGTATGTTGACTGCAGACCGCACGAAGAACACACGTTCCGCCATGTTGAAAAAACGTAAACACAGACTTTGAAAACCACACACGCTGCTGAAAATTCACTCAAGGATGGCTTCGCTCGATGCACGAACTCCGTAGCACCCGCGCAGATCTTGAGTAGAAACTCCTGGTTTTACATCCTGGCACACCAATTACACGCAAGAGATGAATAAATCCATCCCCTACGCGAAAAAGTTAACGAACACAAAACCCAAAGAAACACCACAATGTGATATACAAGTGAAGAAAATATTCTTAAACAAGTGAATCAGTACAATTATCTCATAACAGTCTTAACATCTGATGGGAGATGCCTTGAAGAGATTAGAACAAGAATCGCCATGGCGAAGGTAGCTTTTTGCAAGATGGGAAACGTACTGACAAATAAAAAGATGTCAGTTACAACGAGAAAGAGTGTTTAAGTACTTCATAGAACCTGTACTTTTGTATGGATGTAAAGTGTGGACAATGAGCAGACAAGCTGAAAAACATCTAATGGCAGTGGAAATGTGGTTTCAGAGGAAAATGCAAAGAATACCATGGACAGGCAGAGAAGCCAATGACCAAGTCCTTCCTACTAGAAACAAATGAAAAGCATAAACTGATTGGAGAAATTAGACGTAGACAGTCACAATTTTTTGGACACGTTATGAGAAGAAATTGGTGACAACTGGCAAGATTGAAGGAAAATAACAAGGGTAGGGCAGAGAAGTAAATACCTGGATTGCTTGGCCACGTGGCATGATCGAGACAAGAACACAGAGCTGATCCACAACTGTGGTGATCAAGTGAGATGGTGAAACATGACCACCCATGCTTATCGGCATGACACATGATGATGATGATTGCTATGACCAGTCTCCTTCTGATTTCAAGATGGCAAAGTGCCAGTCATTGGTAAATAAGACATTAAAACCTTTAGTCATGTATACAATGATTAAAGAAGTATAATTTCACATATTCACAGTAAACATTTCCACACATTTAGTGACAGATTCAAGGGTAGCTGAGTTGCGTTAAGTATAACATTTTCACAGTTATTTCTGTTGTCCTTGGACTAAATAATCAGCTATGGACAATTGCCAGTTGCTTAGATCTAAAAGAAATTCTTTAAATGTTTGTAATTGTGAACAATTATTTCAGGCAAAAATAAATGGTTTTAAATATTTTGTCATCCCACAGCAGGTGTTGCTGTTAGGTGTGAAATGTTAGGCTTCACATTGTCTGGACCACAATATATGAAGTGGCATAGCCAGTTCCTTTCCTCGTCATCTTTGTGAGTGCAACTGACAAATATATTTTATCAATATTACTCCATCCATCATGTGCTATACCGGTAAGCGTGGGTGGTCATGTTCTGCCATCTCACTCGATCACCAGAGTCGTGGATCAGCTCCGTGTTCCTGTCTTGACCATGCTATGTGGCCAAGCCATCCAGGTATTTACTTCTTGGTCTCCCCCTTGGTCTATTCCCTTCAATCTTGCCAGTCGTCACCAAATTCTCCAAGTAATTTTTTCTCATAATATTACTCATCACACTTGAAATCACTGAATATATTCTTTGCACTTCCTGATTTCTGTTCTGCGTCTAATGTCCTTCAATCTGGTATACAATAATATTTATCACAAGGTTAGTTGATAATAGCTTATCTGAGATCTTCTCTTTTGATATTTAGGTGTTCTGTTGAAAGGAGTGCTAATCATGAAACAAGCTAATTTTACAGTGCTATAATTGCAAATATTTATATATTCGCAGTAATATCAATTTTAAATTAGCTTGTCTCATACTTAACTGTGAGCATTAATAATGAACCGGTTAACAAAAAGTCTGAGAGAACAGAAAGCTTACTGCCAAAACAAAAGTTCTGATCTATCAAGCCTAAGTCCTTAGTAGATGGTGCGTTATGGTGAAAGTGACCATGTGTTCACATCTATTGTGGATGAGCATTTACCGCTTGAATTGGTCTGATTAATTACATTTGCTATCTCCATGGTTATTATGCCTCTATTGAAGGACAATGTAACAAACAATTGTCTGTCAAGATGGCAAGGTGCCAGAGATATGGCAAAATAATGACAGCCATGTGTACCTATAAATTATTTATATTTTATATTTGCAAAAAATAATTAGTCACATTAAACAAGTTTTAGGTGTGTCAGCAAAAGGGAAGAAATATGATTTAAGTATGTTCACGACGGCCATTCATGTTATTGTTACACAGGCCATGTTCATGTTTGAGTCTCATCTCATCTCATCTTGTTATTCTTGCACTTTGTGTTGTCATGGTGATGTTTGAACAGCACGAGAGTGTCTGTTTATGGTTTCATGTACCGAGTTTCCCATGGACTCTGCTATTCCCTCTGTCCATCGTTTACATGGCTGGCCGCTTCTTCTGTACATCATTGCTTGTTGTGGTATACTGTTAGCTGGTAATTTAGTTACACGGCCAAACCATTTAACTTGCTACCTTCTGATAAAATCTAGCGTTGCTATAACCCTCATTTTAGTCCTGATTTCTTCATTTCTGTGGGAGTCTCCATGGTGAAGTGGTCAAGCCACCTGACTCAGGCTTTGAAGGTTGTGGATTCGATTCCGGGCCGTATCCTTCAGTTCACGAGTGCATTTTTTTTTCAGAGACTTATGGGGACTGTCACTGGAGCTACGGAGTTCGTTCTTTATGCGACGCTTTCCGCGCTGCAGAAAGAGATTGAGCCATATGGGATAAAAACCCGGCACAATGAAGTCGACCCTGTCGACTTTTAAGCGACTTTTTACTTTTCTTCATTTCTGATTTTCTCTCTTCTTGACATAGTGAGTATTCTTCTCAGGAATCTCATTTCTGTTGTGATGTTTCTTTTCTCTTTCTGTCATCTTCCAGGTTTGGCATATTTAGCATAGAGTTGGTAGGAACATTGTGTTGTAGACTGCTTTCTTAGTCTGATTATACTTCTTTGTTTTTCTATGAGCAGTATGAGAATCTTCTCCTGGCTTGCTAGGCCAGTCGCAGGTTTAGGACAGAAAAATCTGACCAAGAGGAGTCCATTCCCATTGGCCCATAACCAAGCAGTCATGATTTCCTGGTCTACATCACGGGGACGTGGGGTGTTCATGTTGAGTAATTTTTAAAACATCCGAATGAGGTTGAGTTAAAAACTTCTTCTTAAGTCCTGACCAGAAACCAAACGATCTCAAGGACTGTGCTGTTGAGCTCTCCTGTCCTTCTGTAAGCTCAAAAAACAGCAGGGTGTGTACATCAGTTCACTTACTTCATATGAGTGGAGAGACATGTTAGGATGTAACCCAGTCATGGTTCAACACAGCACAAATCAGTGGAGAGACAGGATGTAACGTGGTCATGGTTCAACACAGCACAAATCAGTGGAGAGACATGTTAGGATGTAACCCAGTCATGGTTCAACACAGCACAAATCAGTGGAGAGGCATGTTAGGATATAACCAGTCATGGTTCAACACAGCACAAATCAGTGGAAAGACATGGTAGGATATAACCTGGTCATGGTTTAACACAGCACAAATCAGTGGAGAGTCATGTTAGGATGTAACCTGGTCATGGTTCAACACAGCACATATGGGCTAACAGGAATTAGGTCTTGGTTTATCATGTTTCGTCCACAGGTTTAAGGTATTTAATTGTCACAGTGAGCATAGCTGAAAAAAACATGAAAATACAAAGAATACCATGGACAAACAGAAAAAAACAATGAGTAAGTCCTACAAGAAGCAAATGAAAGCTGTAAAATGATTGGAAAAATTAGATGGAGTCAAACATTTTTGTATATGTTATGAGAAGAAATAAATAGAGAACTTGGTGACAACTGGCAAGATTGAGGAGAAATGAATCAGGGGAAGGCAGAGAAGTAAATATCTGGATGGCTTGACCGCATGGCATGGTCGAGACAAGAACGCAGAGCTGATCTACAACTCTGATGATAGTGAAAGATTGCGAAACATGACCGCCCACTCTTATTGGCATGGCACATGATGATGATGATTTCATTGTTTTTGGAAAAAGAATGACCAGGCCAGATAAAAGGAGAGGAGGCTCTTCTAGAAGAGGTATGACATGATGTGGAGAAAGCCACGATGATTGTGGATTGCTTATTTACATCCTTTTAATGTAGGAAATAGTGGAATAGGCACCTGGAATGTT
This sequence comes from Cepaea hortensis, assembly GCA_963921405.1. Classification (NCBI taxonomy): domain Eukaryota; kingdom Metazoa; phylum Mollusca; class Gastropoda; order Stylommatophora; family Helicidae; genus Cepaea; species Cepaea hortensis. The sequence continues at coordinate 36,078,880 of OY992889.1, forward strand.
AGAACTATGTATGAATTGGGAAAGATGGCACAGATGGGAGAATAATATAAGGAGGACATTTCAGGCGCTGCATGAGATAGCAGCAGATATGATGGCTTGGTATGTGTTGGCTGAAGGCTTATACACCAGCAGAGGTAAAAGGCAGAAGAAAATGGCTCTAACCCAATACCCAGCGGATTTCGCGTGAAGAAAATTTGAATGCAATATAATATTCCAAACTGATGGAACAAAGCTGAGAAAATTTGAAAGAAAAACATTTGCAGACTGTTTAGATGTGAGGTAGAAAATTAAAAACTAAATACTATTTGCAAATACACAACCACCATTATTGCCAGTCCACCTGCCACATTGCTTCCTTCATTCTTCCCTCTTCCTCCCCTCATTAGCTTTCACCACTTGCATGACTGTGTTATTCACATACTCTGTTTCTGCTCTGTCAGGATTCACCATAGAAGCACCAGCAAAGCACCAGTCTACAGATACACCAAGCTAACACCAGTTGACAGAAAACAGTTCTCTAAGTGTCAAGACTGCTGTAGCAGCTGATGTCGCCAGTAGTTGCCAGGATGTACAGAGGGTGGTTAATGTTTTTACTTTAAAAATTGATAATTATACATTCTCAACATGTGTTCGATAGCTTTAGAAAAAATGAGCAATACTTGACTAATGTTAAAATGTTGAGTGTGCACATTTATAACACAGTTTGAGAGTTAGATTTATGTAACTTACTTGCGTATGGTTATATGATGGTGACATCACTGTGCCACTTGTCATATTTAATTAATAAAATTTTAAATTAGTAAAATTATTTTTCATAACTATGAAGCTCTATAGCGGGAGTAAGTTAGGGGAAATATGAATTGAAAATGCAGATAATTCGAAACTGAGAATTTTCGTCATACCAGAATACAGATCTTCAGATACATCAATCCAGCACCACTGAGTTTGCTAAAAATTTAAGCCATTAAATGACTACAAAACTAGTCTGAAACAGTATCGATTTTCCCCACAATATAAAAGTTTCTGGATCACTAAGAAATTAGTCTACAACAATGTGCTGACACTAGACATGACCATAAAAGTAATAACTTGCACTCCTGGGGAAATTTTCTTGACAAATTTGAGATAGCTAAAAATTGAGAAATTTTAACAGGCGGCCGATCATCGATTTTTCCCAAAATATAAAAGTTTCTGGATCACTAGGAAATTAGTCTAAAACAATGTGCTGACAATAGACATGACCATAAAAGTAATAATTTGCACTCCTAGGGAAATTTTGTTGATAAATTTGAGATAGCTAAAAACTGAGAAATTTCAACAGGCGGCCGGTCATCGATTTTTCCCAAAATATAAAAGTTTCTGGATCAATAGGAAATTAGTCTAAAACAATGTGCTGACACTAGACATGACCATAAAAGTAATAATTTGCTCTCCTGGGGCAATTTTGTTGACAAATTTGAGATAGCTAAAAACTGAGAAATTTCAACAGGTGGCCGGTCATCGATTTTTCCCAAAATATAAAAGTTTCTGGATCACTAGGAAATTAGTCTAAAACAATGTGCTGACACTAGACATGACCATAAAAGTAATAATTTGCACTCCTGGGGCAATTTTGTTGACAAATTTGAGATAGCTAAAAACTGAGAAATTTCAACAGGCGGCCGTTCATCGATTTTTCCCAAAATATAAAAGTTTCTGGATCACTAGGAAATTAGTCTAAAACAATGTGCTGACACTAGACATGACCATAAAAGTAATAATTTGCACTCCTGTGGCAATTTTGTTGACAAATTTGAGATAGCTAAAAACTGAGAAATTTCAACAGGCGGCCGGTCATCGATTTTTCTCAAAATATAAAAGTTTCTGGATCACTAGGAAATTAGTCTAAAACAATGTGCTGACACTAGACATGACCATAAAAGTAATAATTTGCACTCCTGGGGCAATTTTGTTGACAAATTTGAGATAGCTAAAAATAGAGAAATTTCAACAGGCGGCCGGTCATCGATTTTTCCCAAAATATAAAAGTTTCTGGATCAATAGGAAATTAGTCTAAAACAATGTGCTGACACTAGACATGACCATAAAAGTAATAATTTGCTCTCCTGGGGCAATTTTGTTGACAAATTTGAGATAGCTAAAAACTGAGAAATTTCAACAGGTGGCCGGTCATCGATTTTTCCCAAAATATAAAAGTTTCTGGATCACTAGGAAATTAGTCTAAAACAATGTGCTGACACTAGACATGACCATAAAAGTAATAATTTGCACTCCTGGGGCAATTTTGTTGACAAATTTGAGATAGCTAAAAACTGAGAAATTTCAACAGGCGGCCGTTCATCGATTTTTCCCAAAATATAAAAGTTTCTGGATCACTAGGAAATTAGTCTAAAACAATGTGCTGACACTAGACATGACCATAAAAGTAATAATTTGCACTCCTGTGGCAATTTTGTTGACAAATTTGAGATAGCTAAAAACTGAGAAATTTCAACAGGCGGCCGGTCATCGATTTTTCCCAAAATATAAAAGTTTCTGGATCACTAGGAAATTAGTCTAAAACAATGTGCTGACACTAGACAATACCATAAAAGTAATAATTTGCACTCCTGTGGCAATTTTGTTGACAAATTTGAGACAGCTAAAAATTGAGAAATTTCAACAGGCGGCCGGTCATCGATTTTTCCCAAATTATAAAAGTTTCTGGATCACTAGGAAATTAGTCTAAAACAATGTGCTGACACTAGACATGACCATAAAAGTAATAAATTGCACTCCTGGGGCAATTTTGTTGACAAATTTGAGATAGCTAAAAACTGAGAAATTTCAACAGGCGGCCGGTCATCGATTTTTCCCAAAATATAAAAGTTTCTGGATCACTAGGAAATTAGTCTAAAACAATGTGCTGACACTAGACATGACCATAAAAGTAATAATTTGCACTCCTGTGGCAATTTTGTTGACAAATTTGAGATAGCTAAAAACTGAGAAATTTCAACAGGCGGCCGGTCATCGATTTTTCCCAAAATATAAAAGTTTCTGGATCACTAGGAAATTAGTCTAAAACAATGTGCTGACACTAGACATGACCATAAAAGTAATAATTTGCACTCCTGGGGCAATTTTGTTGACAAATTTGAGATAGCGAAAAACTGAGAAATTTCAACAGGCGGCCGGTCATCGATTTTTCCCAAAATATAAAAGTTTCTGGATCACTAAGAAATTAGTCTAAAACAATGTGCTGACACTAGACAATACCATAAAAGTAATAATTTGCACTCCTGTGGCAATTTTGTTGACAAATTTGAGACAGCTAAAAATTGAGAAATTTCAACAGGCGGCCGGTCATCGATTTTTCCCAAAATATAAAAGTTTCTGGATCACTAGGAAATTAGTCTAAAACAATGTGCTGACACTAGACATGACCATAAAAGTAATAATTTGCACTCCTGGGGCAATTTTGTTGACAAATTTGAGATAGCTAAAAACTGAGAAATTTCAACAGGCGGCCGTTCATCGATTTTTCCCAAAATATAAAAGTTTCTGGATCACTAGGAAATTAGTCTAAAACAATGTGCTGACACTAGACATGACCATAAAAGTAATAATTTGCACTCCTGGGGCAATTTTGTTGACAAATTTGAGATAGCTAAAAACTGAGAAATTTCAACAGGCGGCCGGTCATCGATTTTTCCCAAAATATAAAAGTTTCTGGATCACTAGGAAATTAGTCTAAAACAATGTGCTGACACTAGACAATACCATAAAAGTAATAATTTGCACTCCTGGGGCAATTTTGTTGACAAATTTGAGACAGCTAAAAACTGAGAAATTTCAACAGGCGGCCGGTCATCGATTTTTCCCAAAATATAAAAGTTTCTGGATCACTAGGAAATTAGTCTAAAACAATGTGCTGACACTAGACATGACCATAAAAGTAATAATTTGCACTCCTGTGGCAATTTTGTTGACAAATTTGAGATAGCTAAAAACTGAGAAATTTCAACAGGCGGCCGGTCATCGATTTTTCCCAAAATATAAAAGTTTCTGGATCACTAAGAAATTAGTCTAAAACAATGTGCTGACACTAGACATGACCATAAAAGTAATAATTTGCACTCCTGGGGCAATTTTGTTGACAAATTTGAGATAGCTAAAAACTGAGAAATTTCAACAGGCGGCCGTTCATCGATTTTTCCCAAAATATAAAAGTTTCTGGATCACTAGGAAATTAGTCTAAAACAATGTGCTGACACTAGACAATACCATAAAAGTAATATTTGCACTCCTGGGGCAATTTTGTTGACAAATTTGAGATAGCTAAAAACTGAGAAATTTCAACAGGCGGCCGTTCATCGATTTTTCCCAAAATATAAAAGTTTCTGGATCACTAGGAAATTAGTCTAAAACAATGTGCTGACACTAGACAATACCATAAAAGTAATAATTTGCACTCCTGGGGCAATTTAGTTGACAAATTTGAGATAGCGAAAAACTGAGAAATTTCAACAGGCGGCCGGTCATCGATTTTTCCCAAAATATAAAAGTTTCTGGATCACTAGGAAATTAGTCTAAAACTATGTGCTGACACTAGACATGACCATAAAAGTAATAATTTGCACTCCTGGGGCAATTTTGTTGACAAATTTGAGATAGCTAAAAACTGAGAAATTTCAACAGGCGGCCGGTCATCGATTTTTCCCAAAATATAAAAGTTTCTGGATCACTAGGAAATTAGTCTAAAACAATGTGCTGACACTAGACAATACCATAAAAGTAATAATTTGCACTCCTGGGGCAATTTAGTTGACAAATTTGAGATAGCTAAAAACTGAGAAATTTCAACAGGCGGCCGTTCATCGATTTTTCCCAAAATATAAAAGTTTCTGGATCACTAGGAAATTAGTCTAAAACAATGTGCTGACACTAGACAATACCATAAAAGTAATAATTTGCACTCCTGGGGCAATTTAGTTGACAAATTTGAGATAGCTAAAAACTGAGAAATTTCAACAGTCGGCCGGTCATCGATTTTTCCCAAAATATAAAAGTTTCTGGATCACTAGGAAATTAGTCTAAAACAATGTGCTGACACTAGACATGACCATAAAAGTAATAATTTGCACTCCTGGGGCAATTTTGTTGACAAATTTGAGATAGCTAAAAACTGAGAAATTTCAACAGGCGGCCGGTCATCGATTTTTCCCAAAATATAAAAGTTTCTGGATCACTAGGAAATTAGTCTAAAACAATGTGCTGACACTAGACATGACCATAAAAGTAATAATTTGCACTCCTGGGGCAATTTTGTTGACAAATTTGAGATAGCTAAAAACTGAGAAATTTCAACAGGCGGCCGGTCATCGATTTTTCCCAAAATATAAAAGTTTCTGGATCACTAGGAAATTAGTCTAAAACAATGTGCTGACACTAGACAATACCATAAAAGTAATAATTTGCACTCCTGTGGCAATTTTGTTGACAAATTTGAGACAGCTAAAAATTGAGAAATTTCAACAGGCGGCCGGTCATCGATTTTTCCCAAATTATAAAAGTTTCTGGATCACTAGGAAATTAGTCTAAAACAATGTGCTGACACTAGACATGACCATAAAAGTAATAAATTGCACTCCTGGGGCAATTTTGTTGACAAATTTGAGATAGCTAAAAACTGAGAAATTTCAACAGGCGGCCGGTCATCGATTTTTCCCAAAATATAAAAGTTTCTGGATCACTAGGAAATTAGTCTAAAACAATGTGCTGACACTAGACATGACCATAAAAGTAATAATTTGCACTCCTGTGGCAATTTTGTTGACAAATTTGAGATAGCTAAAAACTGAGAAATTTCAACAGGCGGCCGGTCATCGATTTTTCCCAAAATATAAAAGTTTCTGGATCACTAGGAAATTAGTCTAAAACAATGTGCTGACACTAGACATGACCATAAAAGTAATAATTTGCACTCCTGGGGCAATTTTGTTGACAAATTTGAGATAGCTAAAAACTGAGAAATTTCAACAGGCGGCCGGTCATCGATTTTTCCCAAAATATAAAAGTTTCTGGATCACTAAGAAATTAGTCTAAAACAATGTGCTGACACTAGACAATACCATAAAAGTAATAATTTGCACTCCTGTGGCAATTTTGTTGACAAATTTGAGACAGCTAAAAATTGAGAAATTTCAACAGGCGGCCGGTCATCGATTTTTCCCAAAATATAAAAGTTTCTGGATCACTAGGAAATTAGTCTAAAACAATGTGCTGACACTAGACATGACCATAAAAGTAATAATTTGCACTCCTGGGGCAATTTTGTTGACAAATTTGAGATAGCTAAAAACTGAGAAATTTCAACAGGCGGCCGTTCATCGATTTTTCCCAAAATATAAAAGTTTCTGGATCACTAGGAAATTAGTCTAAAACAATGTGCTGACACTAGACATGACCATACAAGTAATAATTTGCACTCCTGGGGCAATTTTGTTGACAAATTTGAGATAGCTAAAAACTGAGAAATTTCAACAGGCGGCCGTTCATCGATTTTTCCCAAAATATAAAAGTTTCTGGATCACTAGGAAATTAGTCTAAAACAATGTGCTGACACTAGACATGACCATAAAAGTAATAATTTGCACTCCTGGGGCAATTTTGTTGACAAATTTGAGATAGCTTAAAATAGAGATATTTCAACAGGCGGCCGGTCATCGATTTTTCCCAAAATATAAAAGTTTCTGGATCACTAGGAAATTAGTCTAAAACAATGTGCTGACACTAGACATGACCATAAAAGTAATAATTTGCACTCCTGTGGCAATTTTGTTGACAAATTTGAGATAGCTAAAAACTTAGAAATTTCAACAGGCTGCCGGTCATCGATTTTTCCCAAAATATAAAAGTTTCTGGATCACTAGGAAATTAGTCTAAAACAATGTGCTGACACTAGACATGACCATAAAAGTAATAATTTGCACTCCTGGGGCAATTTTGTTGACAAATTTGAGATAGCTAAAAACTGAGAAATTTCAACAGGCGGCCGGTCATCGATTTTTCCCAAAATATAAAAGTTTCTGGATCACTAGGAAATTAGTCTAAAACAATGTGCTGACACTAGACATGACCATAAAAGTAATAAGTTGCACTCCTGGGGCAATTTTGTTGACAAATTTGAGATAGCTAAAAACTGAGAAATTTCAACAGGCGGCCGTTCATCGATTTTTCCCAAAATATAAAAGTTTCTGGATCACTAGGAAATTAGTCTAAAACAATGTGCTGACACTAGACATGACCATAAAAGTAATAATTTGCACTCCTGTGGCAATTTTGTTGACAAATTTGAGATAGCTAAAAATAGAGAAATTTCAACAGGCGGCCGGTCATCGATTTTTCCCAAAATATAAAAGTTTCTGGATCACTAGGAAATTAGTCTAAAACAATGTGCTGACACTAGACATGACCATAAAAGTAATAATTTGCACTCCTGGGGCAATTTTGTTGACAAATTTGAGATAGCTAAAAACTGAGAAATTTCAACAGGCGGCCGGTCATCGATTTTTCCCAAAATATAAAAGTTTCTGGATCACTAGGAAATTAGTCTAAAACAATGTGCTGACACTAGACAATACCATAAAAGTAATAATTTGCACTCCTGTGGCAATTTTGTTGACAAATTTGAGACAGCTAAAAATTGAGAAATTTCAACAGGCGGCCGGTCATCGATTTTTCCCAAAATATAAAAGTTTCTGGATCACTAGGAAATTAGTCTAAAACAATGTGCTGACACTAGACATGACCATAAAAGTAATAAATTGCACTCCTGGGGCAATTTTGTTGACAAATTTGAGATAGCTTAAAATAGAGATATTTCAACAGGCGGCCGGTCATCGATTTTTCCCAAAATATAAAAGTTTCTGGATCACTAGGAAATTAGTCTAAAACAATGTGCTGACACTAGACATGACCATAAAAGTAATAATTTGCACTCCTGTGGCAATTTTGTTGACAAATTTGAGATAGCTAAAAACTGAGAAATTTCAACAGGCGGCTGGTCATCGATTTTTCCCAAAATATAAAAGTTTCTGGATCACTAGGAAATTAGTCTAAAACAATGTGCTGACACTAGACATGACCATAAAAGTAATAATTTGCACTCCTGTGGCAATTTTGTTGACAAATTTGAGACAGCTAAAAATTGAGAAATTTCAACAGGCGGCCGGTCATCGATTTTTCCCAAAATATAAAAGTTTCTGGATCACTAGGAAATTAGTCTAAAACAATGTGCTGACACTAGACATGACCATAAAAGTAATAATTTGCACTCCTGGGGCAATTTTGTTGACAAATTTGAGATAGCTAAAAACTGAGAAATTTCAACAGGCGGCCGATCATCGATTTTTCCCAAAATATAAAAGTTTCTGGATCACTAAGAAATTAGTCTAAAACAATGTGCTGACACTAGACATGACCATAAAAGTAATAATTTGCACTCCTGGGGCAATTTTATTGACAAATTTGAGATAGCTAAAAACTGAGAAATTTCAACAGGCGGCCGGTCATCGATTTTTCCCAAAATATAAAAGTTTCTGGATCACTAGGAAATTAGTCTAAAACAATGTGCTGACACTAGACATGACCATAAAAGTAATAATTTGCACTCCTGGGGCAATTTTGTTGACAAATTTGAGATAGCTAAAAACTGAGAAATTTCAACAGGCGGCCGTTCATCGATTTTTCCCAAAATATAAAAGTTTCTGGATCACTAGGAAATTAGTCTAAAACAATGTGCTGACACTAGACATGACCATAAAAGTAATAATTTGCACTCCTGTGGCAATTTTGTTGACAAATTTGAGATAGCTAAAAATAGAGAAATTTCAACAGGCGGCCGGTCATCGATTTTTCCCAAAATATAAAAGTTTCTGGATCACTAGGAAATTAGTCTAAAACAATGTGCTGACACTAGACATGACCATAAAAGTAATAATTTGCACTCCTGGGGCAATTTTGTTGACAAATTTGAGAAAGCTAAAAACTGAGAAATTTCAACAGGCGGCCGGTCATCGATTTTTCCCAAAATATAAAAGTTTCTGGATCACTAGGAAATTAGTCTAAAACAATGTGCTGACACTAGACAATACCATAAAAGTAATAATTTGCACTCCTGTGGCAATTTTGTTGACAAATTTGAGACAGCTAAAAATTGAGAAATTTCAACAGGCGGCCGGTCATCGATTTTTCCCAAATTATAAAAGTTTCTGGATCACTAGGAAATTAGTCTAAAACAATGTGCTGACACTAGACATGACCATAAAAGTAATAAATTGCACTCCTGGGGCAATTTTGTTGACAAATTTGAGATAGCTAAAAACTGAGAAATTTCAACAGGCGGCCGGTCATCGATTTTTCCCAAAATATAAAAGTTTCTGGATCACTAGGAAATTAGTCTAAAACAATGTGCTGACACTAGACATGACCATAAAAGTAATAATTTGCACTCCTGTGGCAATTTTGTTGACAAATTTGAGATAGCTAAAAACTGAGAAATTTCAACAGGCGGCCGGTCATCGATTTTTCCCAAAATATAAAAGTTTCTGGATCACTAGGAAATTAGTCTAAAACAATGTGCTGACACTAGACATGACCATAAAAGTAATAATTTGCACTCCTGGGGCAATTTTGTTGACAAATTTGAGATAGCTAAAAACTGAGAAATTTCAACAGGCGGCCGGTCATCGATTTTTCCCAAAATATAAAAGTTTCTGGATCACTAAGAAATTAGTCTAAAACAATGTGCTGACACTAGACAATACCATAAAAGTAATAATTTGCACTCCTGTGGCAATTTTGTTGACAAATTTGAGACAGCTAAAAATTGAGAAATTTCAACAGGCGGCCGGTCATCGATTTTTCCCAAAATATAAAAGTTTCTGGATCACTAGGAAATTAGTCTAAAACAATGTGCTGACACTAGACATGACCATAAAAGTAATAATTTGCACTCCTGGGGCAATTTTGTTGACAAATTTGAGATAGCTAAAAACTGAGAAATTTCAACAGGCGGCCGTTCATCGATTTTTCCCAAAATATAAAAGTTTCTGGATCACTAGGAAATTAGTCTAAAACAATGTGCTGACACTAGACATGACCATAAAAGTAATAATTTGCACTCCTGGGGCAATTTTGTTGACAAATTTGAGATAGCTAAAAACTGAGAAATTTCAACAGGCGGCCGGTCATCGATTTTTCCCAAAATATAAAAGTTTCTGGATCACTAGGAAATTAGTCTAAAACAATGTGCTGACACTAGACAATACCATAAAAGTAATAATTTGCACTCCTGGGGCAATTTTGTTGACAAATTTGAGACAGCTAAAAACTGAGAAATTTCAACAGGCGGCCGGTCATCGATTTTTCCCAAAATATAAAAGTTTCTGGATCACTAGGAAATTAGTCTAAAACAATGTGCTGACACTAGACATGACCATAAAAGTAATAATTTGCACTCCTGTGGCAATTTTGTTGACAAATTTGAGATAGCTAAAAACTGAGAAATTTCAACAGGCGGCCGGTCATCGATTTTTCCCAAAATATAAAAGTTTCTGGATCACTAAGAAATTAGTCTAAAACAATGTGCTGACACTAGACATGACCATAAAAGTAATAATTTGCACTCCTGGGGCAATTTTGTTGACAAATTTGAGATAGCTAAAAACTGAGAAATTTCAACAGGCGGCCGGTCATCGATTTTTCCCAAAATATAAAAGTTTCTGGATCACTAGGAAATTAGTCTAAAACAATGTGCTGACACTAGACATGACCATAAAAGTAATAATTTGCACTCCTGGGGCAATTTTGTTGACAAATTTGAGATAGCTAAAAACTGAGAAATTTCAACAGGCGGCCGTTCATCGATTTTTCCCAAAATATAAAAGTTTCTGGATCACTAGGAAATTAGTCTAAAACAATGTGCTGACACTAGACAATACCATAAAAGTAATAATTTGCACTCCTGGGGCAATTTAGTTGACAAATTTGAGATAGCTAAAAACTGAGAAATTTCAACAGGCGGCCGGTCATCGATTTTTCCCAAAATATAAAAGTTTCTGGATCACTAGGAAATTAGTCTAAAACTATGTGCTGACACTAGACATGACCATAAAAGTAATAATTTGCACTCCTGGGGCAATTTTGTTGACAAATTTGAGATAGCGAAAAACTGAGAAATTTCAACAGGCGGCCGGTCATCGATTTTTCCCAAAATATAAAAGTTTCTATATCACTAGGAAATTAGTCTAAAACAATGTGCTGACACTAGACATGACCATAAAAGTAATAATTTGCACTCCTGGGGCAATTTTGTTGACAAATTTGAGATAGCTAAAAACTGAGAAATTTCAACAGGCGGCCGTTCATCGATTTTTCCCAAAATATAAAAGTTTCTGGATCACTAGGAAATTAGTCTAAAACAATGTGCTGACACTAGACAATACCATAAAAGTAATAATTTGCACTCCTGGGGCAATTTAGTTGACAAATTTGAGATAGCTAAAAACTGAGAAATTTCAACAGGCGGCCGGTCATCGATTTTTCCCAAAATATAAAAGTTTCTATATCACTAGGAAATTAGTCTAAAACAATGTGCTGACACTAGACATGACCATAAAAGTAATAATTTGCACTCCTGGGGCAATTTTGTTGACAAATTTGAGATAGCTAAAAACTGAGAAATTTCAACAGGCGGCCGGTCATCGATTTTTCCCAAAATATAAAAGTTTCTGGATCACTAGGAAATTAGTCTAAAACAATGTGCTGACACTAGACATGACCATAAAAGTAATAATTTGCACTCCTGGGGCAATTTTGTTGACAAATTTGAGATAGCTAAAAACTGAGAAATTTCAACAGGCGGCCGGTCATCGATTTTTCCCAAAATATAAAAGTTTCTGGATCACTAGGAAATTAGTCTAAAACAATGTGCTGACACTAGACAATACCATAAAAGTAATAATTTGCACTCCTGTGGCAATTTTGTTGACAAATTTGAGACAGCTAAAAATTGAGAAATTTCAACAGGCGGCCGGTCATCGATTTTTCCCAAATTATAAAAGTTTCTGGATCACTAGGAAATTAGTCTAAAACAATGTGCTGACACTAGACATGACCATAAAAGTAATAAATTGCACTCCTGGGGCAATTTTGTTGACAAATTTGAGATAGCTAAAAACTGAGAAATTTCAACAGGCGGCCGGTCATCGATTTTTCCCAAAATATAAAAGTTTCTGGATCACTAGGAAATTAGTCTAAAACAATGTGCTGACACTAGACATGACCATAAAAGTAATAATTTGCACTCCTGTGGCAATTTTGTTGACAAATTTGAGATAGCTAAAAACTGAGAAATTTCAACAGGCGGCCGGTCATCGATTTTTCCCAAAATATAAAAGTTTCTGGATCACTAGGAAATTAGTCTAAAACAATGTGCTGACACTAGACATGACCATAAAAGTAATAATTTGCACTCCTGGGGCAATTTTGTTGACAAATTTGAGATAGCTAAAAACTGAGAAATTTCAACAGGCGGCCGGTCATCGATTTTTCCCAAAATATAAAAGTTTCTGGATCACTAAGAAATTAGTCTAAAACAATGTGCTGACACTAGACAATACCATAAAAGTAATAATTTGCACTCCTGTGGCAATTTTGTTGACAAATTTGAGACAGCTAAAAATTGAGAAATTTCAACAGGCGGCCGGTCATCGATTTTTCCCAAAATATAAAAGTTTCTGGATCACTAGGAAATTAGTCTAAAACAATGTGCTGACACTAGACATGACCATAAAAGTAATAATTTGCACTCCTGGGGCAATTTTGTTGACAAATTTGAGATAGCTAAAAACTGAGAAATTTCAACAGGCGGCCGTTCATCGATTTTTCCCAAAATATAAAAGTTTCTGGATCACTAGGAAATTAGTCTAAAACAATGTGCTGACACTAGACATGACCATAAAAGTAATAATTTGCACTCCTGGGGCAATTTTGTTGACAAATTTGAGATAGCTAAAAACTGAGAAATTTCAACAGGCGGCCGGTCATCGATTTTTCCCAAAATATAAAAGTTTCTGGATCACTAGGAAATTAGTCTAAAACAATGTGCTGACACTAGACAATACCATAAAAGTAATAATTTGCACTCCTGGGGCAATTTTGTTGACAAATTTGAGACAGCTAAAAACTGAGAAATTTCAACAGGCGGCCGGTCATCGATTTTTCCCAAAATATAAAAGTTTCTGGATCACTAGGAAATTAGTCTAAAACAATGTGCTGACACTAGACATGACCATAAAAGTAATAATTTGCACTCCTGTGGCAATTTTGTTGACAAATTTGAGATAGCTAAAAACTGAGAAATTTCAACAGGCGGCCGGTCATCGATTTTTCCCAAAATATAAAAGTTTCTGGATCACTAAGAAATTAGTCTAAAACAATGTGCTGACACTAGACATGACCATAAAAGTAATAATTTGCACTCCTGGGGCAATTTTGTTGACAAATTTGAGATAGCTAAAAACTGAGAAATTTCAACAGGCGGCCGGTCATCGATTTTTCCCAAAATATAAAAGTTTCTGGATCACTAGGAAATTAGTCTAAAACAATGTGCTGACACTAGACATGACCATAAAAGTAATAATTTGCACTCCTGGGGCAATTTTGTTGACAAATTTGAGATAGCTAAAAACTGAGAAATTTCAACAGGCGGCCGTTCATCGATTTTTCCCAAAATATAAAAGTTTCTGGATCACTAGGAAATTAGTCTAAAACAATGTGCTGACACTAGACAATACCATAAAAGTAATAATTTGCACTCCTGGGGCAATTTAGTTGACAAATTTGAGATAGCTAAAAACTGAGAAATTTCAACAGGCGGCCGGTCATCGATTTTTCCCAAAATATAAAAGTTTCTGGATCACTAGGAAATTAGTCTAAAACTATGTGCTGACACTAGACATGACCATAAAAGTAATAATTTGCACTCCTGGGGCAATTTTGTTGACAAATTTGAGATAGCGAAAAACTGAGAAATTTCAACAGGCGGCCGGTCATCGATTTTTCCCAAAATATAAAAGTTTCTATATCACTAGGAAATTAGTCTAAAACAATGTGCTGACACTAGACATGACCATAAAAGTAATAATTTGCACTCCTGGGGCAATTTTGTTGACAAATTTGAGATAGCTAAAAACTGAGAAATTTCAACAGGCGGCCGTTCATCGATTTTTCCCAAAATATAAAAGTTTCTGGATCACTAGGAAATTAGTCTAAAACAATGTGCTGACACTAGACAATACCATAAAAGTAATAATTTGCACTCCTGGGGCAATTTAGTTGACAAATTTGAGATAGCTAAAAACTGAGAAATTTCAACAGGCGGCCGGTCATCGATTTTTCCCAAAATATAAAAGTTTCTATATCACTAGGAAATTAGTCTAAAACAATGTGCTGACACTAGACATGACCATAAAAGTAATAATTTGCACTCCTGGGGCAATTTTGTTGACAAATTTGAGATAGCTAAAAACTGAGAAATTTCAACAGGCGGCCGGTCATCGATTTTTCCCAAAATATAAAAGTTTCTGGATCACTAGGAAATTAGTCTAAAACAATGTGCTGACACTAGACATGACCATAAAAGTAATAATTTGCACTCCTGGGGCAATTTTGTTGACAAATTTGAGATAGCTAAAAACTGAGAAATTTCAACAGGCGGCCGTTCATCGATTTTTCCCAAAATATAAAAGTTTCTGGATCACTAGGAAATTAGTCTAAAACAATGTGCTGACACTAGACAATACCATAAAAGTAATAATTTGCATCCCTGTGGCAATTTTGTTGACAAATTTGAGGCAGCTAAAAATTGAGAAATGTCAACAGGCGGCCGGTCATCGATTTTTCCCAAAATATAAAAGTTTCTGGATCACTAGGAAATTAGTCTAAAACAATGTGCTGACACTAGACATGACCATAAAAGTAATAATTTGCACTCCTGGGGCAATTTTGTTGACAAATTTGAGATAGCTTAAAATAGAGAAATTTCAACAGGCGGCCGGTCATCGATTTTTCCCAAAATATAAAAGTTTCTGGGTCACTAGGAAATTAGTCTAAAACAATGTGCTGACACTAGACATGACCATAAAAGTAATAATTTGCACTCCTGGGGCAATTTTGTTGACAAATTTGAGATAGCTAAAAACTGAGAAATTTCAACAGGCGGCCGGTCATCGATTTTTCCCAAAATATAAAAGTTTCTGGATCACTAAGAAATTAGTCTAAAACAATGTGCTGACACTAGACAATACCATAAAAGTAATAATTTGCACTCCTGTGGCAATTTTGTTGACAAATTTGAGACAGCTAAAAATTGAGAAATTTCAACAGGCGGCCGGTCATCGATTTTTCCCAAAATATAAAAGTTTCTGGATCACTAGGAAATTAGTCTAAAACAATGTGCTGACACTAGACATGACCATAAAAGTAATAATTTGCACTCCTGGGGCAATTTTGTTGACAAATTTGAGATAGCTAAAAACTGAGAAATTTCAACAGGCGGCCGTTCATCGATTTTTCCCAAAATATAAAAGTTTCTGGATCACTAGGAAATTAGTCTAAAACAATGTGCTGACACTAGACATGACCATAAAAGTAATAATTTGCACTCCTGGGGCAATTTTGTTGACAAATTTGAGATAGCTAAAAACTGAGAAATTTCAACAGGCGGCCGGTCATCGATTTTTCCCAAAATATAAAAGTTTCTGGATCACTAGGAAATTAGTCTAAAACAATGTGCTGACACTAGACAATACCATAAAAGTAATAATTTGCACTCCTGGGGCAATTTTGTTGACAAATTTGAGACAGCTAAAAACTGAGAAATTTCAACAGGCGGCCGGTCATCGATTTTTCCCAAAATATAAAAGTTTCTGGATCACTAGGAAATTAGTCTAAAACAATGTGCTGACACTAGACATGACCATAAAAGTAATAATTTGCACTCCTGTGGCAATTTTGTTGACAAATTTGAGATAGCTAAAAACTGAGAAATTTCAACAGGCGGCCGGTCATCGATTTTTCCCAAAATATAAAAGTTTCTGGATCACTAAGAAATTAGTCTAAAACAATGTGCTGACACTAGACATGACCATAAAAGTAATAATTTGCACTCCTGGGGCAATTTTGTTGACAAATTTGAGATAGCTAAAAACTGAGAAATTTCAACAGGCGGCCGGTCATCGATTTTTCCCAAAATATAAAAGTTTCTGGATCACTAGGAAATTAGTCTAAAACAATGTGCTGACACTAGACATGACCATAAAAGTAATAATTTGCACTCCTGGGGCAATTTTGTTGACAAATTTGAGATAGCTAAAAACTGAGAAATTTCAACAGGCGGCCGTTCATCGATTTTTCCCAAAATATAAAAGTTTCTGGATCACTAGGAAATTAGTCTAAAACAATGTGCTGACACTAGACAATACCATAAAAGTAATAATTTGCACTCCTGGGGCAATTTAGTTGACAAATTTGAGATAGCTAAAAACTGAGAAATTTCAACAGGCGGCCGGTCATCGATTTTTCCCAAAATATAAAAGTTTCTGGATCACTAGGAAATTAGTCTAAAACTATGTGCTGACACTAGACATGACCATAAAAGTAATAATTTGCACTCCTGGGGCAATTTTGTTGACAAATTTGAGATAGCGAAAAACTGAGAAATTTCAACAGGCGGCCGGTCATCGATTTTTCCCAAAATATAAAAGTTTCTATATCACTAGGAAATTAGTCTAAAACAATGTGCTGACACTAGACATGACCATAAAAGTAATAATTTGCACTCCTGGGGCAATTTTGTTGACAAATTTGAGATAGCTAAAAACTGAGAAATTTCAACAGGCGGCCGTTCATCGATTTTTCCCAAAATATAAAAGTTTCTGGATCACTAGGAAATTAGTCTAAAACAATGTGCTGACACTAGACAATACCATAAAAGTAATAATTTGCACTCCTGGGGCAATTTAGTTGACAAATTTGAGATAGCTAAAAACTGAGAAATTTCAACAGGCGGCCGGTCATCGATTTTTCCCAAAATATAAAAGTTTCTATATCACTAGGAAATTAGTCTAAAACAATGTGCTGACACTAGACATGACCATAAAAGTAATAATTTGCACTCCTGGGGCAATTTTGTTGACAAATTTGAGATAGCTAAAAACTGAGAAATTTCAACAGGCGGCCGGTCATCGATTTTTCCCAAAATATAAAAGTTTCTGGATCACTAGGAAATTAGTCTAAAACAATGTGCTGACACTAGACATGACCATAAAAGTAATAATTTGCACTCCTGGGGCAATTTTGTTGACAAATTTGAGATAGCTAAAAACTGAGAAATTTCAACAGGCGGCCGTTCATCGATTTTTC
Organism: Cepaea hortensis; assembly: GCA_963921405.1. NCBI lineage: Eukaryota > Metazoa > Mollusca > Gastropoda > Stylommatophora > Helicidae > Cepaea > Cepaea hortensis. Next base: position 36,096,349 of record OY992889.1, read on the forward strand.
CCAAAATATAAAAGTTTCTGGATCACTAGGAAATTAGTCTAAAACAATGTGCTGACACTAGACAATACCATAAAAGTAATAATTTGCATCCCTGTGGCAATTTTGTTGACAAATTTGAGGCAGCTAAAAATTGAGAAATGTCAACAGGCGGCCGGTCATCGATTTTTCCCAAAATATAAAAGTTTCTGGATCACTAGGAAATTAGTCTAAAACAATGTGCTGACACTAGACATGACCATAAAAGTAATAATTTGCACTCCTGGGGCAATTTTGTTGACAAATTTGAGATAGCTTAAAATAGAGAAATTTCAACAGGCGGCCGGTCATCGATTTTTCCCAAAATATAAAAGTTTCTGGGTCACTAGGAAATTAGTCTAAAACAATGTGCTGACACTAGACATGACCATAAAAGTAATAATTTGCACTCCTGTGGCAATTTTGTTGTCAAATTTGAGATAGCTAAAAACTGAGAAATTTCAACAGGCGGCCGTTCATCGATTTTCCCCAAAATATAAAAGTTTCTGGATCACTAGGAAATTAGTCTAAAACAATGTGCTGACACTAGACATGACCATAAAAGTAATAATTTGCACTCCTGGGGCAATTTTGTTGACAAATTTGAGATAGCTAAAAACTGAGAAATTTCAACAGGCGGCCGGTCATCGATTTTTCCCAAAATATAAAAGTTTCTGGATCACTAGGAAATTAGTCTAAAACAATGTGCTGACACTAGACATGACCATAAAAGTAATAATTTGCACTCCTGTGGCAATTTTGTTGACAAATTTGAGATAGCTAAAAATAGAGAAATTTCAACAGGCGGCCGGTCATCGATTTTTCCCAAAATATAAAAGTTTCTGGATCACTAGGAAATTAGTCTAAAACAATGTGCTGACACTAGACATGACCATAAAAGTAATAATTTGCACTCCTGGGGCAATTTTGTTGACAAATTTGAGATAGCTAAAAACTGAGAAATTTCAACAGGCGGCCGTTCATCGATTTTTCCCAAAATATAAAAGTTTCTGGATCACTAGGAAATTAGTCTAAAACAATGTGCTGACACTAGACATGACCATAAAAGTAATAATTTGCACTCCTGGGGCAATTTTGTTGACAAATTTGAGATAGATAAAAACTGAGAAATTTCAACAGGCGGCCGGTCATCAATTTTTCCCAAAATATAAAAGTTTCTGGATCACTAGGAAATTAGTCTAAAACAATGTGCTGACACTAGACATGACCATAAAAGTAATAATTTGCACTCCTGGGGCAATTTTGTTGACAAATTTGAGATAGCGAAAAACTGAGAAATTTCAACAGGCGGCCGGTCATCGATTTTTCCCAAAATATAAAAGTTTCTATATCACTAGGAAATTAGTCTAAAACAATGTGCTGACACTAGACATGACCATAAAAGTAATAATTTGCACTCCTGGGGCAATTTTGTTGACAAATTTGAGATAGCTAAAAACTGAGAAATTTCAACAGGCGGCCGTTCATCGATTTTTCCCAAAATATAAAAGTTTCTGGATCACTAGGAAATTAGTCTAAAACAATGTGCTGACACTAGACAATACCATAAAAGTAATAATTTGCACTCCTGGGGCAATTTAGTTGACAAATTTGAGATAGCTAAAAACTGAGAAATTTCAACAGGCGGCCGGTCATCGATTTTTCCCAAAATATAAAAGTTTCTATATCACTAGGAAATTAGTCTAAAACAATGTGCTGACACTAGACATGACCATAAAAGTAATAATTTGCACTCCTGGGGCAATTTTGTTGACAAATTTGAGATAGCTAAAAACTGAGAAATTTCAACAGGCGGCCGGTCATCGATTTTTCCCAAAATATAAAAGTTTCTGGATCACTAGGAAATTAGTCTAAAACAATGTGCTGACACTAGACATGACCATAAAAGTAATAATTTGCACTCCTGGGGCAATTTTGTTGACAAATTTGAGATAGCTAAAAACTGAGAAATTTCAACAGGCGGCCGGTCATCGATTTTTCCCAAAATATAAAAGTTTCTGGATCACTAGGAAATTAGTCTAAAACAATGTGCTGACACTAGACAATACCATAAAAGTAATAATTTGCACTCCTGTGGCAATTTTGTTGACAAATTTGAGACAGCTAAAAATTGAGAAATTTCAACAGGCGGCCGGTCATCGATTTTTCCCAAATTATAAAAGTTTCTGGATCACTAGGAAATTAGTCTAAAACAATGTGCTGACACTAGACATGACCATAAAAGTAATAAATTGCACTCCTGGGGCAATTTTGTTGACAAATTTGAGATAGCTAAAAACTGAGAAATTTCAACAGGCGGCCGGTCATCGATTTTTCCCAAAATATAAAAGTTTCTGGATCACTAGGAAATTAGTCTAAAACAATGTGCTGACACTAGACATGACCATAAAAGTAATAATTTGCACTCCTGTGGCAATTTTGTTGACAAATTTGAGATAGCTAAAAACTGAGAAATTTCAACAGGCGGCCGGTCATCGATTTTTCCCAAAATATAAAAGTTTCTGGATCACTAGGAAATTAGTCTAAAACAATGTGCTGACACTAGACATGACCATAAAAGTAATAATTTGCACTCCTGGGGCAATTTTGTTGACAAATTTGAGATAGCTAAAAACTGAGAAATTTCAACAGGCGGCCGGTCATCGATTTTTCCCAAAATATAAAAGTTTCTGGATCACTAAGAAATTAGTCTAAAACAATGTGCTGACACTAGACAATACCATAAAAGTAATAATTTGCACTCCTGTGGCAATTTTGTTGACAAATTTGAGACAGCTAAAAATTGAGAAATTTCAACAGGCGGCCGGTCATCGATTTTTCCCAAAATATAAAAGTTTCTGGATCACTAGGAAATTAGTCTAAAACAATGTGCTGACACTAGACATGACCATAAAAGTAATAATTTGCACTCCTGGGGCAATTTTGTTGACAAATTTGAGATAGCTAAAAACTGAGAAATTTCAACAGGCGGCCGTTCATCGATTTTTCCCAAAATATAAAAGTTTCTGGATCACTAGGAAATTAGTCTAAAACAATGTGCTGACACTAGACATGACCATAAAAGTAATAATTTGCACTCCTGGGGCAATTTTGTTGACAAATTTGAGATAGCTAAAAACTGAGAAATTTCAACAGGCGGCCGGTCATCGATTTTTCCCAAAATATAAAAGTTTCTGGATCACTAAGAAATTAGTCTAAAACAATGTGCTGACACTAGACAATACCATAAAAGTAATAATTTGCACTCCTGTGGCAATTTTGTTGACAAATTTGAGACAGCTAAAAATTGAGAAATTTCAACAGGCGGCCGGTCATCGATTTTTCCCAAAATATAAAAGTTTCTGGATCACTAGGAAATTAGTCTAAAACAATGTGCTGACACTAGACATGACCATAAAAGTAATAATTTGCACTCCTGGGGCAATTTTGTTGACAAATTTGAGATAGCTAAAAACTGAGAAATTTCAACAGGCGGCCGTTCATCGATTTTTCCCAAAATATAAAAGTTTCTGGATCACTAGGAAATTAGTCTAAAACAATGTGCTGACACTAGACATGACCATAAAAGTAATAATTTGCACTCCTGGGGCAATTTTGTTGACAAATTTGAGATAGCTAAAAACTGAGAAATTTCAACAGGCGGCCGGTCATCGATTTTTCCCAAAATATAAAAGTTTCTGGATCACTAGGAAATTAGTCTAAAACAATGTGCTGACACTAGACAATACCATAAAAGTAATAATTTGCACTCCTGGGGCAATTTTGTTGACAAATTTGAGACAGCTAAAAACTGAGAAATTTCAACAGGCGGCCGGTCATCGATTTTTCCCAAAATATAAAAGTTTCTGGATCACTAGGAAATTAGTCTAAAACAATGTGCTGACACTAGACATGACCATAAAAGTAATAATTTGCACTCCTGTGGCAATTTTGTTGACAAATTTGAGATAGCTAAAAACTGAGAAATTTCAACAGGCGGCCGGTCATCGATTTTTCCCAAAATATAAAAGTTTCTGGATCACTAAGAAATTAGTCTAAAACAATGTGCTGACACTAGACATGACCATAAAAGTAATAATTTGCACTCCTGGGGCAATTTTGTTGACAAATTTGAGATAGCTAAAAACTGAGAAATTTCAACAGGCGGCCGGTCATCGATTTTTCCCAAAATATAAAAGTTTCTGGATCACTAGGAAATTAGTCTAAAACAATGTGCTGACACTAGACATGACCATAAAAGTAATAATTTGCACTCCTGGGGCAATTTTGTTGACAAATTTGAGATAGCTAAAAACTGAGAAATTTCAACAGGCGGCCGTTCATCGATTTTTCCCAAAATATAAAAGTTTCTGGATCACTAGGAAATTAGTCTAAAACAATGTGCTGACACTAGACAATACCATAAAAGTAATAATTTGCACTCCTGGGGCAATTTAGTTGACAAATTTGAGATAGCTAAAAACTGAGAAATTTCAACAGGCGGCCGGTCATCGATTTTTCCCAAAATATAAAAGTTTCTGGATCACTAGGAAATTAGTCTAAAACTATGTGCTGACACTAGACATGACCATAAAAGTAATAATTTGCACTCCTGGGGCAATTTTGTTGACAAATTTGAGATAGCGAAAAACTGAGAAATTTCAACAGGCGGCCGGTCATCGATTTTTCCCAAAATATAAAAGTTTCTATATCACTAGGAAATTAGTCTAAAACAATGTGCTGACACTAGACATGACCATAAAAGTAATAATTTGCACTCCTGGGGCAATTTTGTTGACAAATTTGAGATAGCTAAAAACTGAGAAATTTCAACAGGCGGCCGTTCATCGATTTTTCCCAAAATATAAAAGTTTCTGGATCACTAGGAAATTAGTCTAAAACAATGTGCTGACACTAGACAATACCATAAAAGTAATAATTTGCACTCCTGGGGCAATTTAGTTGACAAATTTGAGATAGCTAAAAACTGAGAAATTTCAACAGGCGGCCGGTCATCGATTTTTCCCAAAATATAAAAGTTTCTATATCACTAGGAAATTAGTCTAAAACAATGTGCTGACACTAGACATGACCATAAAAGTAATAATTTGCACTCCTGGGGCAATTTTGTTGACAAATTTGAGATAGCTAAAAACTGAGAAATTTCAACAGGCGGCCGGTCATCGATTTTTCCCAAAATATAAAAGTTTCTGGATCACTAGGAAATTAGTCTAAAACAATGTGCTGACACTAGACATGACCATAAAAGTAATAATTTGCACTCCTGGGGCAATTTTGTTGACAAATTTGAGATAGCTAAAAACTGAGAAATTTCAACAGGCGGCCGTTCATCGATTTTTCCCAAAATATAAAAGTTTCTGGATCACTAGGAAATTAGTCTAAAACAATGTGCTGACACTAGACAATACCATAAAAGTAATAATTTGCATCCCTGTGGCAATTTTGTTGACAAATTTGAGGCAGCTAAAAATTGAGAAATGTCAACAGGCGGCCGGTCATCGATTTTTCCCAAAATATAAAAGTTTCTGGATCACTAGGAAATTAGTCTAAAACAATGTGCTGACACTAGACATGACCATAAAAGTAATAATTTGCACTCCTGGGGCAATTTTGTTGACAAATTTGAGATAGCTTAAAATAGAGAAATTTCAACAGGCGGCCGGTCATCGATTTTTCCCAAAATATAAAAGTTTCTGGGTCACTAGGAAATTAGTCTAAAACAATGTGCTGACACTAGACATGACCATAAAAGTAATAATTTGCACTCCTGTGGCAATTTTGTTGTCAAATTTGAGATAGCTAAAAACTGAGAAATTTCAACAGGCGGCCGTTCATCGATTTTCCCCAAAATATAAAAGTTTCTGGATCACTAGGAAATTAGTCTAAAACAATGTGCTGACACTAGACATGACCATAAAAGTAATAATTTGCACTCCTGGGGCAATTTTGTTGACAAATTTGAGATAGCTAAAAACTGAGAAATTTCAACAGGCGGCCGGTCATCGATTTTTCCCAAAATATAAAAGTTTCTGGATCACTAGGAAATTAGTCTAAAACAATGTGCTGACACTAGACATGACCATAAAAGTAATAATTTGCACTCCTGTGGCAATTTTGTTGACAAATTTGAGATAGCTAAAAATAGAGAAATTTCAACAGGCGGCCGGTCATCGATTTTTCCCAAAATATAAAAGTTTCTGGATCACTAGGAAATTAGTCTAAAACAATGTGCTGACACTAGACATGACCATAAAAGTAATAATTTGCACTCCTGGGGCAATTTTGTTGACAAATTTGAGATAGCTAAAAACTGAGAAATTTCAACAGGCGGCCGTTCATCGATTTTTCCCAAAATATAAAAGTTTCTGGATCACTAGGAAATTAGTCTAAAACAATGTGCTGACACTAGACATGACCATAAAAGTAATAATTTGCACTCCTGGGGCAATTTTGTTGACAAATTTGAGATAGATAAAAACTGAGAAATTTCAACAGGCGGCCGGTCATCAATTTTTCCCAAAATATAAAAGTTTCTGGATCACTAGGAAATTAGTCTAAAACAATGTGCTGACACTAGACATGACCATACAAGTAATAATTTGCACTCCTGGGGCAATTTTGTTGACAAATTTGAGATAGCTAAAAACTGAGAAATTTCAACAGGCGGCCGTTCATCGATTTTTCCCAAAATATAAAAGTTTCTGGATCACTAGGAAATTAGTCTAAAACAATGTGCTGACACTAGACATGACCATAAAAGTAATAATTTGCACTCCTGGGGCAATTTTGTTGACAAATTTGAGATAGCTTAAAATAGAGATATTTCAACAGGCGGCCGGTCATCGATTTTTCCCAAAATATAAAAGTTTCTGGATCACTAGGAAATTAGTCTAAAACAATGTGCTGACACTAGACATGACCATAAAAGTAATAATTTGCACTCCTGGGGCAATTTTGTTGACAAATTTGAGATAGCTAAAAACTGAGAAATTTCAACAGGCGGCCGGTCATCGATTTTTCCCAAAATATAAAAGTTTCTGGATCACTAGGAAATTAGTCTAAAACAATGTGCTGACACTAGACATGACCATAAAAGTAATAATTTGCACTCCTGGGGCAATTTTGTTGACAAATTTGAGATAGCTAAAAACTGAGAAATTTCAACAGGCGGCCGTTCATCGATTTTTCCCAAAATATAAAAGTTTCTGGATCACTAGGAAATTAGTCTAAAACAATGTGCTGACACTAGACATGACCATAAAAGTAATAATTTGCACTCCTGGGGCAATTTTGTTGACAAATTTGAGATAGCTAAAAACTGAGAAATTTCAACAGGCGGCCGGTCATCGATTTTTCCCAAAATATAAAAGTTTCTGGATCACTAGGAAATTAGTCTAAAACAATGTGCTGACACTAGACAATACCATAAAAGTAATAATTTGCACTCCTGGGGCAATTTTGTTGACAAATTTGAGACAGCTAAAAACTGAGAAATTTCAACAGGCGGCCGGTCATCGATTTTTCCCAAAATATAAAAGTTTCTGGATCACTAGGAAATTAGTCTAAAACAATGTGCTGACACTAGACATGACCATAAAAGTAATAATTTGCACTCCTGTGGCAATTTTGTTGACAAATTTGAGATAGCTAAAAACTGAGAAATTTCAACAGGCGGCCGGTCATCGATTTTTCCCAAAATATAAAAGTTTCTGGATCACTAAGAAATTAGTCTAAAACAATGTGCTGACACTAGACATGACCATAAAAGTAATAATTTGCACTCCTGGGGCAATTTTGTTGACAAATTTGAGATAGCTAAAAACTGAGAAATTTCAACAGGCGGCCGGTCATCGATTTTTCCCAAAATATAAAAGTTTCTGGATCACTAGGAAATTAGTCTAAAACAATGTGCTGACACTAGACATGACCATAAAAGTAATAATTTGCACTCCTGGGGCAATTTTGTTGACAAATTTGAGATAGCTAAAAACTGAGAAATTTCAACAGGCGGCCGTTCATCGATTTTTCCCAAAATATAAAAGTTTCGGGATCACTAGGAAATTAGTCTAAAACAATGTGCTGACACTAGACAATACCATAAAAGTAATAATTTGCACTCCTGGGGCAATTTAGTTGACAAATTTGAGATAGCTAAAAACTGAGAAATTTCAACAGGCGGCCGGTCATCGATTTTTCCCAAAATATAAAAGTTTCTGGATCACTAGGAAATTAGTCTAAAACTATGTGCTGACACTAGACATGACCATAAAAGTAATAATTTGCACTCCTGGGGCAATTTTGTTGACAAATTTGAGATAGCGAAAAACTGAGAAATTTCAACAGGCGGCCGGTCATCGATTTTTCCCAAAATATAAAAGTTTCTATATCACTAGGAAATTAGTCTAAAACAATGTGCTGACACTAGACATGACCATAAAAGTAATAATTTGCACTCCTGGGGCAATTTTGTTGACAAATTTGAGATAGCTAAAAACTGAGAAATTTCAACAGGCGGCCGTTCATCGATTTTTCCCAAAATATAAAAGTTTCTGGATCACTAGGAAATTAGTCTAAAACAATGTGCTGACACTAGACAATACCATAAAAGTAATAATTTGCACTCCTGGGGCAATTTAGTTGACAAATTTGAGATAGCTAAAAACTGAGAAATTTCAACAGGCGGCCGGTCATCGATTTTTCCCAAAATATAAAAGTTTCTATATCACTAGGAAATTAGTCTAAAACAATGTGCTGACACTAGACATGACCATAAAAGTAATAATTTGCACTCCTGGGGCAATTTTGTTGACAAATTTGAGATAGCTAAAAACTGAGAAATTTCAACAGGCGGCCGGTCATCGATTTTTCCCAAAATATAAAAGTTTCTGGATCACTAGGAAATTAGTCTAAAACAATGTGCTGACACTAGACATGACCATAAAAGTAATAATTTGCACTCCTGGGGCAATTTTGTTGACAAATTTGAGATAGCTAAAAACTGAGAAATTTCAACAGGCGGCCGTTCATCGATTTTTCCCAAAATATAAAAGTTTCTGGATCACTAGGAAATTAGTCTAAAACAATGTGCTGACACTAGACAATACCATAAAAGTAATAATTTGCATCCCTGTGGCAATTTTGTTGACAAATTTGAGGCAGCTAAAAATTGAGAAATGTCAACAGGCGGCCGGTCATCGATTTTTCCCAAAATATAAAAGTTTCTGGATCACTAGGAAATTAGTCTAAAACAATGTGCTGACACTAGACATGACCATAAAAGTAATAATTTGCACTCCTGGGGCAATTTTGTTGACAAATTTGAGATAGCTTAAAATAGAGAAATTTCAACAGGCGGCCGGTCATCGATTTTTCCCAAAATATAAAAGTTTCTGGGTCACTAGGAAATTAGTCTAAAACAATGTGCTGACACTAGACATGACCATAAAAGTAATAATTTGCACTCCTGTGGCAATTTTGTTGTCAAATTTGAGATAGCTAAAAACTGAGAAATTTCAACAGGCGGCCGTTCATCGATTTTCCCCAAAATATAAAAGTTTCTGGATCACTAGGAAATTAGTCTAAAACAATGTGCTGACACTAGACATGACCATAAAAGTAATAATTTGCACTCCTGGGGCAATTTTGTTGACAAATTTGAGATAGCTAAAAACTGAGAAATTTCAACAGGCGGCCGGTCATCGATTTTTCCCAAAATATAAAAGTTTCTGGATCACTAGGAAATTAGTCTAAAACAATGTGCTGACACTAGACATGACCATAAAAGTAATAATTTGCACTCCTGTGGCAATTTTGTTGACAAATTTGAGATAGCTAAAAATAGAGAAATTTCAACAGGCGGCCGGTCATCGATTTTTCCCAAAATATAAAAGTTTCTGGATCACTAGGAAATTAGTCTAAAACAATGTGCTGACACTAGACATGACCATAAAAGTAATAATTTGCACTCCTGGGGCAATTTTGTTGACAAATTTGAGATAGATAAAAACTGAGAAATTTCAACAGGCGGCCGGTCATCAATTTTTCCCAAAATATAAAAGTTTCTGGATCACTAGGAAATTAGTCTAAAACAATGTGCTGACACTAGACATGACCATAAAAGTAATAATTTGCACTCCTGGGGCAATTTTGTTGACAAATTTGAGATAGCGAAAAACTGAGAAATTTCAACAGGCGGCCGGTCATCGATTTTTCCCAAAATATAAAAGTTTCTATATCACTAGGAAATTAGTCTAAAACAATGTGCTGACACTAGACATGACCATAAAAGTAATAATTTGCACTCCTGGGGCAATTTTGTTGACAAATTTGAGATAGCTAAAAACTGAGAAATTTCAACAGGCGGCCGTTCATCGATTTTTCCCAAAATATAAAAGTTTCTGGATCACTAGGAAATTAGTCTAAAACAATGTGCTGACACTAGACAATACCATAAAAGTAATAATTTGCACTCCTGGGGCAATTTAGTTGACAAATTTGAGATAGCTAAAAACTGAGAAATTTCAACAGGCGGCCGGTCATCGATTTTTCCCAAAATATAAAAGTTTCTATATCACTAGGAAATTAGTCTAAAACAATGTGCTGACACTAGACATGACCATAAAAGTAATAATTTGCACTCCTGGGGCAATTTTGTTGACAAATTTGAGATAGCTAAAAACTGAGAAATTTCAACAGGCGGCCGGTCATCGATTTTTCCCAAAATATAAAAGTTTCTGGATCACTAGGAAATTAGTCTAAAACAATGTGCTGACACTAGACATGACCATAAAAGTAATAATTTGCACTCCTGGGGCAATTTTGTTGACAAATTTGAGATAGCTAAAAACTGAGAAATTTCAACAGGCGGCCGGTCATCGATTTTTCCCAAAATATAAAAGTTTCTGGATCACTAGGAAATTAGTCTAAAACAATGTACTGACACTAGACAATACCATAAAAGTAATAATTTGCACTCCTGTGGCAATTTTGTTGACAAATTTGAGACAGCTAAAAATTGAGAAATTTCAACAGGCGGCCGGTCATCGATTTTTCCCAAATTATAAAAGTTTCTGGATCACTAGGAAATTAGTCTAAAACAATGTGCTGACACTAGACATGACCATAAAAGTAATAAATTGCACTCCTGGGGCAATTTTGTTGACAAATTTGAGATAGCTAAAAACTGAGAAATTTCAACAGGCGGCCGGTCATCGATTTTTCCCAAAATATAAAAGTTTCTGGATCACTAGGAAATTAGTCTAAAACAATGTGCTGACACTAGACATGACCATAAAAGTAATAATTTGCACTCCTGTGGCAATTTTGTTGACAAATTTGAGATAGCTAAAAACTGAGAAATTTCAACAGGCGGCCGGTCATCGATTTTTCCCAAAATATAAAAGTTTCTGGATCACTAGGAAATTAGTCTAAAACAATGTGCTGACACTAGACATGACCATAAAAGTAATAATTTGCACTCCTGGGGCAATTTTGTTGACAAATTTGAGATAGCTAAAAACTGAGAAATTTCAACAGGCGGCCGGTCATCGATTTTTCCCAAAATATAAAAGTTTCTGGATCACTAAGAAATTAGTCTAAAACAATGTGCTGACACTAGACAATACCATAAAAGTAATAATTTGCACTCCTGTGGCAATTTTGTTGACAAATTTGAGACAGCTAAAAATTGAGAAATTTCAACAGGCGGCCGGTCATCGATTTTTCCCAAAATATAAAAGTTTCTGGATCACTAGGAAATTAGTCTAAAACAATGTGCTGACACTAGACATGACCATAAAAGTAATAATTTGCACTCCTGGGGCAATTTTGTTGACAAATTTGAGATAGCTAAAAACTGAGAAATTTCAACAGGCGGCCGTTCATCGATTTTTCCCAAAATATAAAAGTTTCTGGATCACTAGGAAATTAGTCTAAAACAATGTGCTGACACTAGACATGACCATAAAAGTAATAATTTGCACTCCTGGGGCAATTTTGTTGACAAATTTGAGATAGCTAAAAACTGAGAAATTTCAACAGGCGGCCGGTCATCGATTTTTCCCAAAATATAAAAGTTTCTGGATCACTAGGAAATTAGTCTAAAACAATGTGCTGACACTAGACAATACCATAAAAGTAATAATTTGCACTCCTGGGGCAATTTTGTTGACAAATTTGAGACAGCTAAAAACTGAGAAATTTCAACAGGCGGCCGGTCATCGATTTTTCCCAAAATATAAAAGTTTCTGGATCACTAGGAAATTAGTCTAAAACAATGTGCTGACACTAGACATGACCATAAAAGTAATAATTTGCACTCCTGTGGCAATTTTGTTGACAAATTTGAGATAGCTAAAAACTGAGAAATTTCAACAGGCGGCCGGTCATCGATTTTTCCCAAAATATAAAAGTTTCTGGATCACTAAGAAATTAGTCTAAAACAATGTGCTGACACTAGACATGACCATAAAAGTAATAATTTGCACTCCTGGGGCAATTTTGTTGACAAATTTGAGATAGCTAAAAACTGAGAAATTTCAACAGGCGGCCGGTCATCGATTTTTCCCAAAATATAAAAGTTTCTGGATCACTAGGAAATTAGTCTAAAACAATGTGCTGACACTAGACATGACCATAAAAGTAATAATTTGCACTCCTGGGGCAATTTTGTTGACAAATTTGAGATAGCTAAAAACTGAGAAATTTCAACAGGCGGCCGTTCATCGATTTTTCCCAAAATATAAAAGTTTCTGGATCACTAGGAAATTAGTCTAAAACAATGTGCTGACACTAGACAATACCATAAAAGTAATAATTTGCACTCCTGGGGCAATTTAGTTGACAAATTTGAGATAGCTAAAAACTGAGAAATTTCAACAGGCGGCCGGTCATCGATTTTTCCCAAAATATAAAAGTTTCTGGATCACTAGGAAATTAGTCTAAAACTATGTGCTGACACTAGACATGACCATAAAAGTAATAATTTGCACTCCTGGGGCAATTTTGTTGACAAATTTGAGATAGCGAAAAACTGAGAAATTTCAACAGGCGGCCGGTCATCGATTTTTCCCAAAATATAAAAGTTTCTATATCACTAGGAAATTAGTCTAAAACAATGTGCTGACACTAGACATGACCATAAAAGTAATAATTTGCACTCCTGGGGCAATTTTGTTGACAAATTTGAGATAGCTAAAAACTGAGAAATTTCAACAGGCGGCCGTTCATCGATTTTTCCCAAAATATAAAAGTTTCTGGATCACTAGGAAATTAGTCTAAAACAATGTGCTGACACTAGACAATACCATAAAAGTAATAATTTGCACTCCTGGGGCAATTTAGTTGACAAATTTGAGATAGCTAAAAACTGAGAAATTTCAACAGGCGGCCGGTCATCGATTTTTCCCAAAATATAAAAGTTTCTATATCACTAGGAAATTAGTCTAAAACAATGTGCTGACACTAGACATGACCATAAAAGTAATAATTTGCACTCCTGGGGCAATTTTGTTGACAAATTTGAGATAGCTAAAAACTGAGAAATTTCAACAGGCGGCCGGTCATCGATTTTTCCCAAAATATAAAAGTTTCTGGATCACTAGGAAATTAGTCTAAAACAATGTGCTGACACTAGACATGACCATAAAAGTAATAATTTGCACTCCTGGGGCAATTTTGTTGACAAATTTGAGATAGCTAAAAACTGAGAAATTTCAACAGGCGGCCGTTCATCGATTTTTCCCAAAATATAAAAGTTTCTGGATCACTAGGAAATTAGTCTAAAACAATGTGCTGACACTAGACAATACCATAAAAGTAATAATTTGCATCCCTGTGGCAATTTTGTTGACAAATTTGAGGCAGCTAAAAATTGAGAAATGTCAACAGGCGGCCGGTCATCGATTTTTCCCAAAATATAAAAGTTTCTGGATCACTAGGAAATTAGTCTAAAACAATGTGCTGACACTAGACATGACCATAAAAGTAATAATTTGCACTCCTGGGGCAATTTTGTTGACAAATTTGAGATAGCTTAAAATAGAGAAATTTCAACAGGCGGCCGGTCATCGATTTTTCCCAAAATATAAAAGTTTCTGGGTCACTAGGAAATTAGTCTAAAACAATGTGCTGACACTAGACATGACCATAAAAGTAATAATTTGCACTCCTGTGGCAATTTTGTTGTCAAATTTGAGATAGCTAAAAACTGAGAAATTTCAACAGGCGGCCGTTCATCGATTTTCCCCAAAATATAAAAGTTTCTGGATCACTAGGAAATTAGTCTAAAACAATGTGCTGACACTAGACATGACCATAAAAGTAATAATTTGCACTCCTGGGGCAATTTTGTTGACAAATTTGAGATAGCTAAAAACTGAGAAATTTCAACAGGCGGCCGGTCATCGATTTTTCCCAAAATATAAAAGTTTCTGGATCACTAGGAAATTAGTCTAAAACAATGTGCTGACACTAGACATGACCATAAAAGTAATAATTTGCACTCCTGTGGCAATTTTGTTGACAAATTTGAGATAGCTAAAAATAGAGAAATTTCAACAGGCGGCCGGTCATCGATTTTTCCCAAAATATAAAAGTTTCTGGATCACTAGGAAATTAGTCTAAAACAATGTGCTGACACTAGACATGACCATAAAAGTAATAATTTGCACTCCTGGGGCAATTTTGTTGACAAATTTGAGATAGCTAAAAACTGAGAAATTTCAACAGGCGGCCGTTCATCGATTTTTCCCAAAATATAAAAGTTTCTGGATCACTAGGAAATTAGTCTAAAACAATGTGCTGACACTAGACATGACCATAAAAGTAATAATTTGCACTCCTGGGGCAATTTTGTTGACAAATTTGAGATAGATAAAAACTGAGAAATTTCAACAGGCGGCCGGTCATCAATTTTTCCCAAAATATAAAAGTTTCTGGATCACTAGGAAATTAGTCTAAAACAATGTGCTGACACTAGACATGACCATACAAGTAATAATTTGCACTCCTGGGGCAATTTTGTTGACAAATTTGAGATAGCTAAAAACTGAGAAATTTCAACAGGCGGCCGTTCATCGATTTTTCCCAAAATATAAAAGTTTCTGGATCACTAGGAAATTAGTCTAAAACAATGTGCTGACACTAGACATGACCATAAAAGTAATAATTTGCACTCCTGGGGCAATTTTGTTGACAAATTTGAGATAGCTTAAAATAGAGATATTTCAACAGGCGGCCGGTCATCGATTTTTCCCAAAATATAAAAGTTTCTGGATCACTAGGAAATTAGTCTAAAACAATGTGCTGACACTAGACATGACCATAAAAGTAATAATTTGCACTCCTGTGGCAATTTTGTTGACAAATTTGAGATAGCTAAAAACTTAGAAATTTCAACAGGCTGCCGGTCATCGATTTTTCCCAAAATATAAAAGTTTCTGGATCACTAGGAAATTAGTCTAAAACAATGTGCTGACACTAGACATGACCATAAAAGTAATAATTTGCACTCCTGGGGCAATTTTGTTGACAAATTTGAGATAGCTAAAAACTGAGAAATTTCAACAGGCGGCCGGTCATCGATTTTTCCCAAAATATAAAAGTTTCTGGATCACTAGGAAATTAGTCTAAAACAATGTGCTGACACTAGACAATACCATAAAAGTAATAATTTGCACTCCTGTGGCAATTTTGTTGACAAATTTGAGACAGCTAAAAATTGAGAAATTTCAACAGGCGGCCGGTCATCGATTTTTCCCAAAATATAAAAGTTTCTGGATCACTAGGAAATTAGTCTAAAACAATGTGCTGACACTAGACATGACCATAAAAGTAATAATTTGCACTCCTGGGGCAATTTTGTTGACAAATTTGAGATAGCTAAAAATAGAGAAATTTCAACAGGCGGCCGGTCATCGATTTTTCCCAAAATATAAAAGTTTCTGGATCAATAGGAAATTAGTCTAAAACAATGTGCTGACACTAGACATGACCATAAAAGTAATAATTTGCTCTCCTGGGGCAATTTTGTTGACAAATTTGAGATATCTAAAAACTGAGAAATTTCAACAGGCGGCCGGTCATCGATTTTTCCCAAAATATAAAAGTTTCTGGATCACTAGGAAATTAGTCTAAAACAATGTGCTGACACTAGACATGACCATAAAAGTAATAAGTTGCACTCCTGGGGCAATTTTGTTGACAAATTTGAGATAGCTAAAAACTGAGAAATTTCAACAGGCGGCCGTTCATCGATTTTTCCCAAAATATAAAAGTTTCTGGATCACTAGGAAATTAGTCTAAAACAATGTGCTGACACTAGACATGACCATAAAAGTAATAATTTGCACTCCTGTGGCAATTTTGTTGACAAATTTGAGATAGCTAAAAATAGAGAAATTTCAACAGGCGGCCGGTCATCGATTTTTCCCAAAATATAAAAGTTTCTGGATCACTAGGAAATTAGTCTAAAACAATGTGCTGACACTAGACATGACCATAAAAGTAATAATTTGCACTCCTGGGGCAATTTTGTTGACAAATTTGAGATAGCTAAAAACTGAGAAATTTCAACAGGCGGCCGGTCATCGATTTTTCCCAAAATATAAAAGTTTCTGGATCACTAGGAAATTAGTCTAAAACAATGTGCTGACACTAGACAATACCATAAAAGTAATAATTTGCACTCCTGTGGCAATTTTGTTGACAAATTTGAGACAGCTAAAAATTGAGAAATTTCAACAGGCGGCCGGTCATCGATTTTTCCCAAAATATAAAAGTTTCTGGATCACTAGGAAATTAGTCTAAAACAATGTGCTGACACTAGACATGACCATAAAAGTAATAAATTGCACTCCTGGGGCAATTTTGTTGACAAATTTGAGATAGCTTAAAATAGAGATATTTCAACAGGCGGCCGGTCATCGATTTTTCCCAAAATATAAAAGTTTCTGGATCACTAGGAAATTAGTCTAAAACAATGTGCTGACACTAGACATGACCATAAAAGTAATAATTTGCACTCCTGTGGCAATTTTGTTGACAAATTTGAGATAGCTAAAAACTGAGAAATTTCAACAGGCGGCCGGTCATCGATTTTTCCCAAAATATAAAAGTTTCTGGGTCACTAGGAAATTAGTCTAAAACAATGTGCTGACACTAGACATGACCATAAAAGTAATAATTTGCACTCCTGTGGCAATTTTGTTGACAAATTTGAGACAGCTAAAAATTGAGAAATTTCAACAGGCGGCCGGTCATCGATTTTTCCCAAAATATAAAAGTTTCTGGATCACTAGGAAATTAGTCTAAAACAATGTGCTGACACTAGACATGACCATAAAAGTAATAATTTGCACTCCTGGGGCAATTTTGTTGACAAATTTGAGATAGCTAAAAACTGAGAAATTTCAACAGGCGGCCGATCATCGATTTTTCCCAAAATATAAAAGTTTCTGGATCACTAAGAAATTAGTCTAAAACAATGTGCTGACACTAGACATGACCATAAAAGTAATAATTTGCACTCCTGGGGCAATTTTATTGACAAATTTGAGATAGCTAAAAACTGAGAAATTTCAACAGGCGGCCGGTCATCGATTTTTCCCAAAATATAAAAGTTTCTGGATCACTAGGAAATTAGTCTAAAACAATGTGCTGACACTAGACATGACCATAAAAGTAATAATTTGCACTCCTGTGGCAATTTTGTTGACAAATTTGAGATAGCTAAAAATAGAGAAATTTCAACAGGCGGCCGGTCATCGATTTTTCCCAAAATATAAAAGTTTCTGGATCAATAGGAAATTAGTCTAAAACAATGTGCTGACACTAGACATGACCATAAAAGTAATAATTTGCTCTCCTGGGGCAATTTTGTTGACAAATTTGAGATAGCTAAAAACTGAGAAATTTCAACAGGCGGCCGTTCATCGATTTTTCCCAAAATATAAAAGTTTCTGGATCACTAGGAAATTAGTCTAAAACAATGTGCTGACACTAGACATGACCATAAAAGTAATAATTTGCACTCCTGTGGCAATTTTGTTGACAAATTTGAGATAGCTAAAAATAGAGAAATTTCAACAGGCGGCCGGTCATCGATTTTTCCCAAAATATAAAAGTTTCTGGATCACTAGGAAATTAGTCTAAAACAATGTGCTGACACTAGACATGACCATAAAAGTAATAATTTGCACTCCTGGGGCAATTTTGTTGACAAATTTGAGATAGCTAAAAACTGAGAAATTTCAACAGGCGGCCGGTCATCGATTTTTCCCAAAATATAAAAGTTTCTGGATCACTAGGAAATTAGTCTAAAACAATGTGCTGACACTAGACAATACCATAAAAGTAATAATTTGCACTCCTGTGGCAATTTTGTTGACAAATTTGAGACAGCTAAAAATTGAGAAATTTCAACAGGCGGCCGGTCATCGATTTTTCCCAAAATATAAAAGTTTCTGGATCACTAGGAAATTAGTCTAAAACAATGTGCTGACACTAGACATGACCATAAAAGTAATAAATTGCACTCCTGGGGCAATTTTGTTGACAAATTTGAGATAGCTTAAAATAGAGATATTTCAACAGGCGGCCGGTCATCGATTTTTCCCAAAATATAAAAGTTTCTGGATCACTAGGAAATTAGTCTAAAACAATGTGCTGACACTAGACATGACCATAAAAGTAATAATTTGCACTCCTGTGGCAATTTTGTTGACAAATTTGAGATAGCTAAAAACTGAGAAATTTCAACAGGCGGCCGGTCATCGATTTTTCCCAAAATATAAAAGTTTCTGGATCACTAGGAAATTAGTCTAAAACAATGTGCTGACACTAGACATGACCATAAAAGTAATAATTTGCACTCCTGGGGCAATTTTGTTGACAAATTTGAGATAGCTAAAAACTGAGAAATTTCAACAGGCGGCCGATCATCGATTTTTCCCAAAATATAAAAGTTTCTGGATCACTAAGAAATTAGTCTAAAACAATGTGCTGACACTAGACATGACCATAAAAGTAATAATTTGCACTCCTGGGGCAATTTTATTGACAAATTTGAGATAGCTAAAAACTGAGAAATTTCAACAGGCGGCCGGTCATCGATTTTTCCCAAAATATAAAAGTTTCTGGATCACTAGGAAATTAGTCTAAAACAATGTGCTGACACTAGACATGACCATAAAAGTAATAATTTGCACTCCTGGGGCAATTTTGTTGACAAATTTGAGATAGCTAAAAACTGAGAAATTTCAACAGGCGGCCGTTCATCGATTTTTCCCAAAATATAAAAGTTTCTGGATCACTAGGAAATTAGTCTAAAACAATGTGCTGACACTAGACATGACCATAAAAGTAATAATTTGCACTCCTGTGGCAATTTTGTTGACAAATTTGAGATAGCTAAAAATAGAGAAATTTCAACAGGCGGCCGGTCATCGATTTTTCCCAAAATATAAAAGTTTCTGGATCACTAGGAAATTAGTCTAAAACAATGTGCTGACACTAGACATGACCATAAAAGTAATAATTTGCACTCCTGGGGCAATTTTGTTGACACATTTGAGATAGCTAAAAACTGAGAAATTTCAACAGGCGGCCGGTCATCGATTTTTCCCAAAATATAAAAGTTTCTATATCACTAGGAAATTAGTCTAAAACAATGTGCTGACACTAGACATGACCATAAAAGTAATAATTTGCACTCCTGGGGCAATTTTGTTGACAAATTTGAGATAGCTAAAAACTTAGAAATTTCAACAGGCAGCCGTTCATCGATTTTTCCCAAAATATAAAAGTTTCTGGATCACTAGGAAATTAGTCTAAAACAATGTGCTGACACTAGACAATACCATAAAAGTAATAATTTGCACTCCTGGGGCAATTTAGTTGACAAATTTGAGATAGCTAAAAATAGAGAAATTTCAACAGGCGGCCGGTCATCGATTTTTCCCAAAATATAAAAGTTTCTGGATCACTAGGAAATTAGTCTAAAACAATGTGCTGACACTAGACATGACCATAAAAGTAATAATTTGCACTCCTGGGGCAATTTTGTTGACAAATTTGAGATAGCTAAAAACTGAGAAATTTCAACAGGCGGCCGGTCATCGATTTTTCCCAAAATATAAAAGTTTCTATATCACTAGGAAATTAGTCTAAAACAATGTGCTGACACTAGACATGACCATAAAAGTAATAATTTGCACTCCTGGGGCAATTTTGTTGACAAATTTGAGATAGCTAAAAATAGAGAAATTTCAACAGGCGGCCGGTCATCGATTTTTCCCAAAATATAAAAGTTTCTGGATCACTAGGAAATTAGTCTAAAACAATGTGCTGACACTAGACATGACCATAAAAGTAATAATTTGCACTCCGGTGGCAATTTTGTTGACAAATTTGAGATAGCTAAAAATAGAGAAATTTCATCAGGCGGCCGGTCATCGATTTTTCCCAAAATATAAAAGTTTCTGGATCACTAGGAAATTAGTCTAAAACAATGTGCTGACACTAGACATGACCATAAAAGTAATAATTTGCACTCCTGGGGCAATTTTGTTGACAAATTTGAGATAGCTAAAAACTGAGAAATTTCAACAGGCGGCCGGTCATCGATTTTTCCCAAAATATAAAAGTTTCTATATCACTAGGAAATTAGTCTAAAACAATGTGCTGACACTAGACATGACCATAAAAGTAATAATTTGCACTCCTGGGGCAATTTTGTTGACAAATTTGAGATAGCTAAAAACTGAGAAATTTCAACAGGCGGCCGTTCATCGATTTTTCCCAAAATATAAAAGTTTCTGGATCACTAGGAAATTAGTCTAAAACAATGTGCTGACACTAGACATGACCATAAAAGTAATAATTTGCACTCCTGGGGCAATTTTGTTGACAAATTTGAGATAGCTAAAAACTGAGAAATTTCAACAGGCGGCCTTTCATCGATTTTTCCCAAAATATAAAAGTTTCTGGATCACTAGGAAATTAGTCTAAAACAATGTGCTGACACTAGACAATACCATAAAAGTAATAATTTGCATCCCTGTGGCAATTTTGTTGACAAATTTGAGACAGCTAAAAATTGAGAAATGTCAACAGGCGGCCGGTCATCGATTTTTCCCAAAATATAAAAGTTTCTGGATCACTAGGAAATTAGTCTAAAACAATGTGCTGACACTAGACATGACCATAAAAGTAATAATTTGCACTCCTGGGGCAATTTTGTTGACAAATTTGAGATAGCTTAAAATAGAGAAATTTCAACAGGCGGCCGGTCATCGATTTTTCCCAAAATATAAAAGTTTCTGGGTCACTAGGAAATTAGTCTAAA
The DNA here is from genome assembly GCA_963921405.1 of Cepaea hortensis. Lineage (NCBI taxonomy): Eukaryota > Metazoa > Mollusca > Gastropoda > Stylommatophora > Helicidae > Cepaea > Cepaea hortensis. Next base: position 36,117,728 of record OY992889.1, read on the forward strand.
ACAATGTGCTGACACTAGACATGACCATAAAAGTAATAATTTGCACTCCTGTGGCAATTTTGTTGTCAAATTTGAGATAGCTAAAAACTGAGAAATTTCAACAGGCGGCCGTTCATCGATTTTCCCCACAATATAAAAGTTTCTGGATCACTAGGAAATTAGTCTAAAACAATGTGCTGACACTAGACATGACCATAAAAGTAATAATTTGCACTCCTGGGGCAATTTTGTTGACAAATTTGAGATAGCTAAAAACTGAGAAATTTCAACAGACGTCCGGTCATCGATTTTTCCCAAAATATAAAAGTTTCTGGATCACTAGGAAATTAGTCTAAAACAATGTGCTGACACTAGACATGACCATAAAAGTAATAATTTGCACTCCTGTGGCAATTTTGTTGACAAATTTGAGACAGCTAAAAATTGAGAAATTTCAACAGGCGGCCGGTCATCGATTTTTCCCAAAATATAAAAGTTTCTGGATCACTAGGAAATTAGTCTAAAACAATGTGCTGACACTAGACATGACCATAAAAGTAATAATTTGCACTCCTGGGGCAATTTTGTTGACAAATTTGAGATAGCTAAAAACTGAGAAATTTCAACAGGCGCCCGTTCATCGATTTTTCCCATTCATCGATTTTTCCCAAAATATAAAAGTTTCTGGATCACTAGGAAATTAGTCTAAAACAATGTGCTGACACTAGACATGACCATAAAAGTAATAATTTGCACTCCTGTGGCAATTTTGTTGACAAATTTGAGATAGCTAAAAATAGAGAAATTTCAACAGGCGGCCGGTCATAGATTTTTCCCAAAATATAAAAGTTTCTGGATCACTAGGAAATTAGTCTAAAACAATGTGCTGACACTAGACATGACCATAAAAGTAATAATTTGCACTCCTGGGGCAATTTTGTTGACAAATTTGAGATAGCTAAAAACTGAGAAATTTCAACAGGCGGCCGTTCATCGATTTTTCCCAAAATATAAAAGTTTCTGGATCACTAGGAAATTAGTCTAAAACAATGTGCTGACACTAGACATGACCATAAAAGTAATAATTTGCACTCCTGGGGCAATTTTGTTGACAAATTTGAGATAGCTAAAAACTGAGAAATTTCAACAGGCGGCCTTTCATCGATTTTTCCCAAAATATAAAAGTTTCTGGATCACTAGGAAATTAGTCTAAAACAATGTGCTGACACTAGACAATACCATAAAAGTAATAATTTGCATCCCTGTGGCAATTTTGTTGACAAATTTGAGACAGCTAAAAATTGAGAAATGTCAACAGGCGGCCGGTCATCGATTTTTCCCAAAATATAAAAGTTTCTGGATCACTAGGAAATTAGTCTAAAACAATGTGCTGACACTAGACATGACCATAAAAGTAATAATTTGCACTCCTGGGGCAATTTTGTTGACAAATTTGAGATAGCTTAAAATAGAGAAATTTCAACAGGCGGCCGGTCATCGATTTTTCCCAAAATATAAAAGTTTCTGGGTCACTAGGAAATTAGTCTAAAACAATGTGCTGACACTAGACATGACCATAAAAGTAATAATTTGCACTCCTGTGGCAATTTTGTTGTCAAATTTGAGATAGCTAAAAACTGAGAAATTTCAACAGGCGGCCGTTCATCGATTTTCCCCACAATATAAAAGTTTCTGGATCACTAGGAAATTAGTCTAAAACAATGTGCTGACACTAGACATGACCATAAAAGTAATAATTTGCACTCCTGGGGCAATTTTGTTGACAAATTTGAGATAGCTAAAAACTGAGAAATTTCAACAGACGTCCGGTCATCGATTTTTCCCAAAATATAAAAGTTTCTGGATCACTAGGAAATTAGTCTAAAACAATGTGCTGACACTAGACATGACCATAAAAGTAATAATTTGCACTCCTGTGGCAATTTTGTTGACAAATTTGAGACAGCTAAAAATTGAGAAATTTCAACAGGCGGCCGGTCATCGATTTTTCCCAAAATATAAAAGTTTCTGGATCACTAGGAAATTAGTCTAAAACAATGTGCTGACACTAGACATGACCATAAAAGTAATAATTTGCACTCCTGGGGCAATTTTGTTGACAAATTTGAGATAGCTAAAAACTGAGAAATTTCAACAGGCGCCCGTTCATCGATTTTTCCCATTCATCGATTTTTCCCAAAATATAAAAGTTTCTGGATCACTAGGAAATTAGTCTAAAACAATGTGCTGACACTAGACATGACCATAAAAGTAATAATTTGCACTCCTGTGGCAATTTTGTTGACAAATTTGAGATAGCTAAAAATAGAGAAATTTCAACAGGCGGCCGGTCATAGATTTTTCCCAAAATATAAAAGTTTCTGGATCACTAGGAAATTAGTCTAAAACAATGTGCTGACACTAGACATGACCATAAAAGTAATAATTTGCACTCCTGGGGCAATTTTGTTGACAAATTTGAGATAGCTAAAAACTGAGAAATTTCAACAGGCGCCCGTTCATCGATTTTTCCCATTCATCGATTTTTCCCAAAATATAAAAGTTTCTGGATCACTAGGAAATTAGTCTAAAACAATGTGCTGACACTAGACATGACCATAAAAGTAATAATTTGCACTCCTGTGGCAATTTTGTTGACAAATTTGAGATAGCTAAAAATAGAGAAATTTCAACAGGCGGCCGGTCATAGATTTTTCCCAAAATATAAAAGTTTCTGGATCACTAGGAAATTAGTCTAAAACAATGTGCTGACACTAGACATGACCATAAAAGTAATAATTTGCACTCCTGTGGCAATTTTGTTGACAAATTTGAGATAGCTAAAAATAGAGAAATTTCAACAGGCGGCCGGTCATCGATTTTTCCCAAAATATAAAAGTTTCTGGATCACTAGGAAATTAGTCTAAAACAATGTGCTGACACTAGACATGACCATAAAAGTAATAATTTGCACTCCTGGGGCAATTTTGTTGACAAATTTGAGATAGCTAAAAACTGAGAAATTTCAACAGGCGGCCGTTCATCGATTTTTCCCAAAATATAAAAGTTTCTGGATCACTAGGAAATTAGTCTAAAACAATGTGCTGACACTAGACATGACCATAAAAGTAATAATTTGCACTCCTGTGGCAATTTTGTTGACAAATTTGAGATAGCTAAAAATAGAGAAATTTCAACAGGCGGCCGGTCATCGATTTTTCCCAAAATATAAAAGTTTCTGGATCACTAGGAAATTAGTCTAAAACAATGTGCTGACACTAGACATGACCATAAAAGTAATAATTTGCACTCCTGGGGCAATTTTGTTGACAAATTTGAGATAGCTAAAAACTGAGAAATTTCAACAGGCGGCCGGTCATCGATTTTTCCCAAAATATAAAAGTTTCTATATCACTAGGAAATTAGTCTAAAACAATGTGCTGACACTAGACATGACCATAAAAGTAGTAATTTGCACTCCTGGGGCAATTTTGTTGACAAATTTGAGATAGCTAAAAACTGAGAAATTTCAACAGGCGGCCGTTCATCGATTTTTCCCAAAATATAAAAGTTTCTGGATCACTAGGAAATTAGTCTAAAACAATGTGCTGACACTAGACAATACCATAAAAGTAATAATTTGCACTCCTGGGGCAATTTAATTGACAAATTTGAGATAGCTAAAAATAGAGAAATTTCAACAGGCGGCCGGTCATCGATTTTTCCCAAAATATAAAAGTTTCTGGATCACTAGGAAATTAGTCTAAAACAATGTGCTGACACTAGACATGACCATAAAAGTAATAATTTGCACTCCTGGGGCAATTTTGTTGACAAATTTGAGATAGCTAAAAACTGAGAAATTTCAACAGGCGGCCGGTCATCGATTTTTCCCAAAATATAAAAGTTTCTATATCACTAGGAAATTAGTCTAAAACAATGTGCTGACACTAGACATGACCATAAAAGTAATAATTTGCACTCCTGGGGCAATTTTGTTGACAAATTTGAGATAGCTAAAAATAGAGAAATTTCAACAGGCGGCCGGTCATCGATTTTTCCCAAAATATAAAAGTTTCTGGATCACTAGGAAATTAGTCTAAAACAATGTGCTGACACTAGACATGACCATAAAAGTAATAATTTGCACTCCTGTGGCAATTTTGTTGACAAATTTGAGATAGCTAAAAATAGAGAAATTTCAACAGGCGGCCGGTCATCGATTTTTCCCAAAATATAAAAGTTTCTGGATCACTAGGAAATTAGTCTAAAACAATGTGCTGACACTAGACATGACCATAAAAGTAATAATTTGCACTCCTGGGGCAATTTTGTTGACAAATTTGAGATAGCTAAAAACTGAGAAATTTCAACAGGCGGCCGGTCATCGATTTTTCCCAAAATATAAAAGTTTCTATATCACTAGGAAATTAGTCTAAAACAATGTGCTGACACTAGACATGACCATAAAAGTAATAATTTGCACTCCTGGGGCAATTTTGTTGACAAATTTGAGATAGCTAAAAACTGAGAAATTTCAACAGGCGGCCGGTCATCGATTTTTCCCAAAATATAAAAGTTTCTATATCACTAGGAAATTAGTCTAAAACAATGTGCTGACACTAGACATGACCATAAAAGTAATAATTTGCACTCCTGGGGCAATTTTGTTGACAAATTTGAGATAGCTAAAAACTGAGAAATTTCAACAGGCGGCCGGTCATCGATTTTTCCCAAAATATAAAAGTTTCTGGATCACTAGGAAATTAGTCTAAAACAATGTGCTGACACTAGACATGACCATAAAAGTAATAATTTGCACTCCTGGGGCAATTTTGTTGACAAATTTGAGATAGCTAAAAACTGAGAAATTTCAACAGGCGGCCGTTCATCGATTTTTCCCAAAATATAAAAGTTTCTGGATCACTAGGAAATTAGTCTAAAACAATGTGCTGACACTAGACAATACCATAAAAGTAATAATTTGCATCCCTGTGGCAATTTTGTTGACAAATTTGAGACAGCTAAAAATTGAGAAATGTCTACAGGCGGCCGGTCATCGATTTTTCCCAAAATATAAAAGTTTCTGGATCACTAGGAAATTAGTCTAAAACAATGTGCTGACACTAGACATGACCATAAAAGTAATAATTTGCACTCCTGGGGCAATTTTGTTGACAAATTTGAGATAGCTTAAAATAGAGAAATTTCAACAGGCGGCCGGTCATCGATTTTTCCCAAAATATAAAAGTTTCTGGGTCACTAGGAAATTGGTCTAAAACAATGTGCTGACACTAGACATGACCATAAAAGTAATAATTTGCACTCCTGGGGCAATTTTGTTGACAAATTTGAGATAGCTAAAAACTGAGAAATTTCAACAGGCGGCCGATCATCGATTTTTCCCAAAATATAAAAGTTTCTGGATCACTAAGAAATTAGTCTAAAACAATGTGCTGACACTAGACATGACCATAAAAGTAATAATTTGCACTCCTGGGGCAATTTTATTGACAAATTTGAGATAGCTAAAAACTGAGAAATTTCAACAGGCGGCCGGTCATCGATTTTTCCCAAAATATAAAAGTTTCTGGATCACTAGGAAATTAGTCTAAAACAATGTGCTGACACTAGACATGACCATAAAAGTAATAATTTGCACTCCTGGGGCAATTTTGTTGACAAATTTGAGATAGCTAAAAACTGAGAAATTTCAACAGGCGGCCGTTCATCGATTTTTCCCAAAATATAAAAGTTTCTGGATCACTAGGAAATTAGTCTAAAACAATGTGCTGACACTAGACATGACCATAAAAGTAATAATTTGCACTCCTGTGGCAATTTTGTTGACAAATTTGAGATAGCTAAAAATAGAGAAATTTCAACAGGCGGCCGGTCATCGATTTTTCCCAAAATATAAAAGTTTCTGGATCACTAGGAAATTAGTCTAAAACAATGTGCTGACACTAGACATGACCATAAAAGTAATAATTTGCACTCCTGGGGCAATTTCGTTGAGAAATTTGAGATAGCTAAAAATAGAGAAATTTCAACAGGCGGCCGTTCATCGATTTTTCCCAAAATATAAAAGTTTCTGGATCACTAGGAAATTAGTCTAAAACAATGTGCTGACACTAGACATGACCATAAAAGTAATAATTTGCACTCCTGTGGCAATTTTGTTGACAAATTTGAGATAGCTAAAAATAGAGAAATTTCAACAGGCGGCCGGTCATCGATTTTTCCCAAAATATAAAAGTTTCTGGATCACTAGGAAATTAGTCTAAAACAATGTGCTGACACTAGACATGACCATAAAAGTAATAATTTGCACTCCTGGGGCAATTTTGTTGACAAATTTGAGATAGCTAAAAACTGAGAAATTTCAACAGGCGGCCGGTCATCGATTTTTCCCAAAATATAAAAGTTTCTATATCACTAGGAAATTAGTCTAAAACAATGTGCTGACACTAGACATGACCATAAAAGTAATAATTTGCACTCCTGGGGCAATTTTGTTGACAAATTTGAGATAGCTAAAAACTGAGAAATTTCAACAGGCGGCCGTTCATCGATTTTTCCCAAAATATAAAAGTTTCTGGATCACTAGGAAATTAGTCTAAAACAATGTGCTGACACTAGACATGACCATAAAAGTAATAATTTGCACTCCTGGGGCAATTTTGTTGACAAATTTGAGATAGCTAAAAACTGAGAAATTTCAACAGGCGGCCGGTCATCGATTTTTCCCAAAATATAAAAGTTTCTATATCACTAGGAAATTAGTCTAAAACAATGTGCTGACACTAGACATGACCATAAAAGTAATAATTTGCACTCCTGGGGCAATTTTGTTGACAAATTTGAGATAGCTAAAAACTGAGAAATTTCAACAGGCGGCCGTTCATCGATTTTTCCCAAAATATAAAAGTTTCTGGATCACTAGGAAATTAGTCTAAAACAATGTGCTGACACTAGACATGACCATAAAAGTAATAATTTGCACTCCTGGGGCAATTTTGTTGACAAATTTGAGATAGCTAAAAATAGAGAAATTTCAACAGGCGGCCGGTCATCGATTTTTCCCAAAATATAAAAGTTTCTGGATCACTAGGAAATTAGTCTAAAACAATGTGCTGACACTAGACATGACCATAAAAGTAATAATTTGCACTCCTGTGGCAATTTTGTTGTCAAATTTGAGATAGCTAAAAACTGAGAAATTTCAACAGGCGGCCGTTCATTGATTTTCCCCAAAATATAAAAGTTTCTGGATCACTAGGAAATTAGTCTAAAACAATGTGCTGACACTAGACATGACCATAAAAGTAATAATTTGCACTCCTGGGGCAATTTTGTTGACAAATTTGAGATAGCTAAAAACTTAGAAATTTCAACAGGCGGCCGGTCATCGATTTTTCCCAAAATATAAAAGTTTCTGGATCACTAAGAAATTAGTCTAAAACAATGTGCTGACACTAGACATGACCATAAAAGTAATAATTTGCACTCCTGGGGCAATTTTATTGACAAATTTGAGATAGCTAAAAACTGAGAAATTTCAACAGGCGGCCGGTCATCGATTTTTCCCAAAATATAAAAGTTTCTGGATCACTAAGAAATTAGTCTAAAACAATGTGCTGACACTAGACATGACCATAAAAGTAATAATTTGCACTCCTGGGGCAATTTTATTGACAAATTTGAGATAGCTAAAAACTGAGAAATTTCAACAGGCGGCCGTTCATCGATTTTTCCCAAAATATAAAAGTTTCTGGATCACTAGGAAATTAGTCTAAAACAATGTGCTGACACTAGACATGACCATAAAAGTAATAATTTGCACTCCTGTGGCAATTTTGTTGACAAATTTGAGATAGCTAAAAATAGAGAAATTTCAACAGGCGGCCGGTAATCGATTTTTCCCAAAATATAAAAGTTTCTGGATCACTAGGAAATTAGTCTAAAACAATGTGCTGACACTAGACATGACCATAAAAGTAATAATTTGCACTCCTGGGGCAATTTTGTTGACAAATTTGAGATAGCTAAAAATAGAGAAATTTCAACAGGTGGCCGGTCATCGATTTTTCCCAAAATATAAAAGTTTCTGGATCACTAGGAAATTAGTCTAAAACAATGTGCTGACACTAGACATGACCATAAAAGTAATAATTTGCACTCCTGGGGCAATTTTGTTGACAAATTTGAGATAGCTAAAAACTGAGAAATTTCAACAGGCGGCCGTTCATCGATTTTTCCCAAAATATAAAAGTTTCTGGATCACTAGGAAATTAGTCTAAAACAATGTGCTGACACTAGACATGACCATAAAAGTAATAATTTGCACTCCTGTGGCAATTTTGTTGACAAATTTGAGATAGCTAAAAATAGAGAAATTTCAACAGGCGGCCGGTCATCGATTTTTCCCAAAATATAAAAGTTTCTGGATCACTAGGAAATTAGTCTAAAACAATGTGCTGACACTAGACATGACCATAAAAGTAATAATTTGCACTCCTGGGGCAATTTTGTTGACAAATTTGAGATAGCTAAAAACTGAGAAATTTCAACAGGCGGCCGGTCATCGATTTTTCCCAAAATATAAAAGTTTCTATATCACTAGGAAATTAGTCTAAAACAATGTGCTGACACTAGACATGACCATAAAAGTAATAATTTGCACTCCTGGGGCAATTTTGTTGACAAATTTGAGATAGCTAAAAACTGAGAAATTTCAACAGGCGGCCGTTCATCGATTTTTCCCAAAATATAAAAGTTTCTGGATCACTAGGAAATTAGTCTAAAACAATGTGCTGACACTAGACAATACCATAAAAGTAATAATTTGCACTCCTGGGGCAATTTAGTTGACAAATTTGAGATAGCTAAAAATAGAGAAATTTCAACAGGCGGCCGGTCATCGATTTTTCCCAAAATATAAAAGTTTCTGGATCACTAGGAAATTAGTCTAAAACAATGTGCTGACACTAGACATGACCATAAAAGTAATAATTTGCACTCCTGGGGCAATTTTGTTGACAAATTTGAGATAGCTAAAAACTGAGAAATTTCAACAGGCGGCCGGTCATCGATTTTTCCCAAAATATAAAAGTTTCTATATCACTAGGAAATTAGTCTAAAACAATGTGCTGACACTAGACATGACCATAAAAGTAATAATTTGCACTCCTGGGGCAATTTTGTTGACAAATTTGAGATAGCTAAAAATAGAGAAATTTCAACAGGCGGCCGGTCATCGATTTTTCCCAAAATATAAAAGTTTCTGGATCACTAGGAAATTAGTCTAAAACAATGTGCTGACACTAGACATGACCATAAAAGTAATAATTTGCACTCCTGGGGCAATTTTGTTGACAAATTTGAGATAGCTAAAAACTGAGAAATTTCAACAGGCGGCCGATCATCGATTTTTCCCAAAATATAAAAGTTTCTGGATCACTAAGAAATTAGTCTAAAACAATGTGCTGACACTAGACATGACCATAAAAGTAATAATTTGCACTCCTGGGGCAATTTTATTGACAAATTTGAGATAGCTAAAAACTTAGAAATTTCAACAGGCGGCCGGTCATCGATTTTTCCCAAAATATAAAAGTTTCTGGATCACTAGGAAATTAGTCTAAAACAATGTGCTGACACTAGACATGACCATAAAAGTAATAATTTGCACTCCTGGGGCAATTTTGTTGACAAATTTGAGATAGCTAAAAACTGAGAAATTTCAACAGGCGGCCGTTCATCGATTTTTCCCAAAATATAAAAGTTTCTGGATCACTAGGAAATTAGTCTAAAACAATGTGCTGACACTAGACATGACCATAAAAGTAATAATTTGCACTCCTGTGGCAATTTTGTTGACAAATTTGAGATAGCTAAAAATAGAGAAATTTCAACAGGCGGCCGGTCATCGATTTTTCCCAAAATATAAAAGTTTCTGGATCACTAGGAAATTAGTCTAAAACAATGTGCTGACACTAGACATGACCATAAAAGTAATAATTTGCACTCCTGGGGCAATTTTGTTGACAAATTTGAGATAGCTAAAAATAGAGAAATTTCAACAGGCGGCCGGTCATCGATTTTTCCAAAAATATAAAAGTTTCTATATCACTAGGAAATTAGTCTAAAACAATGTGCTGACACTAGACATGACCATAAAAGTAATAATTTGCACTCCTGGGGCAATTTTGTTGACAAATTTGAGATAGCTAAAAACTGAGAAATTTCAACAGGCGGCCGTTCATCGATTTTTCCCAAAATATAAAAGTTTCTGGATCACTAGGAAATTAGTCTAAAACAATGTGCTGACACTAGACATGACCATAAAAGTAATAATTTGCACTCCTGTGGCAATTTTGTTGACAAATTTGAGATAGCTAAAAATAGAGAAATTTCAACAGGCGGCCGGTCATCGATTTTTCCCAAAATATAAAAGTTTCTGGATCACTAGGAAATTAGTCTAAAACAATGTGCTGACACTAGACATGACCATAAAAGTAATAATTTGCACTCCTGGGGCAATTTCGTTGAGAAATTTGAGATAGCTAAAAACTGAGAAATTTCAACAGGCGGCCGTTCATCGATTTTTCCCAAAATATAAAAGTTTCTGGATCACTAGGAAATTAGTCTAAAACAATGTGCTGACACTAGACATGACCATAAAAGTAATAATTTGCACTCCTGTGGCAATTTTGTTGACAAATTTGAGATAGCTAAAAATAGAGAAATTTCAACAGGCGGCCGGTCATCGATTTTTCCCAAAATATAAAAGTTTCTGGATCACTAGGAAATTAGTCTAAAACAATGTGCTGACACTAGACATGACCATAAAAGTAATAATTTGCACTCCTGGGGCAATTTTGTTGACAAATTTGAGATAGCTAAAAACTGAGAAATTTCAACAGGCGGCCGGTCATCGATTTTTCCCAAAATATAAAAGTTTCTATATCACTAGGAAATTAGTCTAAAACAATGTGCTGACACTAGACATGACCATAAAAGTAATAATTTGCACTCCTGGGGCAATTTTGTTGACAAATTTGAGATAGCTAAAAACTGAGAAATTTCAACAGGCGGCCGTTCATCGATTTTTCCCAAAATATAAAAGTTTCTGGATCACTAGGAAATTAGTCTAAAACAATGTGCTGACACTAGACATGACCATAAAAGTAATAATTTGCACTCCTGGGGCAATTTTGTTGACAAATTTGAGATAGCTAAAAATAGAGAAATTTCAACAGGCGGCCGGTCATCGATTTTTCCCAAAATATAAAAGTTTCTGGATCACTAGGAAATTAGTCTAAAACAATGTGCTGACACTAGACATGACCATAAAAGTAATAATTTGCACTCCTGTGGCAATTTTGTTGTCAAATTTGAGATAGCTAAAAACTGAGAAATTTCAACAGGCGGCCGTTCATTGATTTTCCCCAAAATATAAAAGTTTCTGGATCACTAGGAAATTAGTCTAAAACAATGTGCTGACACTAGACATGACCATAAAAGTAATAATTTGCACTCCTGGGGCAATTTTGTTGACAAATTTGAGATAGCTAAAAACTTAGAAATTTCAACAGGCGGCCGGTCATCGATTTTTCCCAAAATATAAAAGTTTCTGGATCACTAAGAAATTAGTCTAAAACAATGTGCTGACACTAGACATGACCATAAAAGTAATAATTTGCACTCCTGGGGCAATTTTATTGACAAATTTGAGATAGCTAAAAACTGAGAAATTTCAACAGGCGGCCGTTCATCGATTTTTCCCAAAATATAAAAGTTTCTGGATCACTAGGAAATTAGTCTAAAACAATGTGCTGACACTAGACATGACCATAAAAGTAATAATTTGCACTCCTGTGGCAATTTTGTTGACAAATTTGAGATAGCTAAAAATAGAGAAATTTCAACAGGCGGCCGGTAATCGATTTTTCCCAAAATATAAAAGTTTCTGGATCACTAGGAAATTAGTCTAAAACAATGTGCTGACACTAGACATGACCATAAAAGTAATAATTTGCACTCCTGGGGCAATTTTGTTGACAAATTTGAGATAGCTAAAAATAGAGAAATTTCAACAGGCGGCCGGTCATCGATTTTTCCCAAAATATAAAAGTTTCTATATCACTAGGAAATTAGTCTAAAACAATGTGCTGACACTAGACATGACCATAAAAGTAATAATTTGCACTCCTGGGGCAATTTTGTTGACAAATTTGAGATAGCTAAAAACTGAGAAATTTCAACAGGCGGCCGTTCATCGATTTTTCCCAAAATATAAAAGTTTCTGGATCACTAGGAAATTAGTCTAAAACAATGTGCTGACACTAGACATGACCATAAAAGTAATAATTTGCACTCCTGTGGCAATTTTGTTGACAAATTTGAGATAGCTAAAAATAGAGAAATTTCAACAGGCGGCCGGTCATCGATTTTTCCCAAAATATAAAAGTTTCTGGATCACTAGGAAATTAGTCTAAAACAATGTGCTGACACTAGACATGACCATAAAAGTAATAATTTGCACTCCTGGGGCAATTTTGTTGACAAATTTGAGATAGCTAAAAACTGAGAAATTTCAACAGGCGGCCGGTCATCGATTTTTCCCAAAATATAAAAGTTTCTATATCACTAGGAAATTAGTCTAAAACAATGTGCTGACACTAGACATGACCATAAAAGTAATAATTTGCACTCCTGGGGCAATTTTGTTGACAAATTTGAGATAGCTAAAAATAGAGAAATTTCAACAGGCGGCCGGTCATCGATTTTTCCCAAAATATAAAAGTTTCTGGATCACTAGGAAATTAGTCTAAAACAATGTGCTGACACTAGACATGACCATAAAAGTAATAATTTGCACTCCTGGGGCAATTTTGTTGACAAATTTGAGATAGCTAAAAACTGAGAAATTTCAACAGGCGGCCGGTCATCGATTTTTCCCAAAATATAAAAGTTTCTGGATCACTAGGAAATTAGTCTAAAACAATGTGCTGACACTAGACATGACCATAAAAGTAATAATTTGCACTCCTGTGGCAATTTTGTTGACAAATTTGAGATAGCTAAAAATAGAGAAATTTCAACAGGCGGCCGGTAATCGATTTTTCCCAAAATATAAAAGTTTCTGGATCACTAGGAAATTAGTCTAAAACAATGTGCTGACACTAGACATGACCATAAAAGTAATAATTTGCACTCCTGGGGCAATTTTGTTGACAAATTTGAGATAGCTAAAAATAGAGAAATTTCAACAGGCGGCCGGTCATCGATTTTTCCCAAAATATAAAAGTTTCTGGATCACTAGGAAATTAGTCTAAAACAATGTGCTGACACTAGACATGACCATAAAAGTAATAATTTGCACTCCTGGGGCAATTTTGTTGACAAATTTGAGATAGCTAAAAACTGAGAAATTTCAACAGGCGGCCGTTCATCGATTTTTCCCAAAATATAAAAGTTTCTGGATCACTAGGAAATTAGTCTAAAACAATGTGCTGACACTAGACATGACCATAAAAGTAATAATTTGCACTCCTGTGGCAATTTTGTTGACAAATTTGAGATAGCTAAAAATAGAGAAATTTCAACAGGCGGCCGGTCATCGATTTTTCCCAAAATATAAAAGTTTCTGGATCACTAGGAAATTAGTCTAAAACAATGTGCTGACACTAGACATGACCATAAAAGTAATAATTTGCACTCCTGGGGCAATTTTGTTGACAAATTTGAGATAGCTAAAAACTGAGAAATTTCAACAGGCGGCCGGTCATCGATTTTTCCCAAAATATAAAAGTTTCTATATCACTAGGAAATTAGTCTAAAACAATGTGCTGACACTAGACATGACCATAAAAGTAATAATTTGCACTCCTGGGGCAATTTTGTTGACAAATTTGAGATAGCTAAAAACTGAGAAATTTCAACAGGCGGCCGTTCATCGATTTTTCCCAAAATATAAAAGTTTCTGGATCACTAGGAAATTAGTCTAAAACAATGTGCTGACACTAGACAATACCATAAAAGTAATAATTTGCACTCCTGGGGCAATTTAGTTGACAAATTTGAGATAGCTAAAAATAGAGAAATTTCAACAGGCGGCCGGTCATCGATTTTTCCCAAAATATAAAAGTTTCTGGATCACTAGGAAATTAGTCTAAAACAATGTGCTGACACTAGACATGACCATAAAAGTAATAATTTGCACTCCTGGGGCAATTTTGTTGACAAATTTGAGATAGCTAAAAACTGAGAAATTTCAACAGGCGGCCGGTCATCGATTTTTCCCAAAATATAAAAGTTTCTATATCACTAGGAAATTAGTCTAAAACAATGTGCTGACACTAGACATGACCATAAAAGTAATAATTTGCACTCCTGGGGCAATTTTGTTGACAAATTTGAGATAGCTAAAAATAGAGAAATTTCAACAGGCGGCCGGTCATCGATTTTTCCCAAAATATAAAAGTTTCTGGATCACTAGGAAATTAGTCTAAAACAATGTGCTGACACTAGACATGACCATAAAAGTAATAATTTGCACTCCTGGGGCAATTTTGTTGACAAATTTGAGATAGCTAAAAACTGAGAAATTTCAACAGGCGGCCGATCATCGATTTTTCCCAAAATATAAAAGTTTCTGGATCACTAAGAAATTAGTCTAAAACAATGTGCTGACACTAGACATGACCATAAAAGTAATAATTTGCACTCCTGGGGCAATTTTATTGACAAATTTGAGATAGCTAAAAACTTAGAAATTTCAACAGGCGGCCGGTCATCGATTTTTCCCAAAATATAAAAGTTTCTGGATCACTAGGAAATTAGTCTAAAACAATGTGCTGACACTAGACATGACCATAAAAGTAATAATTTGCACTCCTGGGGCAATTTTGTTGACAAATTTGAGATAGCTAAAAACTGAGAAATTTCAACAGGCGGCCGTTCATCGATTTTTCCCAAAATATAAAAGTTTCTGGATCACTAGGAAATTAGTCTAAAACAATGTGCTGACACTAGACATGACCATAAAAGTAATAATTTGCACTCCTGTGGCAATTTTGTTGACAAATTTGAGATAGCTAAAAATAGAGAAATTTCAACAGGCGGCCGGTCATCGATTTTTCCCAAAATATAAAAGTTTCTGGATCACTAGGAAATTAGTCTAAAACAATGTGCTGACACTAGACATGACCATAAAAGTAATAATTTGCACTCCTGGGGCAATTTTGTTGACAAATTTGAGATAGCTAAAAATAGAGAAATTTCAACAGGCGGCCGGTCATCGATTTTTCCAAAAATATAAAAGTTTCTATATCACTAGGAAATTAGTCTAAAACAATGTGCTGACACTAGACATGACCATAAAAGTAATAATTTGCACTCCTGGGGCAATTTTGTTGACAAATTTGAGATAGCTAAAAACTGAGAAATTTCAACAGGCGGCCGTTCATCGATTTTTCCCAAAATATAAAAGTTTCTGGATCACTAGGAAATTAGTCTAAAACAATGTGCTGACACTAGACATGACCATAAAAGTAATAATTTGCACTCCTGTGGCAATTTTGTTGACAAATTTGAGATAGCTAAAAATAGAGAAATTTCAACAGGCGGCCGGTCATCGATTTTTCCCAAAATATAAAAGTTTCTGGATCACTAGGAAATTAGTCTAAAACAATGTGCTGACACTAGACATGACCATAAAAGTAATAATTTGCACTCCTGGGGCAATTTCGTTGAGAAATTTGAGATAGCTAAAAACTGAGAAATTTCAACAGGCGGCCGTTCATCGATTTTTCCCAAAATATAAAAGTTTCTGGATCACTAGGAAATTAGTCTAAAACAATGTGCTGACACTAGACATGACCATAAAAGTAATAATTTGCACTCCTGTGGCAATTTTGTTGACAAATTTGAGATAGCTAAAAATAGAGAAATTTCAACAGGCGGCCGGTCATCGATTTTTCCCAAAATATAAAAGTTTCTGGATCACTAGGAAATTAGTCTAAAACAATGTGCTGACACTAGACATGACCATAAAAGTAATAATTTGCACTCCTGGGGCAATTTTGTTGACAAATTTGAGATAGCTAAAAACTGAGAAATTTCAACAGGCGGCCGGTCATCGATTTTTCCCAAAATATAAAAGTTTCTATATCACTAGGAAATTAGTCTAAAACAATGTGCTGACACTAGACATGACCATAAAAGTAATAATTTGCACTCCTGGGGCAATTTTGTTGACAAATTTGAGATAGCTAAAAACTGAGAAATTTCAACAGGCGGCCGTTCATCGATTTTTCCCAAAATATAAAAGTTTCTGGATCACTAGGAAATTAGTCTAAAACAATGTGCTGACACTAGACATGACCATAAAAGTAATAATTTGCACTCCTGGGGCAATTTTGTTGACAAATTTGAGATAGCTAAAAATAGAGAAATTTCAACAGGCGGCCGGTCATCGATTTTTCCCAAAATATAAAAGTTTCTGGATCACTAGGAAATTAGTCTAAAACAATGTGCTGACACTAGACATGACCATAAAAGTAATAATTTGCACTCCTGTGGCAATTTTGTTGTCAAATTTGAGATAGCTAAAAACTGAGAAATTTCAACAGGCGGCCGTTCATTGATTTTCCCCAAAATATAAAAGTTTCTGGATCACTAGGAAATTAGTCTAAAACAATGTGCTGACACTAGACATGACCATAAAAGTAATAATTTGCACTCCTGGGGCAATTTTGTTGACAAATTTGAGATAGCTAAAAACTTAGAAATTTCAACAGGCGGCCGGTCATCGATTTTTCCCAAAATATAAAAGTTTCTGGATCACTAAGAAATTAGTCTAAAACAATGTGCTGACACTAGACATGACCATAAAAGTAATAATTTGCACTCCTGGGGCAATTTTATTGACAAATTTGAGATAGCTAAAAACTGAGAAATTTCAACAGGCGGCCGTTCATCGATTTTTCCCAAAATATAAAAGTTTCTGGATCACTAGGAAATTAGTCTAAAACAATGTGCTGACACTAGACATGACCATAAAAGTAATAATTTGCACTCCTGTGGCAATTTTGTTGACAAATTTGAGATAGCTAAAAATAGAGAAATTTCAACAGGCGGCCGGTAATCGATTTTTCCCAAAATATAAAAGTTTCTGGATCACTAGGAAATTAGTCTAAAACAATGTGCTGACACTAGACATGACCATAAAAGTAATAATTTGCACTCCTGGGGCAATTTTGTTGACAAATTTGAGATAGCTAAAAATAGAGAAATTTCAACAGGCGGCCGGTCATCGATTTTTCCCAAAATATAAAAGTTTCTATATCACTAGGAAATTAGTCTAAAACAATGTGCTGACACTAGACATGACCATAAAAGTAATAATTTGCACTCCTGGGGCAATTTTGTTGACAAATTTGAGATAGCTAAAAACTGAGAAATTTCAACAGGCGGCCGTTCATCGATTTTTCCCAAAATATAAAAGTTTCTGGATCACTAGGAAATTAGTCTAAAACAATGTGCTGACACTAGACATGACCATAAAAGTAATAATTTGCACTCCTGTGGCAATTTTGTTGACAAATTTGAGATAGCTAAAAATAGAGAAATTTCAACAGGCGGCCGGTCATCGATTTTTCCCAAAATATAAAAGTTTCTGGATCACTAGGAAATTAGTCTAAAACAATGTGCTGACACTAGACATGACCATAAAAGTAATAATTTGCACTCCTGGGGCAATTTTGTTGACAAATTTGAGATAGCTAAAAACTGAGAAATTTCAACAGGCGGCCGGTCATCGATTTTTCCCAAAATATAAAAGTTTCTATATCACTAGGAAATTAGTCTAAAACAATGTGCTGACACTAGACATGACCATAAAAGTAATAATTTGCACTCCTGGGGCAATTTTGTTGACAAATTTGAGATAGCTAAAAACTGAGAAATTTCAACAGGCGGCCGTTCATCGATTTTTCCCAAAATATAAAAGTTTCTGGATCACTAGGAAATTAGTCTAAAACAATGTGCTGACACTAGACAATACCATAAAAGTAATAATTTGCACTCCTGGGGCAATTTAGTTGACAAATTTGAGATAGCTAAAAATAGAGAAATTTCAACAGGCGGCCGGTCATCGATTTTTCCCAAAATATAAAAGTTTCTGGATCACTAGGAAATTAGTCTAAAACAATGTGCTGACACTAGACATGACCATAAAAGTAATAATTTGCACTCCTGGGGCAATTTTGTTGACAAATTTGAGATAGCTAAAAACTGAGAAATTTCAACAGGCGGCCGGTCATCGATTTTTCCCAAAATATAAAAGTTTCTATATCACTAGGAAATTAGTCTAAAACAATGTGCTGACACTAGACATGACCATAAAAGTAATAATTTGCACTCCTGGGGCAATTTTGTTGACAAATTTGAGATAGCTAAAAATAGAGAAATTTCAACAGGCGGCCGGTCATCGATTTTTCCCAAAATATAAAAGTTTCTGGATCACTAGGAAATTAGTCTAAAACAATGTGCTGACACTAGACATGACCATAAAAGTAATAATTTGCACTCCTGGGGCAATTTTGTTGACAAATTTGAGATAGCTAAAAACTGAGAAATTTCAACAGGCGGCCGATCATCGATTTTTCCCAAAATATAAAAGTTTCTGGATCACTAAGAAATTAGTCTAAAACAATGTGCTGACACTAGACATGACCATAAAAGTAATAATTTGCACTCCTGGGGCAATTTTATTGACAAATTTGAGATAGCTAAAAACTTAGAAATTTCAACAGGCGGCCGGTCATCGATTTTTCCCAAAATATAAAAGTTTCTGGATCACTAGGAAATTAGTCTAAAACAATGTGCTGACACTAGACATGACCATAAAAGTAATAATTTGCACTCCTGGGGCAATTTTGTTGACAAATTTGAGATAGCTAAAAACTGAGAAATTTCAACAGGCGGCCGTTCATCGATTTTTCCCAAAATATAAAAGTTTCTGGATCACTAGGAAATTAGTCTAAAACAATGTGCTGACACTAGACATGACCATAAAAGTAATAATTTGCACTCCTGTGGCAATTTTGTTGACAAATTTGAGATAGCTAAAAATAGAGAAATTTCAACAGGCGGCCGGTCATCGATTTTTCCCAAAATATAAAAGTTTCTGGATCACTAGGAAATTAGTCTAAAACAATGTGCTGACACTAGACATGACCATAAAAGTAATAATTTGCACTCCTGGGGCAATTTTGTTGACAAATTTGAGATAGCTAAAAATAGAGAAATTTCAACAGGCGGCCGGTCATCGATTTTTCCAAAAATATAAAAGTTTCTGGATCACTAGGAAATTAGTCTAAAACAATGTGCTGACACTAGACATGACCATAAAAGTAATAATTTGCACTCCTGGGGCAATTTTGTTGACAAATTTGAGATAGCTAAAAACTGAGAAATTTCAACAGGCGGCCGTTCATCGATTTTTCCCAAAATATAAAAGTTTCTGGATCACTAGGAAATTAGTCTAAAACAATGTGCTGACACTAGACATGACCATAAAAGTAATAATTTGCACTCCTGTGGCAATTTTGTTGACAAATTTGAGATAGCTAAAAATAGAGAAATTTCAACAGGCGGCCGGTCATCGATTTTTCCCAAAATATAAAAGTTTCTGGATCACTAGGAAATTAGTCTAAAACAATGTGCTGACACTAGACATGACCATAAAAGTAATAATTTGCACTCCTGGGGCAATTTTGTTGACAAATTTGAGATAGCTAAAAACTGAGAAATTTCAACAGGCGGCCGGTCATCGATTTTTCCCAAAATATAAAAGTTTCTATATCACTAGGAAATTAGTCTAAAACAATGTGCTGACACTAGACATGACCATAAAAGTAATAATTTGCACTCCTGGGGCAATTTTGTTGACAAATTTGAGATAGCTAAAAACTGAGAAATTTCAACAGGCGGCCGGTCATCGATTTTTCCCAAAATATAAAAGTTTCTATATCACTAGGAAATTAGTCTAAAACAATGTGCTGACACTAGACATGACCATAAAAGTAATAATTTGCACTCCTGGGGCAATTTTGTTGACAAATTTGAGATAGCTAAAAATAGAGAAATTTCAACAGGCGGCCGGTCATCGATTTTTCCCAAAATATAAAAGTTTCTGGATCACTAGGAAATTAGTCTAAAACAATGTGCTGACACTAGACATGACCATAAAAGTAATAATTTGCACTCCTGTGGCAATTTTGTTGACAAATTTGAGATAGCTAAAAATAGAGAAATTTCAACAGGCGGCCGGTCATCGATTTTTCCCAAAATATAAAAGTTTCTGGATCACTAGGAAATTAGTCTAAAACAATGTGCTGACACTAGACATGACCATAAAAGTAATAATTTGCACTCCTGGGGCAATTTTGTTGACAAATTTGAGATAGCTAAAAACTGAGAAATTTCAACAGGCGGCCGGTCATCGATTTTTCCCAAAATATAAAAGTTTCTATATCACTAGGAAATTAGTCTAAAACAATGTGCTGACACTAGACATGACCATAAAAGTAATAATTTGCACTCCTGGGGCAATTTTGTTGACAAATTTGAGATAGCTAAAAACTGAGAAATTTCAACAGGCGGCCGGTCATCGATTTTTCCCAAAATATAAAAGTTTCTGGATCACTAGGAAATTAGTCTAAAACAATGTGCTGACACTAGACATGACCATAAAAGTAATAATTTGCACTCCTGGGGCAATTTTGTTGACAAATTTGAGATAGCTAAAAACTGAGAAATTTCAACAGGCGGCCGGTCATCGATTTTTCCCAAAATATAAAAGTTTCTATATCACTAGGAAATTAGTCTAAAACAATGTGCTGACACTAGACATGACCATAAAAGTAATAATTTGCACTCCTGGGGCAATTTTGTTGACAAATTTGAGATAGCTAAAAACTGAGAAATTTCAACAGGCGGCCGTTCATCGATTTTTCCCAAAATATAAAAGTTTCTGGATCACTAGGAAATTAGTCTAAAACAATGTGCTGACACTAGACAATACCATAAAAGTAATAATTTGCACTCCTGGGGCAATTTAGTTGACAAATTTGAGATAGCTAAAAATAGAGAAATTTCAACAGGCGGCCGGTCATCGATTTTTCCCAAAATATAAAAGTTTCTGGATCACTAGGAAATTAGTCTAAAACAATGTGCTGACACTAGACATGACCATAAAAGTAATAATTTGCACTCCTGGGGCAATTTTGTTGACAAATTTGAGATAGCTAAAAACTGAGAAATTTCAACAGGCGGCCGGTCATCGATTTTTCCCAAAATATAAAAGTTTCTATATCACTAGGAAATTAGTCTAAAACAATGTGCTGACACTAGACATGACCATAAAAGTAATAATTTGCACTCCTGGGGCAATTTTGTTGACAAATTTGAGATAGCTAAAAATAGAGAAATTTCAACAGGCGGCCGGTCATCGATTTTTCCCAAAATATAAAAGTTTCTGGGTCACTAGGAAATTAGTCTAAAACAATGTGCTGACACTAGACATGACCATAAAAGTAATAATTTGCACTCCTGTGGCAATTTTGTTGTCAAATTTGAGATAGCTAAAAACTGAGAAATTTCAACAGGCGGCCGTTCATTGATTTTCCCCAAAATATAAAAGTTTCTGGATCACTAGGAAATTAGTCTAAAACAATGTGCTGACACTAGACATGACCATAAAAGTAATAATTTGCACTCCTGGGGCAATTTTGTTGACAAATTTGAGATAGCTAAAAACTGAGAAATTTCAACAGGCGGCCGGTCATCGATTTTTCCCAAAATATAAAAGTTTCTGGATCACTAGGAAATTAGTCTAAAACAATGTGCTGACACTAGACATGACCATAAAAGTAATAATTCGCACTCCTGTGGCAATTTTGTTGACAAATTTGAGACAGCTAAAAACTGAGAAATTTCAACAGGCGGCCGGTCATCGATTTTTCCCAAAATATAAAAGTTTCTGGATCACTAGGAAATTAGTCTAAAACAATGTGCTGACACTAGACATGACCATAAAAGTAATAATTTGCACTCCTGGGGCAATTTTGTTAACAAATTTGAGATAGCTAAAAACTGAGAAATTTCAACAGGCGGCCGATCATCGATTTTTCCCAAAATATAAAAGTTTCTGGATCACTAAGAAATTAGTCTAAAACAATGTGCTGACACTAGACATGACCATAAAAGTAATAATTTGCACTCCTGGGGCAATTTTATTGACAAATTTGAGATAGCTAAAAACTGAGAAATTTCAACAGGCGGCCGGTCATCGATTTTTCCCAAAATATAAAAGTTTCTGGATCACTAGGAAATTAGTCTAAAACAATGTGCTGACACTAGACATGACCATAAAAGTAATAATTTGCACTCCTGGGGCAATTTTGTTGACAAATTTGAGATAGCTAAAAACTGAGAAATTTCAACAGGCGGCCGTTCATCGATTTTTCCCAAAATATAAAAGTTTCTGGATCACTAGGAAATTAGTCTAAAACAATGTGCTGACACTAGACATGACCATAAAAGTAATAATTTGCACTCCTGTGGCAATTTTGTTGACAAATTTGAGATAGCTAAAAATAGAGAAATTTCAACAGGCGGCCGGTCATCGATTTTTCCCAAAATATAAAAGTTTCTGGGTCACTAGGAAATTAGTCTAAAACAATGTGCTGACACTAGACATGACCATAAAAGTAATAATTTGCACTCCTGTGGCAATTTTGTTGTCAAATTTGAGATAGCTAAAAACTGAGAAATTTCAACAGGCGGCCGTTCATTGATTTTCCCCAAAATATAAAAGTTTCTGGATCACTAGGAAATTAGTCTAAAACAATGTGCTGACACTAGACATGACCATAAAAGTAATAATTTGCACTCCTGGGGCAATTTTGTTGACAAATTTGAGATAGCTAAAAACTGAGAAATTTCAACAGGCGGCCGGTCATCAATTTTTCCCAAAATATAAAAGTTTCTGGATCACTAGGAAATTAGTCTAAAACAATGTGCTGACACTAGACATGACCATAAAAGTAATAATTCGCACTCCTGTGGCAATTTTGTTGACAAATTTGAGACAGCTAAAAACTGAGAAATTTCAACAGGCGGCCGGTCATCGATTTTTCCCAAAATATAAAAGTTTCTGGATCACTAGGAAATTAGTCTAAAACAATGTGCTGACACTAGACATGACCATAAAAGTAATAATTTGCACTCCTGGGGCAATTTTGTTAACAAATTTGAGATAGCTAAAAACTGAGAAATTTCAACAGGCGGCCGATCATCGATTTTTCCCAAAATATAAAAGTTTCTGGATCACTAAGAAATTAGTCTAAAACAATGTGCTGACACTAGACATGACCATAAAAGTAATAATTTGCACTCCTGGGGCAATTTTATTGACAAATTTGAGATAGCTAAAAACTGAGAAATTTCAACAGGCGGCCGGTCATCGATTTTTCCCAAAATATAAAAGTTTCTGGATCACTAGGAAATTAGTCTAAAACAATGTGCTGACACTAGACATGACCATAAAAGTAATAATTTGCACTCCTGGGGCAATTTTGTTGACAAATTTGAGATAGCTAAAAACTGAGAAATTTCAACAGGCGGCCGTTCATCGATTTTTCCCAAAATATAAAAGTTTCTGGATCACTAGGAAATTAGTCTAAAACAATGTGCTGACACTAGACATGACCATAAAAGTAATAATTTGCACTCCTGTGGCAATTTTGTTGACAAATTTGAGATAGCTAAAAATAGAGAAATTTCAACAGGCGGCCGGTCATCGATTTTTCCCAAAATATAAAAGTTTCTGGATCACTAGGAAATTAGTCTAAAACAATGTGCTGACACTAGACATGACCATAAAAGTAATAATTTGCACTCCTGGGGCAATTTTGTTGACAAATTTGAGATAGCTAAAAACTGAGAAATTTCAACAGGCGGCCGTTCATCGATTTTTCCCAAAATATAAAAGTTTCTGGATCACTAGGAAATTAGTCTAAAACAATGTGCTGACACTAGACATGACCATAAAAGTAATAATTTGCACTCCTGTGGCAATTTTGTTGACAAATTTGAGATAGCTAAAAATAGAGAAATTTCAACAGGCGGCCGGTCATCGATTTTTCCCAAAATATAAAAGTTTCTGGATCACTAGGAAATTAGTCTAAAACAATGTGCTGACACTAGACATGACCATAAAAGTAATAATTTGCACTCCTGGGGCAATTTTGTTAACAAATTTGAGATAGCTAAAAACTGAGAAATTTCAACAGGCGGCCGATCATCGATTTTTCCCAAAATATAAAAGTTTCTGGATCACTAAGAAATTAGTCTAAAACAATGTGCTGACACTAGACATGACCATAAAAGTAATAATTTGCACTCCTGGGGCAATTTTATTGACAAATTTGAGATAGCTAAAAACTGAGAAATTTCAACAGGCGGCCGGTCATCGATTTTTCCCAAAATATAAAAGTTTCTGGATCACTAGGAAATTAGTCTAAAACAATGTGCTGACACTAGACATGACCATAAAAGTAATAATTTGCACTCCTGGGGCAATTTTGTTGACAAATTTGAGATAGCTAAAAACTGAGAAATTTCAACAGGCGGCCGTTCATCGATTTTTCCCAAAATATAAAAGTTTCTGGATCACTAGGAAATTAGTCTAAAACAATGTGCTGACACTAGACATGACCATAAAAGTAATAATTTGCACTCCTGTGGCAATTTTGTTGACAAATTTGAGATAGCTAAAAATAGAGAAATTTCAACAGGCGGCCGGTCATCGATTTTTCCCAAAATATAAAAGTTTCTGGGTCACTAGGAAATTAGTCTAAAACAATGTGCTGACACTAGACATGACCATAAAAGTAATAATTTGCACTCCTGTGGCAATTTTGTTGTCAAATTTGAGATAGCTAAAAACTGAGAAATTTCAACAGGCGGCCGTTCATTGATTTTCCCCAAAATATAAAAGTTTCTGGATCACTAGGAAATTAGTCTAAAACAATGTGCTGACACTAGACATGACCATAAAAGTAATAATTTGCACTCCTGGGGCAATTTTGTTGACAAATTTGAGATAGCTAAAAACTGAGAAATTTCAACAGGCGGCCGGTCATCAATTTTTCCCAAAATATAAAAGTTTCTGGATCACTAGGAAATTAGTCTAAAACAATGTGCTGACACTAGACATGACCATAAAAGTAATAATTCGCACTCCTGTGGCAATTTTGTTGACAAATTTGAGACAGCTAAAAACTGAGAAATTTCAACAGGCGGCCGGTCATCGATTTTTCCCAAAATATAAAAGTTTCTGGATCACTAGGAAATTAGTCTAAAACAATGTGCTGACACTAGACATGACCATAAAAGTAATAATTTGCACTCCTGGGGCAATTTTGTTAACAAATTTGAGATAGCTAAAAACTGAGAAATTTCAACAGGCGGCCGATCATCGATTTTTCCCAAAATATAAAAGTTTCTGGATCACTAAGAAATTAGTCTAAAACAATGTGCTGACACTAGACATGACCATAAAAGTAATAATTTGCACTCCTGGGGCAATTTTATTGACAAATTTGAGATAGCTAAAAACTGAGAAATTTCAACAGGCGGCCGGTCATCGATTTTTCCCAAAATATAAAAGTTTCTGGATCACTAGGAAATTAGTCTAAAACAATGTGCTGACACTAGACATGACCATAAAAGTAATAATTTGCACTCCTGGGGCAATTTTGTTGACAAATTTGAGATAGCTAAAAACTGAGAAATTTCAACAGGCGGCCGTTCATCGATTTTTCCCAAAATATAAAAGTTTCTGGATCACTAGGAAATTAGTCTAAAACAATGTGCTGACACTAGACATGACCATAAAAGTAATAATTTGCACTCCTGTGGCAATTTTGTTGACAAATTTGAGATAGCTAAAAATAGAGAAATTTCAACAGGCGGCCGGTCATCGATTTTTCCCAAAATATAAAAGTTTCTGGATCACTAGGAAATTAGTCTAAAACAATGTGCTGACACTAGACATGACCATAAAAGTAATAATTTGCACTCCTGGGGCAATTTTGTTGACAAATTTGAGATAGCTAAAAACTGAGAAATTTCAACAGGCGGCCGTTCATCGATTTTTCCCAAAATATAAAAGTTTCTGGATCACTAGGAAATTAGTCTAAAACAATGTGCTGACACTAGACATGACCATAAAAGTAATAATTTGCACTCCTGTGGCAATTTTGTTGACAAATTTGAGATAGCTAAAAATAGAGAAATTTCAACAGGCGGCCGGTCATCGATTTTTCCCAAAATATAAAAGTTTCTGGATCACTAGGAAATTAGTCTAAAACAATGTGCTGACACTAGACATGACCATAAAAGTAATAATTTGCACTCCTGGGGCAATTTTGTTGACAAATTTGAGATAGCTAAAAACTGAGAAATTTCAACAGGCGGCCGGTCATCGATTTTTCCCAAAATATAAAAGTTTCTATATCACTAGGAAATTAGTCTAAAACAATGTGCTGACACTAGACATGACCATAAAAGTAATAATTTGCACTCCTGGGGCAATTTTGTTGACAAATTTGAGATAGCTAAAAACTGAGAAATTTCAACAGGCGGCCGTTCATCGATTTTTCCCAAAATATAAAAGTTTCTGGATCACTAGGAAATTAGTCTAAAACAATGTGCTGACACTAGACAATACCATAAAAGTAATAATTTGCACTCCTGGGGCAATTTAGTTGACAAATTTGAGATAGCTAAAAATAGAGAAATTTCAACAGGCGGCCGGTCATCGATTTTTCCCAAAATATAAAAGTTTCTGGATCACTAGGAAATTAGTCTAAAACAATGTGCTGACACTAGACATGACCATAAAAGTAATAATTTGCACTCCTGGGGCAATTTTGTTGACAAATTTGAGATAGCTAAAAACTGAGAAATTTCAACAGGCGGCCGGTCATCGATTTTTCCCAAAATATAAAAGTTTCTATATCACTAGGAAATTAGTCTAAAACAATGTGCTGACACTAGACATGACCATAAAAGTAATAATTTGCACTCCTGGGGCAATTTTGTTGACAAATTTGAGATAGCTAAAAATAGAGAAATTTCAACAGGCGGCCGGTCATCGATTTTTCCCAAAATATAAAAGTTTCTGGATCACTAGGAAATTAGTCTAAAACAATGTGCTGACACTAGACATGACCATAAAAGTAATAATTTGCACTCCTGTGGCAATTTTGTTGACAAATTTGAGATAGCTAAAAATAGAGAAATTTCAACAGGCGGCCGGTCATCGATTTTTCCCAAAATATAAAAGTTTCTGGATCACTAGGAAATTAGTCTAAAACAATGTGCTGACACTAGACATGACCATAAAAGTAATAATTTGCACTCCTGGGGCAATTTTGTTGACAAATTTGAGATAGCTAAAAACTGAGAAATTTCAACAGGCGGCCGGTCATCGATTTTTCCCAAAATATAAAAGTTTCTATATCACTAGGAAATTAGTCTAAAACAATGTGCTGACACTAGACATGACCATAAAAGTAATAATTTGCACTCCTGGGGCAATTTTGTTGACAAATTTGAGATAGCTAAAAACTGAGAAATTTCAACAGGCGGCCGGTCATCGATTTTTCCCAAAATATAAAAGTTTCTGGATCACTAGGAAATTAGTCTAAAACAATGTGCTGACACTAGACATGACCATAAAAGTAATAATTTGCACTCCTGGGGCAATTTTGTTGACAAATTTGAGATAGCTAAAAACTGAGAAATTTCAACAGGCGGCCGTTCATCGATTTTTCCCAAAATATAAAAGTTTCTGGATCACTAGGAAATTAGTCTAAAACAATGTGCTGACACTAGACAATACCATAAAAGTAATAATTTGCACTCCTGGGGCAATTTTGTTGACAAATTTGAGATAGCTAAAAACTGAGAAATTTCAACAGGCGGCCGGTCATCGATTTTTCCCAAAATATAAAAGTTTCTATATCACTAGGAAATTAGTCTAAAACAATGTGCTGACACTAGACATGACCATAAAAGTAATAATTTGCACTCCTGGGGCAATTTTGTTGACAAATTTGAGATAGCTAAAAACTGAGAAATTTCAACAGGCGGCCGTTCATCGATTTTTCCCAAAATATAAAAGTTTCTGGATCACTAGGAAATTAGTCTAAAACAATGTGCTGACACTAGACAATACCATAAAAGTAATAATTTGCACTCCTGGGGCAATTTAGTTGACAAATTTGAGATAGCTAAAAATAGAGAAATTTCAACAGGCGGCCGGTCATCGATTTTTCCCAAAATATAAAAGTTTCTGGATCACTAGGAAATTAGTCTAAAACAATGTGCTGACACTAGACATGACCATAAAAGTAATAATTTGCACTCCTGGGGCAATTTTGTTGACAAATTTGAGATAGCTAAAAATAGAGAAATTTCAACAGGCGGCCGGTCATCGATTTTTCCAAAAATATAAAAGTTTCTGGATCACTAGGAAATTAGTCTAAAACAATGTGCTGACACTAGACATGACCATAAAAGTAATAATTTGCACTCCTGGGGCAATTTTGTTGACAAATTTGAGATAGCTAAAAACTGAGAAATTTCAACAGGCGGCCGTTCATCGATTTTTCCCAAAATATAAAAGTTTCTGGATCACTAGGAAATTAGTCTAAAACAATGTGCTGACACTAGACATGACCATAAAAGTAATAATTTGCACTCCTGTGGCAATTTTGTTGACAAATTTGAGATAGCTAAAAATAGAGAAATTTCAACAGGCGGCCGGTCATCGATTTTTCCCAAAATATAAAAGTTTCTGGATCACTAGGAAATTAGTCTAAAACAATGTGCTGACACTAGACATGACCATAAAAGTAATAATTTGCACTCCTGGGGCAATTTTGTTGACAAATTTGAGATAGCTAAAAACTGAGAAATTTCAACAGGCGGCCGGTCATCGATTTTTCCCAAAATATAAAAGTTTCTATATCACTAGGAAATTAGTCTAAAACAATGTGCTGACACTAGACATGACCATAAAAGTAATAATTTGCACTCCTGGGGCAATTTTGTTGACAAATTTGAGATAGCTAAAAACTGAGAAATTTCAACAGGCGGCCGTTCATCGATTTTTCCCAAAATATAAAAGTTTCTGGATCACTAGGAAATTAGTCTAAAACAATGTGCTGACACTAGACAATACCATAAAAGTAATAATTTGCACTCCTGGGGCAATTTAGTTGACAAATTTGAGATAGCTAAAAATAGAGAAATTTCAACAGGCGGCCGGTCATCGATTTTTCCCAAAATATAAAAGTTTCTGGATCACTAGGAAATTAGTCTAAAACAATGTGCTGACACTAGACATGACCATAAAAGTAATAATTTGCACTCCTGGGGCAATTTTGTTGACAAATTTGAGATAGCTAAAAACTGAGAAATTTCAACAGGCGGCCGGTCATCGATTTTTCCCAAAATATAAAAGTTTCTATATCACTAGGAAATTAGTCTAAAACAATGTGCTGACACTAGACATGACCATAAAAGTAATAATTTGCACTCCTGGGGCAATTTTGTTGACAAATTTGAGATAGCTAAAAATAGAGAAATTTCAACAGGCGGCCGGTCATCGATTTTTCCCAAAATATAAAAGTTTCTGGATCACTAGGAAATTAGTCTAAAACAATGTGCTGACACTAGACATGACCATAAAAGTAATAATTTGCACTCCTGTGGCAATTTTGTTGACAAATTTGAGATAGCTAAAAATAGAGAAATTTCAACAGGCGGCCGGTCATCGATTTTTCCCAAAATATAAAAGTTTCTGGATCACTAGGAAATTAGTCTAAAACAATGTGCTGACACTAGACATGACCATAAAAGTAATAATTTGCACTCCTGGGGCAATTTTGTTGACAAATTTGAGATAGCTAAAAACTGAGAAATTTCAACAGGCGGCCGGTCATCGATTTTTCCCAAAATATAAAAGTTTCTATATCACTAGGAAATTAGTCTAAAACAATGTGCTGACACTAGACATGACCATAAAAGTAATAATTTGCACTCCTGGGGCAATTTTGTTGACAAATTTGAGATAGCTAAAAACTGAGAAATTTCAACAGGCGGCCGTTCATCGATTTTTCCCAAAATATAAAAGTTTCTGGATCACTAGGAAATTAGTCTAAAACAATGTGCTGACACTAGACAATACCATAAAAGTAATAATTTGCACTCCTGGGGCAATTTAGTTGACAAATTTGAGATAGCTAAAAATAGAGAAATTTCAACAGGCGGCCGGTCATCGATTTTTCCCAAAATATAAAAGTTTCTGGATCACTAGGAAATTAGTCTAAAACAATGTGCTGACACTAGACATGACCATAAAAGTAATAATTTGCACTCCTGGGGCAATTTTGTTGACAAATTTGAGATAGCTAAAAACTGAGAAATTTCAACAGGCGGCCGTTCATCGATTTTTCCCAAAATATAAAAGTTTCTGGATCACTAGGAAATTAGTCTAAAACAATGTGCTGACACTAGACAATACCATAAAAGTAATAATTTGCACTCCTGGGGCAATTTTGTTGACAAATTTGAGATAGCTAAAAACTGAGAAATTTCAACAGGCGGCCGGTCATCGATTTTTCCCAAAATATAAAAGTTTCTATATCACTAGGAAATTAGTCTAAAACAATGTGCTGACACTAGACATGACCATAAAAGTAATAATTTGCACTCCTGGGGCAATTTTGTTGACAAATTTGAGATAGCTAAAAACTGAGAAATTTCAACAGGCGGCCGTTCATCGATTTTTCCCAAAATATAAAAGTTTCTGGATCACTAGGAAATTAGTCTAAAACAATGTGCTGACACTAGACAATACCATAAAAGTAATAATTTGCACTCCTGGGGCAATTTAGTTGACAAATTTGAGATAGCTAAAAATAGAGAAATTTCAACAGGCGGCCGGTCATCGATTTTTCCCAAAATATAAAAGTTTCTGGATCACTAGGAAATTAGTCTAAAACAATGTGCTGACACTAGACATGACCATAAAAGTAATAATTTGCACTCCTGGGGCAATTTTGTTGACAAATTTGAGATAGCTAAAAACTGAGAAATTTCAACACGCGGCCGGTCATCGATTTTTCCCAAAATATAAAAGTTTCTATATCACTAGGAAATTAGTCTAAAACAATGTGCTGACACTAGACATGACCATAAAAGTAATAATTTGCACTCCTGGGGCAATTTTGTTGACAAATTTGAGATAGCTAAAAATAGAGAAATTTCAACAGGCGGCCGGTCATCGATTTTTCCCAAAATATAAAAGTTTCTGGATCACTAGGAAATTAGTCTAAAACAATGTGCTGACACTAGACATGACCATAAAAGTAATAATTTGCACTCCTGTGGCAATTTTGTTGACAAATTTGAGATAGCTAAAAATAGAGAAATTTCAACAGGCGGCCGGTCATCGATTTTTCCCAAAATATAAAAGTTTCTGGATCACTAGGAAATTAGTCTAAAACAATGTGCTGACACTAGACATGACCATAAAAGTAATAATTTGCACTCCTGGGGCAATTTTGTTGACAAATTTGAGATAGCTAAAAACTGAGAAATTTCAACAGGCGGCCGGTCATCGATTTTTCCCAAAATATAAAAGTTTCTGGATCACTAGGAAATTAGTCTAAAACAATGTGCTGACACTAGACATGACCATAAAAGTAATAATTTGCACTCCTGGGGCAATTTTGTTGACAAATTTGAGATAGCTAAAAACTGAGAAATTTCAACAGGCGGCCGTTCATCGATTTTTCCCAAAATATAAAAGTTTCTGGATCACTAGGAAATTAGTCTAAAACAATGTGCTGACACTAGACAATACCATAAAAGTAATAATTTGCATCCCTGTGGCAATTTTGTTGACAAATTTGAGACAGCTAAAAATTGAGAAATGTCAACAGGCGGCCGGTCATCGATTTTTCCCAAAATATAAAAGTTTCTGGATCACTAGGAAATTAGTCTAAAACAATGTGCTGACACTAGACATGACCATAAAAGTAATAATTTGCACTCCTGGGGCAATTTTGTTGACAAATTTGAGATAGCTTAAAATAGAGAAATTTCAACAGGCGGCCGGTCATCGATTTTTCCCAAAATATAAAAGTTTCTGGGTCACTAGGAAATTAGTCTAAAACAATGTGCTGACACTAGACATGACCATAAAAGTAATAATTTGCACTCCTGTGGCAATTTTGTTGTCAAATTTGAGATAGCGAAAAACTGAGAAATTTCAACAGGCGGCCGTTCATTGATTTTCCCCAAAATATAAAAGTTTCTGGATCACTAGGAAATTAGTCTAAAACAATGTGCTGACACTAGACATGACCATAAAAGTAATAATTTGCACTCCTGGGGCAATTTTGTTGACAAATTTGAGATAGCTAAAAACTGAGAAATTTCAACAGGCGGCCGGTCATCGATTTTTCCCAAAATATAAAAGTTTCTGGATCACTAGGAAATTAGTCTAAAACAATGTGCTGACACTAGACATGACCATAAAAGTAATAATTTGCACTCCTGGGGCAATTTTGTTGACAAATTTGAGATAGCTAAAAACTGAGAAATTTCAACAGGCGGCCGTTCATCGATTTTTCCCAAAATATAAAAGTTTCTGGATCACTAGGAAATTAGTCTAAAACAATGTGCTGACACTAGACAATACCATAAAAGTAATAATTTGCACTCCTGGGGCAATTTAGTTGACAAATTTGAGATAGCTAAAAATAGAGAAATTTCAACAGGCGGCCGGTCATCGATTTTTCCCAAAATATAAAAGTTTCTGGATCACTAGGAAATTAGTCTAAAACAATGTGCTGACACTAGACATGACCATAAAAGTAATAATTTGCACTCCTGGGGCAATTTTGTTGACAAATTTGAGATAGCTAAAAACTGAGAAATTTCAACAGGCGGCCGTTCATCGATTTTTCCCAAAATATAAAAGTTTCTGGATCACTAGGAAATTAGTCTAAAACAATGTGCTGACACTAGA
This sequence comes from Cepaea hortensis, assembly GCA_963921405.1. Lineage (NCBI taxonomy): Eukaryota > Metazoa > Mollusca > Gastropoda > Stylommatophora > Helicidae > Cepaea > Cepaea hortensis. Next base: position 36,150,894 of record OY992889.1, read on the forward strand.
CATGACCATAAAAGTAATAATTCGCACTCCTGTGGCAATTTTGTTGACAAATTTGAGACAGCTAAAAACTGAGAAATTTCAACAGGCGGCCGGTCATCGATTTTTCCCAAAATATAAAAGTTTCTGGATCACTAGGAAATTAGTCTAAAACAATGTGCTGACACTAGACATGACCATAAAAGTAATAATTTGCACTCCTGGGGCAATTTTGTTGACAAATTTGAGATAGCTAAAAACTGAGAAATTTCAACAGGCGGCCGGTCATCGATTTTTCCCAAAATATAAAAGTTTCTATATCACTAGGAAATTAGTCTAAAACAATGTGCTGACACTAGACATGACCATAAAAGTAATAATTTGCACTCCTGGGGCAATTTTGTTGACAAATTTGAGATAGCTAAAAACTGAGAAATTTCAACAGGCGGCCGTTCATCGATTTTTCCCAAAATATAAAAGTTTCTGGATCACTAGGAAATTAGTCTAAAACAATGTGCTGACACTAGACAATACCATAAAAGTAATAATTTGCACTCCTGGGGCAATTTAGTTGACAAATTTGAGATAGCTAAAAATAGAGAAATTTCAACAGGCGGCCGGTCATCGATTTTTCCCAAAATATAAAAGTTTCTGGATCACTAGGAAATTAGTCTAAAACAATGTGCTGACACTAGACATGACCATAAAAGTAATAATTTGCACTCCTGGGGCAATTTTGTTGACAAATTTGAGATAGCTAAAAACTGAGAAATTTCAACAGGCGGCCGTTCATCGATTTTTCCCAAAATATAAAAGTTTCTGGATCACTAGGAAATTAGTCTAAAACAATGTGCTGACACTAGACAATACCATAAAAGTAATAATTTGCACTCCTGGGGCAATTTTGTTGACAAATTTGAGATAGCTAAAAACTGAGAAATTTCAACAGGCGGCCGGTCATCGATTTTTCCCAAAATATAAAAGTTTCTATATCACTAGGAAATTAGTCTAAAACAATGTGCTGACACTAGACATGACCATAAAAGTAATAATTTGCACTCCTGGGGCAATTTTGTTGACAAATTTGAGATAGCTAAAAACTGAGAAATTTCAACAGGCGGCCGTTCATCGATTTTTCCCAAAATATAAAAGTTTCTGGATCACTAGGAAATTAGTCTAAAACAATGTGCTGACACTAGACAATACCATAAAAGTAATAATTTGCACTCCTGGGGCAATTTAGTTGACAAATTTGAGATAGCTAAAAATAGAGAAATTTCAACAGGCGGCCGGTCATCGATTTTTCCCAAAATATAAAAGTTTCTGGATCACTAGGAAATTAGTCTAAAACAATGTGCTGACACTAGACATGACCATAAAAGTAATAATTTGCACTCCTGGGGCAATTTTGTTGACAAATTTGAGATAGCTAAAAACTGAGAAATTTCAACACGCGGCCGGTCATCGATTTTTCCCAAAATATAAAAGTTTCTATATCACTAGGAAATTAGTCTAAAACAATGTGCTGACACTAGACATGACCATAAAAGTAATAATTTGCACTCCTGGGGCAATTTTGTTGACAAATTTGAGATAGCTAAAAATAGAGAAATTTCAACAGGCGGCCGGTCATCGATTTTTCCCAAAATATAAAAGTTTCTGGATCACTAGGAAATTAGTCTAAAACAATGTGCTGACACTAGACATGACCATAAAAGTAATAATTTGCACTCCTGTGGCAATTTTGTTGACAAATTTGAGATAGCTAAAAATAGAGAAATTTCAACAGGCGGCCGGTCATCGATTTTTCCCAAAATATAAAAGTTTCTGGATCACTAGGAAATTAGTCTAAAACAATGTGCTGACACTAGACATGACCATAAAAGTAATAATTTGCACTCCTGGGGCAATTTTGTTGACAAATTTGAGATAGCTAAAAACTGAGAAATTTCAACAGGCGGCCGGTCATCGATTTTTCCCAAAATATAAAAGTTTCTGGATCACTAGGAAATTAGTCTAAAACAATGTGCTGACACTAGACATGACCATAAAAGTAATAATTTGCACTCCTGGGGCAATTTTGTTGACAAATTTGAGATAGCTAAAAACTGAGAAATTTCAACAGGCGGCCGTTCATCGATTTTTCCCAAAATATAAAAGTTTCTGGATCACTAGGAAATTAGTCTAAAACAATGTGCTGACACTAGACAATACCATAAAAGTAATAATTTGCATCCCTGTGGCAATTTTGTTGACAAATTTGAGACAGCTAAAAATTGAGAAATGTCAACAGGCGGCCGGTCATCGATTTTTCCCAAAATATAAAAGTTTCTGGATCACTAGGAAATTAGTCTAAAACAATGTGCTGACACTAGACATGACCATAAAAGTAATAATTTGCACTCCTGGGGCAATTTTGTTGACAAATTTGAGATAGCTTAAAATAGAGAAATTTCAACAGGCGGCCGGTCATCGATTTTTCCCAAAATATAAAAGTTTCTGGGTCACTAGGAAATTAGTCTAAAACAATGTGCTGACACTAGACATGACCATAAAAGTAATAATTTGCACTCCTGTGGCAATTTTGTTGTCAAATTTGAGATAGCTAAAAACTGAGAAATTTCAACAGGCGGCCGTTCATTGATTTTCCCCAAAATATAAAAGTTTCTGGATCACTAGGAAATTAGTCTAAAACAATGTGCTGACACTAGACATGACCATAAAAGTAATAATTTGCACTCCTGGGGCAATTTTGTTGACAAATTTGAGATAGCTAAAAACTGAGAAATTTCAACAGGCGGCCGGTCATCGATTTTTCCCAAAATATAAAAGTTTCTGGATCACTAGGAAATTAGTCTAAAACAATGTGCTGACACTAGACATGACCATAAAAGTAATAATTCGCACTCCTGTGGCAATTTTGTTGACAAATTTGAGACAGCTAAAAACTGAGAAATTTCAACAGGCGGCCGGTCATCGATTTTTCCCAAAATATAAAAGTTTCTGGATCACTAGGAAATTAGTCTAAAACAATGTGCTGACACTAGACATGACCATAAAAGTAATAATTTGCACTCCTGGGGCAATTTTGTTAACAAATTTGAGATAGCTAAAAACTGAGAAATTTCAACAGGCGGCCGATCATCGATTTTTCCCAAAATATAAAAGTTTCTGGATCACTAAGAAATTAGTCTAAAACAATGTGCTGACACTAGACATGACCATAAAAGTAATAATTTGCACTCCTGGGGCAATTTTATTGACAAATTTGAGATAGCTAAAAACTGAGAAATTTCAACAGGCGGCCGGTCATCGATTTTTCCCAAAATATAAAAGTTTCTGGATCACTAGGAAATTAGTCTAAAACAATGTGCTGACACTAGACATGACCATAAAAGTAATAATTTGCACTCCTGGGGCAATTTTGTTGACAAATTTGAGATAGCTAAAAACTGAGAAATTTCAACAGGCGGCCGTTCATCGATTTTTCCCAAAATATAAAAGTTTCTGGATCACTAGGAAATTAGTCTAAAACAATGTGCTGACACTAGACATGACCATAAAAGTAATAATTTGCACTCCTGTGGCAATTTTGTTGACAAATTTGAGATAGCTAAAAATAGAGAAATTTCAACAGGCGGCCGGTCATCGATTTTTCCCAAAATATAAAAGTTTCTGGATCACTAGGAAATTAGTCTAAAACAATGTGCTGACACTAGACATGACCATAAAAGTAATAATTTGCACTCCTGGGGCAATTTTGTTGACAAATTTGAGATAGCTAAAAACTGAGAAATTTCAACAGGCGGCCGTTCATCGATTTTTCCCAAAATATAAAAGTTTCTGGATCACTAGGAAATTAGTCTAAAACAATGTGCTGACACTAGACAATACCATAAAAGTAATAATTTGCACTCCTGGGGCAATTTAGTTGACAAATTTGAGATAGCTAAAAATAGAGAAATTTCAACAGGCGGCCGGTCATCGATTTTTCCCAAAATATAAAAGTTTCTGGATCACTAGGAAATTAGTCTAAAACAATGTGCTGACACTAGACATGACCATAAAAGTAATAATTTGCACTCCTGGGGCAATTTTGTTGACAAATTTGAGATAGCTAAAAACTGAGAAATTTCAACAGGCGGCCGGTCATCGATTTTTCCCAAAATATAAAAGTTTCTATATCACTAGGAAATTAGTCTAAAACAATGTGCTGACACTAGACATGACCATAAAAGTAATAATTTGCACTCCTGGGGCAATTTTGTTGACAAATTTGAGATAGCTAAAAATAGAGAAATTTCAACAGGCGGCCGGTCATCGATTTTTCCCAAAATATAAAAGTTTCTGGATCACTAGGAAATTAGTCTAAAACAATGTGCTGACACTAGACATGACCATAAAAGTAATAATTTGCACTCCTGTGGCAATTTTGTTGACAAATTTGAGATAGCTAAAAATAGAGAAATTTCAACAGGCGGCCGGTCATCGATTTTTCCCAAAATATAAAAGTTTCTGGATCACTAGGAAATTAGTCTAAAACAATGTGCTGACACTAGACATGATCATAAAAGTAATAATTTGCACTCCTGGGGCAATTTTGTTGACAAATTTGAGATAGCTAAAAACTTAGAAATTTCAACAGGCGGCCGGTCATCGATTTTTCCCAAAATATAAAAGTTTCTATATCACTAGGAAATTAGTCTAAAACAATGTGCTGACACTAGACATGACCATAAAAGTAATAATTTGCACTCCTGTGGCAATTTTGTTGACAAATTTGAGATAGCTAAAAATAGAGAAATTTCAACAGGCGGCCGGTGATCGATTTTTCCCAAAATATAAAAGTTTCTGGATCACTAGGAAATTAGTCTAAAACAATGTGCTGACACTAGACATGACCATAAAAGTAATAATTTGCACTCCTGGGGCAATTTTGTTGACAAATTTGAGATAGCTAAAAATAGAGAAATTTCAACAGGCGGCCGGTCATCGATTTTTCCCAAAATATAAAAGTTTCTGGATCACTAGGAAATTAGTCTAAAACAATGTGCTGACACTAGACATGACCATAAAAGTAATAATTTGCACTCCTGGGGCAATTTTGTTGACAAATTTGAGATAGCTAAAAACTGAGAAATTTCAACAGGCGGCCGTTCATCGATTTTTCCCAAAATATAAAAGTTTCTGGATCACTAGGAAATTAGTCTAAAACAATGTGCTGACACTAGACATGACCATAAAAGTAATAATTTGCACTCCTGTGGCAATTTTGTTGACAAATTTGAGATAGCTAAAAATAGAGAAATTTCAACAGGCGGCCGGTCATCGATTTTTCCCAAAATATAAAAGTTTCTGGATCACTAGGAAATTAGTCTAAAACAATGTGCTGACACTAGACATGACCATAAAAGTAATAATTTGCACTCCTGGGGCAATTTTGTTGACAAATTTGAGATAGCTAAAAACTGAGAAATTTCAACAGGCGGCCGGTCATCGATTTTTCCCAAAATATAAAAGTTTCTATATCACTAGGAAATTAGTCTAAAACAATGTGCTGACACTAGACATGACCATAAAAGTAATAATTTGCACTCCTGGGGCAATTTTGTTGACAAATTTGAGATAGCTAAAAACTGAGAAATTTCAACAGGCGGCCGTTCATCGATTTTTCCCAAAATATAAAAGTTTCTGGATCACTAGGAAATTAGTCTAAAACAATGTGCTGACACTAGACAATACCATAAAAGTAATAATTTGCACTCCTGGGGCAATTTAGTTGACAAATTTGAGATAGCTAAAAATAGAGAAATTTCAACAGGCGGCCGGTCATCGATTTTTCCCAAAATATAAAAGTTTCTGGATCACTAGGAAATTAGTCTAAAACAATGTGCTGACACTAGACATGACCATAAAAGTAATAATTTGCACTCCTGGGGCAATTTTGTTGACAAATTTGAGATAGCTAAAAACTGAGAAATTTCAACAGGCGGCCGGTCATCGATTTTTCCCAAAATATAAAAGTTTCTATATCACTAGGAAATTAGTCTAAAACAATGTGCTGACACTAGACATGACCATAAAAGTAATAATTTGCACTCCTGGGGCAATTTTGTTGACAAATTTGAGATAGCTAAAAATAGAGAAATTTCAACAGGCGGCCGGTCATCGATTTTTCCCAAAATATAAAAGTTTCTGGATCACTAGGAAATTAGTCTAAAACAATGTGCTGACACTAGACATGACCATAAAAGTAATAATTTGCACTCCTGTGGCAATTTTGTTGACAAATTTGAGATAGCTAAAAATAGAGAAATTTCAACAGGCGGCCGGTCATCGATTTTTCCCAAAATATAAAAGTTTCTGGATCACTAGGAAATTAGTCTAAAACAATGTGCTGACACTAGACATGACCAAAAAAGTAATAATTTGCACTCCTGGGGCAATTTTGTTGACAAATTTGAGATAGCTAAAAACTGAGAAATTTCAACAGGCGGCCGGTCATCGATTTTTCCCAAAATATAAAAGTTTCTATATCACTAGGAAATTAGTCTAAAACAATGTGCTGACACTAGACATGACCATAAAAGTAATAATTTGCACTCCTGGGGCAATTTTGTTGACAAATTTGAGATAGCTAAAAACTGAGAAATTTCAACAGGCGGCCGGTCATCGATTTTCCCCAAAATATAAAAGTTTCTGGATCACTAGGAAATTAGTCTAAAACAATGTGCTGACACTAGACATGACCATAAAAGTAATAATTTGCACTCCTGGGGCAATTTTGTTGACAAATTTGAGATAGCTAAAAACTGAGAAATTTCAACAGGCGGCCGTTCATCGATTTTTCCCAAAATATAAAAGTTTCTGGATCACTAGGAAATTAGTCTAAAACAATGTGCTGACACTAGACAATACCATAAAAGTAATAATTTGCATCCCTGTGGCAATTTTGTTGACAAATTTGAGACAGCTAAAAATTGAGAAATGTCAACAGGCGGCCGGTCATCGATTTTTCCCAAAATATAAAAGTTTCTGGATCACTAGGAAATTAGTCTAAAACAATGTGCTGACACTAGACATGACCATAAAAGTAATAATTTGCACTCCTGGGGCAATTTTGTTGACAAATTTGAGATAGCTTAAAATAGAGAAATTTCAACAGGCGGCCGGTCATCGATTTTTCCCAAAATATAAAAGTTTCTGGGTCACTAGGAAATTAGTCTAAAACAATGTGCTGACACTAGACATGACCATAAAAGTAATAATTTGCACTCCTGTGGCAATTTTGTTGTCAAATTTGAGATAGCTAAAAACTGAGAAATTTCAACAGGCGGCCGTTCATTGATTTTCCCCAAAATATAAAAGTTTCTGGATCACTAGGAAATTAGTCTAAAACAATGTGCTGACACTAGACATGACCATAAAAGTAATAATTTGCACTCCTGGGGCAATTTTGTTGACAAATTTGAGATAGCTAAAAACTGAGAAATTTCAACAGGCGGCCGGTCATCGATTTTTCCCAAAATATAAAAGTTTCTGGATCACTAGGAAATTAGTCTAAAACAATGTGCTGACACTAGACATGACCATAAAAGTAATAATTTGCACTCCTGTGGCAATTTTGTTGACAAATTTGAGACAGCTAAAAACTGAGAAATTTCAACAGGCGGCCGGTCATCGATTTTTCCCAAAATATAAAAGTTTCTGGATCACTAGGAAATTAGTCTAAAACAATGTGCTGACACTAGACATGACCATAAAAGTAATAATTTGCACTCCTGGGGCAATTTTGTTGACAAATTTGAGATAGCTAAAAACTGAGAAATTTCAACAGGCGGCCGATCATCGATTTTTCCCAAAATATAAAAGTTTCTGGATCACTAAGAAATTAGTCTAAAACAATGTGCTGACACTAGACATGACCATAAAAGTAATAATTTGCACTCCTGGGGCAATTTTATTGACAAATTTGAGATAGCTAAAAACTGAGAAATTTCAACAGGCGGCCGGTCATCGATTTTTCCCAAAATATAAAAGTTTCTGGATCACTAGGAAATTAGTCTAAAACAATGTGCTGACACTAGACATGACCATAAAAGTAATAATTTGCACTCCTGGGGCAATTTTGTTGACAAATTTGAGATAGCTAAAAACTGAGAAATTTCAACAGGCGGCCGTTCATCGATTTTCCCCAAAATATAAAAGTTTCTGGATCACTAGGAAATTAGTCTAAAACAATGTGCTGACACTAGACATGACCATAAAAGTAATAATTTGCACTCCTGTGGCAATTTTGTTGACAAATTTGAGATAGCTAAAAATAGAGAAATTTCAACAGGCGGCCGGTCATCGATTTTTCCCAAAATATAAAAGTTTCTGGATCACTAGGAAATTAGTCTAAAACAATGTGCTGACACTAGACATGACCATAAAAGTAATAATTTGCACTCCTGGGGCAATTTTGTTGACAAATTTGAGATAGCTAAAAACTGAGAAATTTCAACAGGCGGCCGTTCATCGATTTTTCCCAAAATATAAAAGTTTCTGGATCACTAGGAAATTAGTCTAAAACAATGTGCTGACACTAGACAATACCATAAAAGTAATAATTTGCACTCCTGGGGCAATTTAGTTGACAAATTTGAGATAGCTAAAAATAGAGAAATTTCAACAGGCGGCCGGTCATCGATTTTTCCCAAAATATAAAAGTTTCTGGATCACTAGGAAATTAGTCTAAAACAATGTGCTGACACTAGACATGACCATAAAAGTAATAATTTGCACTCCTGGGGCAATTTTGTTGACAAATTTGAGATAGCTAAAAACTGAGAAATTTCAACAGGCGGCCGGTCATCGATTTTTCCCAAAATATAAAAGTTTCTATATCACTAGGAAATTAGTCTAAAACAATGTGCTGACACTAGACGTGACCATAAAAGTAATAATTTGCACTCCTGGGGCAATTTTGTTGACAAATTTGAGATAGCTAAAAATAGAGAAATTTCAACAGGCGGCCGGTCATCGATTTTTCCCAAAATATAAAAGTTTCTGGATCACTAGGAAATTAGTCTAAAACAATGTGCTGACACTAGACATGACCATAAAAGTAATAATTTGCACTCCTGTGGCAATTTTGTTGACAAATTTGAGATAGCTAAAAATAGAGAAATTTCAACAGGCGGCCGGTCATCGATTTTTCCCAAAATATAAAAGTTTCTGGATCACTAGGAAATTAGTCTAAAACAATGTGCTGACACTAGACATGATCATAAAAGTAATAATTTGCACTCCTGGGGCAATTTTGTTGACAAATTTGAGATAGCTAAAAACTGAGAAATTTCAACAGGCGGCCGGTCATCGATTTTTCCCAAAATATAAAAGTTTCTATATCACTAGGAAATTAGTCTAAAACAATGTGCTGACACTAGACATGACCATAAAAGTAATAATTTGCACTCCTGGGGCAATTTTGTTGACAAATTTGAGATAGCTAAAAACTGAGAAATTTCAACAGGCGGCCGGTCATCGATTTTTCCCAAAATATAAAAGTTTCTGGATCACTAGGAAATTAGTCTAAAACAATGTGCTGACACTAGACATGACCATAAAAGTAATAATTTGCACTCCTGGGGCAATTTTGTTGACAAATTTGAGATAGCTAAAAACTGAGAAATTTCAACAGGCGGCCGTTCATCGATTTTTCCCAAAATATAAAAGTTTCTGGATCACTAGGAAATTAGTCTAAAACAATGTGCTGACACTAGACAATACCATAAAAGTAATAATTTGCATCCCTGTGGCAATTTTGTTGACAAATTTGAGACAGCTAAAAATTGAGAAATGTCAACAGGCGGCCGGTCATCGATTTTTCCCAAAATATAAAAGTTTCTGGATCACTAGGAAATTAGTCTAAAACAATGTGCTGACACTAGACATGACCATAAAAGTAATAATTTGCACTCCTGGGGCAATTTTGTTGACAAATTTGAGATAGCTTAAAATAGAGAAATTTCAACAGGCGGCCGGTCATCGATTTTTCCCAAAATATAAAAGTTTCTGGGTCACTAGGAAATTAGTCTAAAACAATGTGCTGACACTAGACATGACCATAAAAGTAATAATTTGCACTCCTGTGGCAATTTTGTTGTCAAATTTGAGATAGCTAAAAATTGAGAAATTTCAACAGGCGGCCGTTCATTGATTTTCCCCAAAATATAAAAGTTTCTGGATCACTAGGAAATTAGTCTAAAACAATGTGCTGACACTAGACATGACCATAAAAGTAATAATTTGCACTCCTGGGGCAATTTTGTTGACAAATTTGAGATAGCTAAAAACTGAGAAATTTCAACAGGCGGCCGGTCATCGATTTTTCCCAAAATATAAAAGTTTCTGGATCACTAGGAAATTAGTCTAAAACAATGTGCTGACACTAGACATGACCATAAAAGTAATAATTTGCACTCCTGTGGCAATTTTGTTGACAAATTTGAGACAGCTAAAAACTGAGAAATTTCAACAGGCGGCCGGTCATCGATTTTTCCCAAAATATAAAAGTTTCTGGATCACTAGGAAATTAGTCTAAAACAATGTGCTGACACTAGACATGACCATAAAAGTAATAATTTGCACTCCTGGGGCAATTTTGTTGACAAATTTGAGATAGCTAAAAACTGAGAAATTTCAACAGGCGGCCGATCATCGATTTTTCCCAAAATATAAAAGTTTCTGGATCACTAAGAAATTAGTCTAAAACAATGTGCTGACACTAGACATGACCATAAAAGTAATAATTTGCACTCCTGGGGCAATTTTATTGACAAATTTGAGATAGCTAAAAACTGAGAAATTTCAACAGGCGGCCGGTCATCGATTTTTCCCAAAATATAAAAGTTTCTGGATCACTAGGAAATTAGTCTAAAACAATGTGCTGACACTAGACATGACCATAAAAGTAATAATTTGCACTCCTGGGGCAATTTTGTTGACAAATTTGAGATAGCTAAAAACTGAGAAATTTCAACAGGCGGCCGTTCATCGATTTTTCCCAAAATATAAAAGTTTCTGGATCACTAGGAAATTAGTCTAAAACAATGTGCTGACACTAGACATGACCATAAAAGTAATAATTTGCACTCCTGTGGCAATTTTGTTGACAAATTTGAGATAGCTAAAAATAGAGAAATTTCAACAGGCGGCCGGTCATCGATTTTTCCCAAAATATAAAAGTTTCTGGATCACTAGGAAATTAGTCTAAAACAATGTGCTGACACTAGACATGACCATAAAAGTAATAATTTGCACTCCTGGGGCAATTTTGTTGACAAATTTGAGATAGCTAAAAACTGAGAAATTTCAACAGGCGGCCGTTCATCGATTTTTCCCAAAATATAAAAGTTTCTGGATCACTAGGAAATTAGTCTAAAACAATGTGCTGACACTAGACATGACCATAAAAGTAATAATTTGCACTCCTGGGGCAATTTTGTTGACAAATTTGAGATAGCTAAAAACTGAGAAATTTCAACAGGCGGCCGGTCATCGATTTTTCCCAAAATATAAAAGTTTCTATATCACTAGGAAATTAGTCTAAAACAATGTGCTGACACTAGACATGACCATAAAAGTAATAATTTGCACTCCTGGGGCAATTTTGTTGACAAATTTGAGATAGCTAAAAACTGAGAAATTTCAACAGGCGGCCGGTCATCGATTTTTCCCAAAATATAAAAGTTTCTGGATCACTAGGAAATTAGTCTAAAACAATGTGCTGACACTAGACATGACCATAAAAGTAATAATTTGCACTCCTGGGGCAATTTTGTTGACAAATTTGAGATAGCTAAAAACTGAGAAATTTCAACAGGCGGCCGTTCATCGATTTTTCCCAAAATATAAAAGTTTCTGGATCACTAGGAAATTAGTCTAAAACAATGTGCTGACACTAGACAATACCATAAAAGTAATAATTTGCATCCCTGTGGCAATTTTGTTGACAAATTTGAGACAGCTAAAAATTGAGAAATGTCAACAGGCGGCCGGTCATCGATTTTTCCCAAAATATAAAAGTTTCTGGATCACTAGGAAATTAGTCTAAAACAATGTGCTGACACTAGACATGACCATAAAAGTAATAATTTGCACTCCTGGGGCAATTTTGTTGACAAATTTGAGATAGCTTAAAATAGAGAAATTTCAACAGGCGGCCGGTCATCGATTTTTCCCAAAATATAAAAGTTTCTGGGTCACTAGGAAATTAGTCTAAAACAATGTGCTGACACTAGACATGACCATAAAAGTAATAATTTGCACTCCTGTGGCAATTTTGTTGTCAAATTTGAGATAGCTAAAAACTGAGAAATTTCAACAGGCGGCCGTTCATTGATTTTCCCCAAAATATAAAAGTTTCTGGATCACTAGGAAATTAGTCTAAAACAATGTGCTGACACTAGACATGACCATAAAAGTAATAATTTGCACTCCTGGGGCAATTTTGTTGACAAATTTGAGATAGCTAAAAACTGAGAAATTTCAACAGGCGGCCGATCATCGATTTTTCCCAAAATATAAAAGTTTCTGGATCACTAAGAAATTAGTCTAAAACAATGTGCTGACACTAGACATGACCATAAAAGTAATAATTTGCACTCCTGGGGCAATTTTATTGACAAATTTGAGATAGCTAAAAACTGAGAAATTTCAACAGGCGGCCGGTCATCGATTTTTCCCAAAATATAAAAGTTTCTGGATCACTAGGAAATTAGTCTAAAACAATGTGCTGACACTAGACATGACCATAAAAGTAATAATTTGCACTCCTGGGGCAATTTTGTTGACAAATTTGAGATAGCTAAAAACTGAGAAATTTCAACAGGCGGCCGTTCATCGATTTTTCCCAAAATATAAAAGTTTCTGGATCACTAGGAAATTAGTCTAAAACAATGTGCTGACACTAGACATGACCATAAAAGTAATAATTTGCACTCCTGTGGCAATTTTGTTGACAAATTTGAGATAGCTAAAAATAGAGAAATTTCAACAGGCGGCCGGTCATCGATTTTTCCCAAAATATAAAAGTTTCTGGATCACTAGGAAATTAGTCTAAAACAATGTGCTGACACTAGACATGACCATAAAAGTAATAATTTGCACTCCTGGGGCAATTTTGTTGACAAATTTGAGATAGCTAAAAACTGAGAAATTTCAACAGGCGGCCGGTCATCGATTTTTCCCAAAATATAAAAGTTTCTATATCACTAGGAAATTAGTCTAAAACAATGTGCTGACACTAGACATGACCATAAAAGTAATAATTTGCACTCCTGGGGCAATTTTGTTGACAAATTTGAGATAGCTAAAAACTGAGAAATTTCAACAGGCGGCCGTTCATCGATTTTTCCCAAAATATAAAAGTTTCTGGATCACTAGGAAATTAGTCTAAAACAATGTGCTGACACTAGACAATACCATAAAAGTAATAATTTGCACTCCTGGGGCAATTTAGTTGACAAATTTGAGATAGCTAAAAATAGAGAAATTTCAACAGGCGGCCGGTCATCGATTTTTCCCAAAATATAAAAGTTTCTGGATCACTAGGAAATTAGTCTAAAACAATGTGCTGACACTAGACATGACCATAAAAGTAATAATTTGCACTCCTGGGGCAATTTTGTTGACAAATTTGAGATAGCTAAAAATAGAGAAATTTCAACAGGCGGCCGGTCATCGATTTTTCCCAAAATATAAAAGTTTCTGGATCACTAGGAAATTAGTCTAAAACAATGTGCTGACACTAGACATGACCATAAAAGTAATAATTTGCACTCCTGTGGCAATTTTGTTGACAAATTTGAGATAGCTAAAAATAGAGAAATTTCAACAGGCGGCCGGTGATCGATTTTTCCCAAAATATAAAAGTTTCTGGATCACTAGGAAATTAGTCTAAAACAATGTGCTGACACTAGACATGATCATAAAAGTAATAATTTGCACTCCTGGGGCAATTTTGTTGACAAATTTGAGATAGCTAAAAACTGAGAAATTTCAACAGGCGGCCGGTCATCGATTTTTCCCAAAATATAAAAGTTTCTATATCACTAGGAAATTAGTCTAAAACAATGTGCTGACACTAGACATGACCATAAAAGTAATAATTTGCACTCCTGGGGCAATTTTGTTGACAAATTTGAGATAGCTAAAAACTGAGAAATTTCAACAGGCGGCCGGTCATCGATTTTTCCCAAAATATAAAAGTTTCTGGATCACTAGGAAATTAGTCTAAAACAATGTGCTGACACTAGACATGACCATAAAAGTAATAATTTGCACTCCTGGGGCAATTTTGTTGACAAATTTGAGATAGCTAAAAACTGAGAAATTTCAACAGGCGGCCGTTCATCGATTTTTCCCAAAATATAAAAGTTTCTGGATCACTAGGAAATTAGTCTAAAACAATGTGCTGACACTAGACAATACCATAAAAGTAATAATTTGCATCCCTGTGGCAATTTTGTTGACAAATTTGAGACAGCTAAAAATTGAGAAATGTCAACAGGCGGCCGGTCATCGATTTTTCCCAAAATATAAAAGTTTCTGGATCACTAGGAAATTAGTCTAAAACAATGTGCTGACACTAGACATGACCATAAAAGTAATAATTTGCACTCCTGGGGCAATTTTGTTGACAAATTTGAGATAGCTTAAAATAGAGAAATTTCAACAGGCGGCCGGTCATCGATTTTTCCCAAAATATAAAAGTTTCTGGGTCACTAGGAAATTAGTCTAAAACAATGTGCTGACACTAGACATGACCATAAAAGTAATAATTTGCACTCCTGTGGCAATTTTGTTGTCAAATTTGAGATAGCTAAAAACTGAGAAATTTCAACAGGCGGCCGTTCATTGATTTTCCCCAAAATATAAAAGTTTCTGGATCACTAGGAAATTAGTCTAAAACAATGTGCTGACACTAGACATGACCATAAAAGTAATAATTTGCACTCCTGGGGCAATTTTGTTGACAAATTTGAGATAGCTAAAAACTGAGAAATTTCAACAGGCGGCCGGTCATCGATTTTTCCCAAAATATAAAAGTTTCTGGATCACTAGGAAATTAGTCTAAAACAATGTGCTGACACTAGACATGACCATAAAAGTAATAATTTGCACTCCTGTGGCAATTTTGTTGACAAATTTGAGACAGCTAAAAACTGAGAAATTTCAACAGGCGGCCGGTCATCGATTTTTCCCAAAATATAAAAGTTTCTGGATCACTAGGAAATTAGTCTAAAACAATGTGCTGACACTAGACATGACCATAAAAGTAATAATTTGCACTCCTGGGGCAATTTTGTTGACAAATTTGAGATAGCTAAAAACTGAGAAATTTCAACAGGCGGCCGATCATCGATTTTTCCCAAAATATAAAAGTTTCTGGATCACTAAGAAATTAGTCTAAAACAATGTGCTGACACTAGACATGACCATAAAAGTAATAATTTGCACTCCTGGGGCAATTTTATTGACAAATTTGAGATAGCTAAAAACTGAGAAATTTCAACAGGCGGCCGGTCATCGATTTTTCCCAAAATATAAAAGTTTCTGGATCACTAGGAAATTAGTCTAAAACAATGTGCTGACACTAGACATGACCATAAAAGTAATAATTTGCACTCCTGGGGCAATTTTGTTGACAAATTTGAGATAGCTAAAAACTGAGAAATTTCAACAGGCGGCCGTTCATCGATTTTTCCCAAAATATAAAAGTTTCTGGATCACTAGGAAATTAGTCTAAAACAATGTGCTGACACTAGACATGACCATAAAAGTAATAATTTGCACTCCTGTGGCAATTTTGTTGACAAATTTGAGATAGCTAAAAATAGAGAAATTTCAACAGGCGGCCGGTCATCGATTTTTCCCAAAATATAAAAGTTTCTGGATCACTAGGAAATTAGTCTAAAACAATGTGCTGACACTAGACATGACCATAAAAGTAATAATTTGCACTCCTGGGGCAATTTTGTTGACAAATTTGAGATAACTAAAAACTGAGAAATTTCAACAGGCGGCCGGTCATCGATTTTTCCCAAAATATAAAAGTTTCTATATCACTAGGAAATTAGTCTAAAACAATGTGCTGACACTAGACATGACCATAAAAGTAATAATTTGCACTCCTGGGGCAATTTTGTTGACAAATTTGAGATAGCTAAAAATAGAGAAATTTCAACAGGCGGCCGGTCATCGATTTTTCCCAAAATATAAAAGTTTCTGGATCACTAGGAAATTAGTCTAAAACAATGTGCTGACACTAGACATGACCATAAAAGTAATAATTTGCACTCCTGTGGCAATTTTGTTGACAAATTTGAGATAGCTAAAAATAGAGAAATTTCAACAGGCGGCCGGTCATCGATTTTTCCCAAAATATAAAAGTTTCTGGATCACTAGGAAATTAGTCTAAAACAATGTGCTGACACTAGACATGACCATAAAAGTAATAATTTGCACTCCTGGGGCAATTTTGTTGACAAATTTGAGATAGCTTAAAATAGAGAAATTTCAACAGGCGGCCGGTCATCGATTTTTCCCAAAATATAAAAGTTTCTGGGTCACTAGGAAATTAGTCTAAAACAATGTGCTGACACTAGACATGACCATAAAAGTAATAATTTGCACTCCTGTGGCAATTTTGTTGTCAAATTTGAGATAGCTAAAAACTGAGAAATTTCAACAGGCGGCCGTTCATCGATTTTTCCCAAAATATAAAAGTTTCTGGATCACTAGGAAATTAGTCTAAAACAATGTGCTGACACTAGACAATACCATAAAAGTAATAATTTGCATCCCTGTGGCAATTTTGTTGACAAATTTGAGACAGCTAAAAATTGAGAAATGTCAACAGGCGGCCGGTCATCGATTTTTCCCAAAATATAAAAGTTTCTGGATCACTAGGAAATTAGTCTAAAACAATGTGCTGACACTAGACATGACCATAAAAGTAATAATTTGCACTCCTGGGGCAATTTTGTTGACAAATTTGAGATAGCTTAAAATAGAGAAATTTCAACAGGCGGCCGGTCATCGATTTTTCCCAAAATATAAAAGTTTCTGGGTCACTAGGAAATTAGTCTAAAACAATGTGCTGACACTAGACATGACCATAAAAGTAATAATTTGCACTCCTGTGGCAATTTTGTTGTCAAATTTGAGATAGCTAAAAACTGAGAAATTTCAACAGGCGGCCGTTCATTGATTTTCCCCAAAATATAAAAGTTTCTGGATCACTAGGAAATTAGTCTAAAACAATGTGCTGACACTAGACATGACCATAAAAGTAATAATTTGCACTCCTGGGGCAATTTTGTTGACAAATTTGAGATAGCTAAAAACTGAGAAATTTCAACAGGCGGCCGGTCATCGATTTTTCCCAAAATATAAAAGTTTCTGGATCACTAGGAAATTAGTCTAAAACAATGTGCTGACACTAGACATGACCATAAAAGTAATAATTTGCACTCCTGTGGCAATTTTGTTGACAAATTTGAGACAGCTAAAAACTGAGAAATTTCAACAGGCGGCCGGTCATCGATTTTTCCCAAAATATAAAAGTTTCTGGATCACTAGGAAATTAGTCTAAAACAATGTGCTGACACTAGACATGACCATAAAAGTAATAATTTGCACTCCTGGGGCAATTTTGTTGACAAATTTGAGATAGCTAAAAACTGAGAAATTTCAACAGGCGGCCGATCATCGATTTTTCCCAAAATATAAAAGTTTCTGGATCACTAAGAAATTAGTCTAAAACAATGTGCTGACACTAGACATGACCATAAAAGTAATAATTTGCACTCCTGGGGCAATTTTATTGACAAATTTGAGATAGCTAAAAACTGAGAAATTTCAACAGGCGGCCGGTCATCAATTTTTCCCAAAATATAAAAGTTTCTGGATCACTAGGAAATTAGTCTAAAACAATGTGCTGACACTAGACAATACCATAAAAGTAATAATTTGCATCCCTGTGGCAATTTTGTTGACAAATTTGAGACAGCTAAAAATTGAGAAATGTCAACAGGCGGCCGGTCATCGATTTTTCCCAAAATATAAAAGTTTCTGGATCACTAGGAAATTAGTCTAAAACAATGTGCTGACACTAGACATGACCATAAAAGTAATAATTTGCACTCCTGGGGCAATTTTGTTGACAAATTTGAGATAGCTTAAAATAGAGAAATTTCAACAGGCGGCCGGTCATCGATTTTTCCCAAAATATAAAAGTTTCTGGGTCACTAGGAAATTAGTCTAAAACAATGTGCTGACACTAGACATGACCATAAAAGTAATAATTTGCACTCCTGTGGCAATTTTGTTGTCAAATTTGAGATAGCTAAAAACTGAGAAATTTCAACAGGCGGCCGTTCATTGATTTTCCCCAAAATATAAAAGTTTCTGGATCACTAGGAAATTAGTCTAAAACAATGTGCTGACACTAGACATGACCATAAAAGTAATAATTTGCACTCCTGGGGCAATTTTGTTGACAAATTTGAGATAGCTAAAAACTGAGAAATTTCAACAGGCGGCCGGTCATCGATTTTTCCCAAAATATAAAAGTTTCTGGATCACTAGGAAATTAGTCTAAAACAATGTGCTGACACTAGACATGACCATAAAAGTAATAATTTGCACTCCTGTGGCAATTTTGTTGACAAATTTGAGACAGCTAAAAACTGAGAAATTTCAACAGGCGGCCGGTCATCGATTTTTCCCAAAATAAAAAAGTTTCTGGATCACTAGGAAATTAGTCTAAAACAATGTGCTGACACTAGACATGACCATAAAAGTAATAATTTGCACTCCTGGGGCAATTTTGTTGACAAATTTGAGATAGCTAAAAACTGAGAAATTTCAACAGGCGGCCGATCATCGATTTTTCCCAAAATATAAAAGTTTCTGGATCACTAAGAAATTAGTCTAAAACAATGTGCTGACACTAGACATGACCATAAAAGTAATAATTTGCACTCCTGGGGCAATTTTATTGACAAATTTGAGATAGCTAAAAACTGAGAAATTTCAACAGGCGGCCGGTCATCGATTTTTCCCAAAATATAAAAGTTTCTGGATCACTAGGAAATTAGTCTAAAACAATGTGCTGACACTAGACATGACCATAAAAGTAATAATTTGCACTCCTGGGGCAATTTTGTTGACAAATTTGAGATAGCTAAAAACTGAGAAATTTCAACAGGCGGCCGTTCATCGATTTTTCCCAAAATATAAAAGTTTCTGGATCACTAGGAAATTAGTCTAAAACAATGTGCTGACACTAGACATGACCATAAAAGTAATAATTTGCACTCCTGTGGCAATTTTGTTGACAAATTTGAGATAGCTAAAAATAGAGAAATTTCAACAGGCGGCCGGTCATCGATTTTTCCCAAAATATAAAAGTTTCTGGATCACTAGGAAATTAGTCTAAAACAATGTGCTGACACTAGACATGACCATAAAAGTAATAATTTGCACTCCTGGGGCAATTTTGTTGACAAATTTGAGATAACTAAAAACTGAGAAATTTCAACAGGCGGCCGGTCATCGATTTTTCCCAAAATATAAAAGTTTCTATATCACTAGGAAATTAGTCTAAAACAATGTGCTGACACTAGACATGACCATAAAAGTAATAATTTGCACTCCTGGGGCAATTTTGTTGACAAATTTGAGATAGCTAAAAATAGAGAAATTTCAACAGGCGGCCGGTCATCGATTTTTCCCAAAATATAAAAGTTTCTGGATCACTAGGAAATTAGTCTAAAACAATGTGCTGACACTAGACATGACCATAAAAGTAATAATTTGCACTCCTGTGGCAATTTTGTTGACAAATTTGAGATAGCTAAAAATAGAGAAATTTCAACAGGCGGCCGGTCATCGATTTTTCCCAAAATATAAAAGTTTCTGGATCACTAGGAAATTAGTCTAAAACAATGTGCTGACACTAGACATGACCATAAAAGTAATAATTTGCACTCCTGGGGCAATTTTGTTGACAAATTTGAGATAGCTTAAAATAGAGAAATTTCAACAGGCGGCCGGTCATCGATTTTTCCCAAAATATAAAAGTTTCTGGGTCACTAGGAAATTAGTCTAAAACAATGTGCTGACACTAGACATGACCATAAAAGTAATAATTTGCACTCCTGTGGCAATTTTGTTGTCAAATTTGAGATAGCTAAAAACTGAGAAATTTCAACAGGCGGCCGTTCATTGATTTTCCCCAAAATATAAAAGTTTCTGGATCACTAGGAAATTAGTCTAAAACAATGTGCTGACACTAGACATGACCATAAAAGTAATAATTTGCACTCCTGGGGCAATTTTGTTGACAAATTTGAGATAGCTAAAAACTGAGAAATTTCAACAGGCGGCCGGTCATCGATTTTTCCCAAAATATAAAAGTTTCTGGATCACTAGGAAATTAGTCTAAAACAATGTGCTGACACTAGACATGACCATAAAAGTAATAATTTGCACTCCTGTGGCAATTTTGTTGACAAATTTGAGACAGCTAAAAACTGAGAAATTTCAACAGGCGGCCGGTCATCGATTTTTCCCAAAATATAAAAGTTTCTGGATCACTAGGAAATTAGTCTAAAACAATGTGCTGACACTAGACATGACCATAAAAGTAATAATTTGCACTCCTGGGGCAATTTTGTTGACAAATTTGAGATAGCTAAAAACTGAGAAATTTCAACAGGCGGCCGATCATCGATTTTTCCCAAAATATAAAAGTTTCTGGATCACTAAGAAATTAGTCTAAAACAATGTGCTGACACTAGACATGACCATAAAAGTAATAATTTGCACTCCTGGGGCAATTTTATTGACAAATTTGAGATAGCTAAAAACTGAGAAATTTCAACAGGCGGCCGGTCATCGATTTTTCCCAAAATATAAAAGTTTCTGGATCACTAGGAAATTAGTCTAAAACAATGTGCTGACACTAGACAATACCATAAAAGTAATAATTTGCATCCCTGTGGCAATTTTGTTGACAAATTTGAGACAGCTAAAAATTGAGAAATGTCAACAGGCGGCCGGTCATCGATTTTTCCCAAAATATAAAAGTTTCTGGATCACTAGGAAATTAGTCTAAAACAATGTGCTGACACTAGACATGACCATAAAAGTAATAATTTGCACTCCTGGGGCAATTTTGTTGACAAATTTGAGATAGCTTAAAATAGAGAAATTTCAACAGGCGGCCGGTCATCGATTTTTCCCAAAATATAAAAGTTTCTGGGTCACTAGGAAATTAGTCTAAAACAATGTGCTGACACTAGACATGACCATAAAAGTAATAATTTGCACTCCTGTGGCAATTTTGTTGTCAAATTTGAGATAGCTAAAAACTGAGAAATTTCAACAGGCGGCCGTTCATTGATTTTCCCCAAAATATAAAAGTTTCTGGATCACTAGGAAATTAGTCTAAAACAATGTGCTGACACTAGACATGACCATAAAAGTAATAATTTGCACTCCTGGGGCAATTTTGTTGACAAATTTGAGATAGCTAAAAACTGAGAAATTTCAACAGGCGGCCGGTCATCGATTTTTCCCAAAATATAAAAGTTTCTGGATCACTAGGAAATTAGTCTAAAACAATGTGCTGACACTAGACATGACCATAAAAGTAATAATTTGCACTCCTGTGGCAATTTTGTTGACAAATTTGAGACAGCTAAAAACTGAGAAATTTCAACAGGCGGCCGGTCATCGATTTTTCCCAAAATATAAAAGTTTCTGGATCACTAGGAAATTAGTCTAAAACAATGTGCTGACACTAGACATGACCATAAAAGTAATAATTTGCACTCCTGGGGCAATTTTGTTGACAAATTTGAGATAGCTAAAAACTGAGAAATTTCAACAGGCGGCCGATCATCGATTTTTCCCAAAATATAAAAGTTTCTGGATCACTAAGAAATTAGTCTAAAACAATGTGCTGACACTAGACATGACCATAAAAGTAATAATTTGCACTCCTGGGGCAATTTTATTGACAAATTTGAGATAGCTAAAAACTGAGAAATTTCAACAGGCGGCCGGTCATCGATTTTTCCCAAAATATAAAAGTTTCTGGATCACTAGGAAATTAGTCTAAAACAATGTGCTGACACTAGACATGACCATAAAAGTAATAATTTGCACTCCTGGGGCAATTTTGTTGACAAATTTGAGATAGCTAAAAACTGAGAAATTTCAACAGGCGGCCGTTCATCGATTTTTCCCAAAATATAAAAGTTTCTGGATCACTAGGAAATTAGTCTAAAACAATGTGCTGACACTAGACATGACCATAAAAGTAATAATTTGCACTCCTGTGGCAATTTTGTTGACAAATTTGAGATAGCTAAAAATAGAGAAATTTCAACAGGCGGCCGGTCATCGATTTTTCCCAAAATATAAAAGTTTCTGGATCACTAGGAAATTAGTCTAAAACAATGTGCTGACACTAGACATGACCATAAAAGTAATAATTTGCACTCCTGGGGCAATTTTGTTGACAAATTTGAGATAACTAAAAACTGAGAAATTTCAACAGGCGGCCGGTCATCGATTTTTCCCAAAATATAAAAGTTTCTATATCACTAGGAAATTAGTCTAAAACAATGTGCTGACACTAGACATGACCATAAAAGTAATAATTTGCACTCCTGGGGCAATTTTGTTGACAAATTTGAGATAGCTAAAAATAGAGAAATTTCAACAGGCGGCCGGTCATCGATTTTTCCCAAAATATAAAAGTTTCTGGATCACTAGGAAATTAGTCTAAAACAATGTGCTGACACTAGACATGACCATAAAAGTAATAATTTGCACTCCTGTGGCAATTTTGTTGACAAATTTGAGATAGCTAAAAATAGAGAAATTTCAACAGGCGGCCGGTCATCGATTTTTCCCAAAATATAAAAGTTTCTGGATCACTAGGAAATTAGTCTAAAACAATGTGCTGACACTAGACATGACCATAAAAGTAATAATTTGCACTCCTGGGGCAATTTTGTTGACAAATTTGAGATAGCTTAAAATAGAGAAATTTCAACAGGCGGCCGTTCATCGATTTTTCCCAAAATATAAAAGTTTCTGGATCACTAGGAAATTAGTCTAAAACAATGTGCTGACACTAGACAATACCATAAAAGTAATAATTTGCATCCCTGTGGCAATTTTGTTGACAAATTTGAGACAGCTAAAAATTGAGAAATGTCAACAGGCGGCCGGTCATCGATTTTTCCCAAAATATAAAAGTTTCTGGATCACTAGGAAATTAGTCTAAAACAATGTGCTGACACTAGACATGACCATAAAAGTAATAATTTGCACTCCTGGGGCAATTTTGTTGACAAATTTGAGATAGCTTAAAATAGAGAAATTTCAACAGGCGGCCGGTCATCGATTTTTCCCAAAATATAAAAGTTTCTGGGTCACTAGGAAATTAGTCTAAAACAATGTGCTGACACTAGACATGACCATAAAAGTAATAATTTGCACTCCTGTGGCAATTTTGTTGTCAAATTTGAGATAGCTAAAAACTGAGAAATTTCAACAGGCGGCCGTTCATTGATTTTCCCCAAAATATAAAAGTTTCTGGATCACTAGGAAATTAGTCTAAAACAATGTGCTGACACTAGACATGACCATAAAAGTAATAATTTGCACTCCTGGGGCAATTTTGTTGACAAATTTGAGATAGCTAAAAACTGAGAAATTTCAACAGGCGGCCGGTCATCGATTTTTCCCAAAATATAAAAGTTTCTGGATCACTAGGAAATTAGTCTAAAACAATGTGCTGACACTAGACATGACCATAAAAGTAATAATTTGCACTCCTGTGGCAATTTTGTTGACAAATTTGAGACAGCTAAAAACTGAGAAATTTCAACAGGCGGCCGGTCATCGATTTTTCCCAAAATATAAAAGTTTCTGGATCACTAGGAAATTAGTCTAAAACAATGTGCTGACACTAGACATGACCATAAAAGTAATAATTTGCACTCCTGGGGCAATTTTGTTGACAAATTTGAGATAGCTAAAAACTGAGAAATTTCAACAGGCGGCCGATCATCGATTTTTCCCAAAATATAAAAGTTTCTGGATCACTAAGAAATTAGTCTAAAACAATGTGCTGACACTAGACATGACCATAAAAGTAATAATTTGCACTCCTGGGGCAATTTTATTGACAAATTTGAGATAGCTAAAAACTGAGAAATTTCAACAGGCGGCCGGTCATCGATTTTTCCCAAAATATAAAAGTTTCTGGATCACTAGGAAATTAGTCTAAAACAATGTGCTGACACTAGACAATACCATAAAAGTAATAATTTGCATCCCTGTGGCAATTTTGTTGACAAATTTGAGACAGCTAAAAATTGAGAAATGTCAACAGGCGGCCGGTCATCGATTTTTCCCAAAATATAAAAGTTTCTGGATCACTAGGAAATTAGTCTAAAACAATGTGCTGACACTAGACATGACCATAAAAGTAATAATTTGCACTCCTGGGGCAATTTTGTTGACAAATTTGAGATAGCTTAAAATAGAGAAATTTCAACAGGCGGCCGGTCATCGATTTTTCCCAAAATATAAAAGTTTCTGGGTCACTAGGAAATTAGTCTAAAACAATGTGCTGACACTAGACATGACCATAAAAGTAATAATTTGCACTCCTGTGGCAATTTTGTTGTCAAATTTGAGATAGCTAAAAACTGAGAAATTTCAACAGGCGGCCGTTCATTGATTTTCCCCAAAATATAAAAGTTTCTGGATCACTAGGAAATTAGTCTAAAACAATGTGCTGACACTAGACATGACCATAAAAGTAATAATTTGCACTCCTGTGGCAATTTTGTTGACAAATTTGAGACAGCTAAAAACTGAGAAATTTCAACAGGCGGCCGGTCATCGATTTTTCCCAAAATATAAAAGTTTCTGGATCACTAGGAAATTAGTCTAAAACAATGTGCTGACACTAGACATGACCATAAAAGTAATAATTTGCACTCCTGGGGCAATTTTGTTGACAAATTTGAGATAGCTAAAAACTGAGAAATTTCAACAGGCGGCCGATCATCGATTTTTCCCAAAATATAAAAGTTTCTGGATCACTAAGAAATTAGTCTAAAACAATGTGCTGACACTAGACATGACCATAAAAGTAATAATTTGCACTCCTGGGGCAATTTTATTGACAAATTTGAGATAGCTAAAAACTGAGAAATTTCAACAGGCGGCCGGTCATCGATTTTTCCCAAAATATAAAAGTTTCTGGATCACTAGGAAATTAGTCTAAAACAATGTGCTGACACTAGACATGACCATAAAAGTAATAATTTGCACTCCTGGGGCAATTTTGTTGACAAATTTGAGATAGCTAAAAACTGAGAAATTTCAACAGGCGGCCGTTCATCGATTTTTCCCAAAATATAAAAGTTTCTGGATCACTAGGAAATTAGTCTAAAACAATGTGCTGACACTAGACATGACCATAAAAGTAATAATTTGCACTCCTGTGGCAATTTTGTTGACAAATTTGAGATAGCTAAAAATAGAGAAATTTCAACAGGCGGCCGGTCATCGATTTTTCCCAAAATATAAAAGTTTCTGGATCACTAGGAAATTAGTCTAAAACAATGTGCTGACACTAGACATGACCATAAAAGTAATAATTTGCACTCCTGGGGCAATTTTGTTGACAAATTTGAGATAACTAAAAACTGAGAAATTTCAACAGGCGGCCGGTCATCGATTTTTCCCAAAATATAAAAGTTTCTATATCACTAGGAAATTAGTCTAAAACAATGTGCTGACACTAGACATGACCATAAAAGTAATAATTTGCACTCCTGGGGCAATTTTGTTGACAAATTTGAGATAGCTAAAAATAGAGAAATTTCAACAGGCGGCCGGTCATCGATTTTTCCCAAAATATAAAAGTTTCTGGATCACTAGGAAATTAGTCTAAAACAATGTGCTGACACTAGACATGACCATAAAAGTAATAATTTGCACTCCTGTGGCAATTTTGTTGACAAATTTGAGATAGCTAAAAATAGAGAAATTTCAACAGGCGGCCGGTCATCGATTTTTCCCAAAATATAAAAGTTTCTGGATCACTAGGAAATTAGTCTAAAACAATGTGCTGACACTAGACATGACCATAAAAGTAATAATTTGCACTCCTGGGGCAATTTTGTTGACAAATTTGAGATAGCTTAAAATAGAGAAATTTCAACAGGCGGCCGGTCATCGATTTTTCCCAAAATATAAAAGTTTCTGGGTCACTAGGAAATTAGTCTAAAACAATGTGCTGACACTAGACATGACCATAAAAGTAATAATTTGCACTCCTGTGGCAATTTTGTTGTCAAATTTGAGATAGCTAAAAACTGAGAAATTTCAACAGGCGGCCGTTCATCGATTTTCCCCAAAATATAAACGTTTCTGGATCACTAGGAAATTAGTCTAAAACAATGTGCTGACACTAGACATGACCATAAAAGTAATAATTTGCACTCCTGGGGCAATTTTGTTGACAAATTTGAGATAGCTAAAAACTGAGAAATTTCAACAGGCGGCCGGTCATCGATTTTTCCCAAAATATAAAAGTTTCTGGATCACTAGGAAATTAGTCTAAAACAATGTGCTGACACTAGACATGACCATAAAAGTAATAATTTGCACTCCTGTGGCAATTTTGTTGACAAATTTGAGACAGCTAAAAATTGAGAAATTTCAACAGGCGGCCGGTCATCGATTTTTCCCAAAATATAAAAGTTTCTGGATCACTAGGAAATTAGTCTAAAACAATGTGCTGACACTAGACATGACCATAAAAGTAATAATTTGCACTCCTGGGGCAATTTTGTTGACAAATTTGAGATAGCTAAAAACTGAGAAATTTCAACAGGCGGCCGATCATCGATTTTTCCCAAAATATAAAAGTTTCTGGATCACTAGGAAATTAAACTAAAACAATGTGCTGACACTAGACATGACCATAAAAGTAATAATTTGCACTCCTGGGGCAATTTTGTTGACAAATTTGAGATAGCTACAAACTGAGAAATTTCAACAGGCGGCCGGTCATCGATTTTTCCCAAAATATAAAAGTTTCTATATCACTAGGAAATTAGTCTATAACAATGTGCTGACACTAGACATGACCATAAAAGTAATAATTTGCACTCCTGGGGCAATTTTGTTGACAAATTTGAGATAGCTAAAAACTGAGAAATTTCAACAGGTGGCCGTTCATCGATTTTTCCCAAAATATAAAAGTTTCTGGATCACTAGGAAATTAGTCTAAAACAATGTGCTGACACTAGACAATACCATAAAAGTAATAATTTGCACTCCTGGGGCAATTTAGTTGACAAATTTGAGATAGCTAAAAATAGAGAAATTTCAACAGGCGGCCGGTCATCGATTTTTCCCAAAATATAAAAGTTTCTGGATCACTAGGAAATTAGTCTAAAACAATGTGCTGACACTAGACATGACCATAAAAGTAATAATTTGCACTCCTGGGGCAATTTTGTTGACAAATTTGAGATAGCTAAAAACTGAGAAATTTCAACAGGCGGCCGGTCATCGATTTTTCCCAAAATATAAAAGTTTCTATATCACTAGGAAATTAGTCTAAAACAATGTGCTGACACTAGACATGACCATAAAAGTAATAATTTGCACTCCTGGGGCAATTTTGTTGACAAATTTGAGATAGCTAAAAATAGAGAAATTTCAACAGGCGGCCGGTCATTGATTTTTCCCAAAATATAAAAGTTTCTGGATCACTAGGAAATTAGTCTAAAACAATGTGCTGACACTAGACATGACCATAAAAGTAATAATTTGCACTCCTGTGGCAATTTTGTTGACAAATTTGAGATAGCTAAAAATAGAGAAATTTCAACAGGCGGCCGGTCATCGATTTTTCCCAAAATATAAAAGTTTCTGGATCACTAGGAAATTAGTCTAAAACAATGTGCTGACACTAGACATGACCATAAAAGTAATAATTTGCACTCCTGGGGCAATTTTGTTGACAAATTTGAGATAGCTAAAAACTGAGAAATTTCAACAGGCGGCCGGTCATCGATTTTTCCCAAAATATAAAAGCTTCTATATCACTAGGAAATTAGTCTAAAACAATGTGCTGACACTAGACATGACCATAAAAGTAATAATTTGCACTCCTGGGGCAATTTTGTTGACAAATTTGAGATAGCTAAAAACTGAGAAATTTCAACAGGCGGCCGGTCATCGATTTTTCCCAAAATATAAAAGTTTCTGGATCACTAGGAAATTAGTCTAAAACAATGTGCTGACACTAGACATGACCATAAAAGTAATAATTTGCACTCCTGGGGCAATTTTGTTGACAAATTTGAGATAGCTAAAAACTGAGAAATTTCAACAGGCGGCCGTTCATCGATTTTTCCCAAAATATAAAAGTTTCTGGATCACTAGGAAATTAGTCTAAAACAATGTGCTGACACTAGACAATACCATAAAAGTAATAATTTGCATCCCTGTGGCAATTTTGTTGACAAATTTGAGACAGCTAAAAATTGAGAAATGTCAACAGGCGGCCGGTCATCGATTTTTCCCAAAATATAAAAGTTTCTGGATCACTAGGAAATTAGTCTAAAACAATGTGCTGACACTAGACATGACCATAAAAGTAATAATTTGCACTCCTGGGGCAATTTTGTTGACAAATTTGAGATAGCTTAAAATAGAGAAATTTCAACAGGCGGCCGGTCATCGATTTTTCCCAAAATATAAAAGTTTCTGGGTCACTAGGAAATTAGTCTAAAACAATGTGCTGACACTAGACATGACCATAAAAGTAATAATTTGCACTCCTGTGGCAATTTTGTTGTCAAATTTGAGATAGCTAAAAACTGAGAAATTTCAACAGGCGGCCGTTCATCGATTTTCCCCAAAATATAAAAGTTTCTGGATCACTAGGAAATTAGTCTAAAACAATGTGCTGACACTAGACATGACCATAAAAGTAATAATTTGCACTCCTGGGGCAATTTTGTTGACAAATTTGAGATAGCTAAAAACTGAGAAATTTCAACAGGCGGCCGGTCATCGATTTTTCCCAAAATATAAAAGTTTCTATATCACTAGGAAATTAGTCTAAAACAATGTGCTGACACTAGACATGACCATAAAAGTAATAATTTGCACTCCTGGGGCAATTTTGTTGACAAATTTGAGATAGCTAAAAATAGAGAAATTTCAACAGGCGGCCGGTCATCGATTTTTCCCAAAATATAAAAGTTTCTGGATCACTAGGAAATTAGTCTAAAACAATGTGCTGACACTAGACATGACCATAAAAGTAATAATTTGCACTCCTGTGGCAATTTTGTTGACAAATTTGAGATAGCTAAAAATAGAGAAATTTCAACAGGCGGCCGGTCATCGATTTTTCCCAAAATATAAAAGTTTCTGGATCACTAGGAAATTAGTCTAAAACAATGTGCTGACACTAGACATGACCATAAAAGTAATAATTTGCACTCCTGGGGCAATTTTGTTGACAAATTTGAGATAGCTAAAAACTGAGAAATTTCAACAGGCGGCCGGTCATCGATTTTTCCCAAAATATAAAAGCTTCTATATCACTAGGAAATTAGTCTAAAACAATGTGCTGACACTAGACATGACCATAAAAGTAATAATTTGCACTCCTGGGGCAATTTTGTTGACAAATTTGAGATAGCTAAAAACTGAGAAATTTCAACAGGCGGCCGGTCATCGATTTTTCCCAAAATATAAAAGTTTCTGGATCACTAGGAAATTAGTCTAAAACAATGTGCTGACACTAGACAATACCATAAAAGTAATAATTTGCATCCCTGTGGCAATTTTGTTGACAAATTTGAGACAGCTAAAAATTGAGAAATGTCAACAGGCGGCCGGTCATCGATTTTTCCCAAAATATAAAAGTTTCTGGATCACTAGGAAATTAGTCTAAAACAATGTGCTGACACTAGACATGACCATAAAAGTAATAATTTGCACTCCTGGGGCAATTTTGTTGACAAATTTGAGATAGCTTAAAATAGAGAAATTTCAACAGGCGGCCGTTCATCGATTTTTCCCAAAATATAAAAGTTTCTGGATCACTAGGAAATTAGTCTAAAACAATGTGCTGACACTAGACATGACCATAAAAGTAATAATTTGCACTCCTGGGGCAATTTTGTTGACAAATTTGAGATAGCTTAAAATAGAGATATTTCAACAGGCGGCCGGTCATCGTTTTTCCCCAAAATATAAAAGTTTCTGGATCACTAGGAAATTAGTCTAAAACAATGTGCTGACACTAGACATGACCATAAAAGTAATAATTTGCACTCCTGTTTCAATTTTGTTGACAAATTTGAGATAGCTAAAAACTTATAAATTTCAACAGGCTGCCGGTCATCGATTTTTCCCAAAATATAAAAGTTTCTGGATCACTAGGAAATTAGTCTAAAACAATGTGCTGACACTAGACATGACCATAAAAGTAATAATTTGCACTACTGGGGCAATTTTGTTGACAAATTTGAGATAGCTAAAAACTGAGAAATTTCAACAGGCGGCCGGTCATCGATTTTTCCCAAAATATAAAAGTTTCTATATCACTAGGAAATTAGTCTAAAACAATGTGCTGACACTAGACATGACCATAAAAGTAATAATTTGCACTCCTGGGGCAATTTTGTTGACAAATTTGAGATAGCTAAAAATAGAGAAATTTCAACAGGCGGCCGGTCATCGATTTTTCCCAAAATATAAAAGTTTCTGGATCACTAGGAAATTAGTCTAAAACAATGTGCTGACACTAGACATGACCATAAAAGTAATAATTTGCACTCCTGTGGCAATTTTGTTGACAAATTTGAGATAGCTAAAAATAGAGAAATTTCAACAGGCGGCCGGTCATCGATTTTTCCCAAAATATAAAAGTTTCTGGATCACTAGGAAATTAGTCTAAAACAATGTGCTGACACTAGACATGACCATAAAAGTAATAATTTGCACTCCTGGGGCAATTTTGTTGACAAATTTGAGATAGCTAAAAACTGAGAAATTTCAACAGGCGGCCGGTCATCGATTTTTCCCAAAATATAAAAGCTTCTATATCACTAGGAAATTAGTCTAAAACAATGTGCTGACACTAGACATGACCATAAAAGTAATAATTTGCACTCCTGGGGCAATTTTGTTGACAAATTTGAGATAGCTAAAAACTGAGAAATTTCAACAGGCGGCCGGTCATCGATTTTTCCCAAAATATAAAAGTTTCTGGATCACTAGGAAATTAGTCTAAAACAATGTGCTGACACTAGACATGACCATAAAAGTAATAATTTGCACTCCTGGGGCAATTTTGTTGACAAATTTGAGATAGCTAAAAACTGAGAAATTTCAACAGGCGGCCGTTCATCGATTTTTCCCAAAATATAAAAGTTTCTGGATCACTAGGAAATTAGTCTAAAACAATGTGCTGACACTAGACAATACCATAAAAGTAATAATTTGCATCCCTGTGGCAATTTTGTTGACAAATTTGAGACAGCTAAAAATTGAGAAATGTCAACAGGCGGCCGGTCATCGATTTTTCCCAAAATATAAAAGTTTCTGGATCACTAGGAAATTAGTCTAAAACAATGTGCTGACACTAGACATGACCATAAAAGTAATAATTTACACTCCTGGGGCAATTTTGTTGACAAATTTGAGATAGCTTAAAATAGAGAAATTTCAACAGGCGGCCGGTCATCGATTTTTCCCAAAATATAAAAGTTTCTGGGTCACTAGGAAATTAGTCTAAAACAATGTGCTGACACTAGACATGACCATAAAAGTAATAATTTGCACTCCTGTGGCAATTTTGTTGTCAAATTTGAGATAGCTAAAAACTGAGAAATTTCAACAGGCGGCCGTTCATCGATTTTCCCCAAAATATAAAAGTTTCTGGATCACTAGGAAATTAGTCTAAAACAATGTGCTGACACTAGACATGACCATAAAAGTAATAATTTGCACTCCTGGGGCAATTTTGTTGACAAATTTGAGATAGCTAAAAACTGAGAAATTTCAACAGGCGGCCGGTCATCGATTTTTCCCAAAATATAAAAGTTTCTGGATCACTAGGAAATTAGTCTAAAACAATGTGCTGACACTAGACATGACCATAAAAGTAATAATTTGCACTCCTGTGGCAATTTTGTTGACAAATTTGAGATAGCTAAAAATAGAGAAATTTCAACAGGCGGCCGGTCATCGATTTTTCCCAAAATATAAAAGTTTCTGGATCACTAGGAAATTAGTCTAAAACAATGTGCTGACACTAGACATGACCATAAAAGTAATAATTTGCACTCCTGGGGCAATTTTGTTGACAAATTTGAGATAGCTAAAAACTGAGAAATTTCAACAGGCGGCCGTTCATCGATTTTTCCCAAAATATAAAAGTTTCTGGATCACTAGGAAATTAGTCTAAAACAATGTGCTGACACTAGACAATACCATAAAAGTAATAATTTGCACTCCTGTGGCAATTTTGTTGACAAATTTGAGACAGCTAAAAATTGAGAAATTTCAACAGGCGGCCGGTCATCGATTTTTCCCAAAATATAAAAGTTTCTGGATCACTAGGAAATTAGTCTAAAACAATGTGCTGACACTAGACATGACCATAAAAGTAATAATTTGCACTCCTGGGGCAATTTTGTTGACAAATTTGAGATAGCTTAAAATAGAGAAATTTCAACAGGCGGCCGGTCATCGATTTTTCCCAAAATATAAAAGTTTCTGGGTCACTAGGAAATTAGTCTAAAACAATGTGCTGACACTAGACATGACCATAAAAGTAATAATTTGCACTCCTGTGGCAATTTTGTTGTCAAATTTGAGATAGCTAAAAACTGAGAAATTTCAACAGGCGGCCGTTCATCGATTTTCCCCAAAATATAAAAGTTTCTGGATCACTAGGAAATTAGTCTAAAACAATGTGCTGACACTAGACATGACCATAAAAGTAATAATTTGCACTCCTGGGGCAATTTTGTTGACAAATTTGAGATAGCTAAAAACTGAGAAATTTCAACAGGCGGCCGGTCATCGATTTTTCCCAAAATATAAAAGTTTCTATATCACTAGGAAATTAGTCTAAAACAATGTGCTGACACTAGACATGACCATAAAAGTAATAATTTGCACTCCTGGGGCAATTTTGTTGACAAATTTGAGATAGCTAAAAATAGAGAAATTTCAACAGGCGGCCGGTCATCGATTTTTCCCAAAATATAAAAGTTTCTGGATCACTAGGAAATTAGTCTAAAACAATGTGCTGACACTAGACATGACCATAAAAGTAATAATTTGCACTCCTGTGGCAATTTTGTTGACAAATTTGAGATAGCTAAAAATAGAGAAATTTCAACAGGCGGCCGGTCATCGATTTTTCCCAAAATATAAAAGTTTCTGGATCACTAGGAAATTAGTCTAAAACAATGTGCTGACACTAGACATGACCATAAAAGTAATAATTTGCACTCCTGGGGCAATTTTGTTGACAAATTTGAGATAGCTAAAAACTGAGAAATTTCAACAGGCGGCCGGTCATCGATTTTTCCCAAAATATAAAAGCTTCTATATCACTAGGAAATTAGTCTAAAACAATGTGCTGACACTAGACATGACCATAAAAGTAATAATTTGCACTCCTGGGGCAATTTTGTTGACAAATTTGAGATAGCTAAAAACTGAGAAATTTCAACAGGCGGCCGGTCATCGATTTTTCCCAAAATATAAAAGTTTCTGGATCACTAGGAAATTAGTCTAAAACAATGTGCTGACACTAGACAATACCATAAAAGTAATAATTTGCATCCCTGTGGCAATTTTGTTGACAAATTTGAGACAGCTAAAAATTGAGAAATGTCAACAGGCGGCCGGTCATCGATTTTTCCCAAAATATAAAAGTTTCTGGATCACTAGGAAATTAGTCTAAAACAATGTGCTGACACTAGACATGACCATAAAAGTAATAATTTGCACTCCTGGGGCAATTTTGTTGACAAATTTGAGATAGCTTAAAATAGAGAAATTTCAACAGGCGGCCGTTCATCGATTTTTCCCAAAATATAAAAGTTTCTGGATCACTAGGAAATTAGTCTAAAACAATGTGCTGACACTAGACATGACCATAAAAGTAATAATTTGCACTCCTGGGGCAATTTTGTTGACAAATTTGAGATAGCTTAAAATAGAGATATTTCAACAGGCGGCCGGTCATCGTTTTTCCCCAAAATATAAAAGTTTCTGGATCACTAGGAAATTAGTCTAAAACAATGTGCTGACACTAGACATGACCATAAAAGTAATAATTTGCACTCCTGTTTCAATTTTGTTGACAAATTTGAGATAGCTAAAAACTTATAAATTTCAACAGGCTGCCGGTCATCGATTTTTCCCAAAATATAAAAGTTTCTGGATCACTAGGAAATTAGTCTAAAACAATGTGCTGACACTAGACATGACCATAAAAGTAATAATTTGCACTCCTGGGGCAATTTTGTTGACAAATTTGAGATAGCTAAAAACTGAGAAATTTCAACAGGCGGCCGGTCATCGATTTTTCCCAAAATATAAAAGTTTCTATATCACTAGGAAATTAGTCTAAAACAATGTGCTGACACTAGACATGACCATAAAAGTAATAATTTGCACTCCTGGGGCAATTTTGTTGACAAATTTGAGATAGCTAAAAATAGAGAAATTTCAACAGGCGGCCGGTCATCGATTTTTCCCAAAATATAAAAGTTTCTGGATCACTAGGAAATTAGTCTAAAACAATGTGCTGACACTAGACATGACCATAAAAGTAATAATTTGCACTCCTGTGGCAATTTTGTTGACAAATTTGAGATAGCTAAAAATAGAGAAATTTCAACAGGCGGCCGGTCATCGATTTTTCCCAAAATATAAAAGTTTCTGGATCACTAGGAAATTAGTCTAAAACAATGTGCTGACACTAGACATGACCATAAAAGTAATAATTTGCACTCCTGGGGCAATTTTGTTGACAAATTTGAGATAGCTAAAAACTGAGAAATTTCAACAGGCGGCCGGTCATCGATTTTTCCCAAAATATAAAAGCTTCTATATCACTAGGAAATTAGTCTAAAACAATGTGCTGACACTAGACATGACCATAAAAGTAATAATTTGCACTCCTGGGGCAATTTTGTTGACAAATTTGAGATAGCTAAAAACTGAGAAATTTCAACAGGCGGCCGGTCATCGATTTTTCCCAAAATATAAAAGTTTCTGGATCACTAGGAAATTAGTCTAAAACAATGTGCTGACACTAGACATGACCATAAAAGTAATAATTTGCACTCCTGGGGCAATTTTGTTGACAAATTTGAGATAGCTAAAAACTGAGAAATTTCAACAGGCGGCCGTTCATCGATTTTTCCCAAAATATAAAAGTTTCTGGATCACTAGGAAATTAGTCTAAAACAATGTGCTGACACTAGACAATACCATAAAAGTAATAATTTGCATCCCTGTGGCAATTTTGT
Source organism: Cepaea hortensis (assembly GCA_963921405.1). Lineage (NCBI taxonomy): Eukaryota > Metazoa > Mollusca > Gastropoda > Stylommatophora > Helicidae > Cepaea > Cepaea hortensis. The sequence continues at coordinate 36,186,554 of OY992889.1, forward strand.
TGACAAATTTGAGACAGCTAAAAATTGAGAAATGTCAACAGGCGGCCGGTCATCGATTTTTCCCAAAATATAAAAGTTTCTGGATCACTAGGAAATTAGTCTAAAACAATGTGCTGACACTAGACATGACCATAAAAGTAATAATTTACACTCCTGGGGCAATTTTGTTGACAAATTTGAGATAGCTTAAAATAGAGAAATTTCAACAGGCGGCCGGTCATCGATTTTTCCCAAAATATAAAAGTTTCTGGGTCACTAGGAAATTAGTCTAAAACAATGTGCTGACACTAGACATGACCATAAAAGTAATAATTTGCACTCCTGTGGCAATTTTGTTGTCAAATTTGAGATAGCTAAAAACTGAGAAATTTCAACAGGCGGCCGTTCATCGATTTTCCCCAAAATATAAAAGTTTCTGGATCACTAGGAAATTAGTCTAAAACAATGTGCTGACACTAGACATGACCATAAAAGTAATAATTTGCACTCCTGGGGCAATTTTGTTGACAAATTTGAGATAGCTAAAAACTGAGAAATTTCAACAGGCGGCCGGTCATCGATTTTTCCCAAAATATAAAAGTTTCTGGATCACTAGGAAATTAGTCTAAAACAATGTGCTGACACTAGACATGACCATAAAAGTAATAATTTGCACTCCTGTGGCAATTTTGTTGACAAATTTGAGATAGCTAAAAATAGAGAAATTTCAACAGGCGGCCGGTCATCGATTTTTCCCAAAATATAAAAGTTTCTGGATCACTAGGAAATTAGTCTAAAACAATGTGCTGACACTAGACATGACCATAAAAGTAATAATTTGCACTCCTGGGGCAATTTTGTTGACAAATTTGAGATAGCTAAAAACTGAGAAATTTCAACAGGCGGCCGTTCATCGATTTTTCCCAAAATATAAAAGTTTCTGGATCACTAGGAAATTAGTCTAAAACAATGTGCTGACACTAGACAATACCATAAAAGTAATAATTTGCACTCCTGTGGCAATTTTGTTGACAAATTTGAGACAGCTAAAAATTGAGAAATTTCAACAGGCGGCCGGTCATCGATTTTTCCCAAAATATAAAAGTTTCTGGATCACTAGGAAATTAGTCTAAAACAATGTGCTGACACTAGACATGACCATAAAAGTAATAATTTGCACTCCTGGGGCAATTTTGTTGACAAATTTGAGATAGCTAAAAACTGAGAAATTTCAACAGGCGGCCGTTCATCGATTTTTCCCAAAATATAAAAGTTTCTGGATCACTAGGAAATTAGTCCAAAACAATGTGCTGACACTAGACATGACCATAAAAGTAATAATTTGCACTCCTGTGGCAATTTTGTTGACAAATTTGAGATAGCTAAAAATAGAGAAATTTCAACAGGCGGCCGGTCATCGATTTTTCCCAAAATATAAAAGTTTCTGGATCACTAGGAAATTAGTCTAAAACAATGTGCTGACACTAGACATGACCATAAAAGTAATAATTTGCACTCCTGGGGCAATTTTGTTGACAAATTTGAGATAGCTAAAAACTGAGAAATTTCAACAGGCGGCCGGTCATCGATTTTTCCCAAAATATAAAAGTTTCTGGATCACTAGGAAATTAGTCTAAAACAATGTGCTGACACTAGACAATACCATAAAAGTAATAATTTGCACTCCTGTGGCAATTTTGTTGACAAATTTGAGACAGCTAAAAATTGAGAAATTTCAACAGGCGGCCGGTCATCGATTTTTCCCAAAATATAAAAGTTTCTGGATCACTAGGAAATTAGTCTAAAACAATGTGCTGACACTAGACATGACCATAAAAGTAATAATTTGCACTCCTGGGGCAATTTTGTTGACAAATTTGAGATAGCTAAAAACTGAGAAATTTCAACAGGCGGCCGTTCATCGATTTTTCCCAAAATATAAAAGTTTCTGGATCACTAGGAAATTAGTCTAAAACAATGTGCTGACACTAGACATGACCATAAAAGTAATAATTTGCACTCCTGGGGCAATTTTGTTGACAAATTTGAGATAGCTTAAAATAGAGATATTTCAACAGGCGGCCGGTCATCGATTTTTCCCAAAATATAAAAGTTTCTGGATCACTAGGAAATTAGTCTAAAACAATGTGCTGACACTAGACATGACCATAAAAGTAATAATTTGCACTCCTGTGGCAATTTTGTTGACAAATTTGAGATAGCTAAAAACTTAGAAATTTCAACAGGCTGTCGGTCATCGATTTTTCCCAAAATATAAAAGTTTCTGGATCACTAGGAAATTAGTCTAAAACAATCTGCTGACACTAGACATGACCATAAAAGTAATAATTTGCACTGCTGGGGCAATTTTGTTGACAAATTTGAGATAGCTAAAAACTGAGAAATTTCAACAGGGCGGCCGGTCATCGATTTTTCCCAAAATATAAAAGTTTCTGGATCACTAGGAAATTAGTCTAAAACAATGTGCTGACACTAGACAATACCATAAAAGTAATAATTTGCACTCCTGTGGCAATTTTGTTGACAAATTTGAGACAGCTAAAAATTGAGAAATTTCAACAGGCGGCCGGTCATCGATTTTTCCCAAAATATAAAAGTTTCTGGATCACTAGGAAATTAGTCTAAAACAATGTGCTGACACTAGACATGACCATAAAAGTAATAATTTGCACTCCTGGGGCAATTTTGTTGACAAATTTGAGATAGCTAAAAACTGAGAAATTTCAACAGGCGGCCGTTCATCGATTTTTCCCAAAATATAAAAGTTTCTGGATCACTAGGAAATTAGTCCAAAACAATGTGCTGACACTAGACATGACCATAAAAGTAATAATTTGCACTCCTGTGGCAATTTTGTTGACAAATTTGAGATAGCTAAAAATAGAGAAATTTCAACAGGCGGCCGGTCATCGATTTTTCCCAAAATATAAAAGTTTCTGGATCACTAGGAAATTAGTCTAAAACAATGTGCTGACATTAGACATGACCATAAAAGTAATAATTTGCACTCCTGGGGCAATTTTGTTGACAAATTTGAGATAGCTAAAAACTGAGAAATTTCAACAGGCGGCCGGTCATCGATTTTTCCCAAAATATAAAAGTTTCTATATCACTAGGAAATTAGTCTAAAACAATGTGCTGACACTAGACATGACCATAAAAGTAATAATTTGCACTCCTGGGGCAATTTTGTTGACAAATTTGAGATAGCTAAAAACTGAGAAATTTCAACAGGCGGCCGTTCATCGATTTTTCCCAAAATATAAAAGTTTCTGGATCACTAGGAAATTAGTCTAAAACAATGTGCTGACACTAGACAATACCATAAAAGTAATAATTTGCATCCCTGTGGCAATTTTGTTGACAAATTTGAGACAGCTAAAAATTGAGAAATGTCAACAGGCGGCCGGTCATCGATTTTTCCCAAAATATAAAAGTTTCTGGATCACTAGGAAATTAGTCTAAAACAATGTGCTGACACTAGACATGACCATAAAAGTAATAATTTGCACTCCTGGGGCAATTTTGTTGACAAATTTGAGATAGCTTAAAATAGAGAAATTTCAACAGGCGGCCGGTCATCGATTTTTCCCAAAATATAAAAGTTTCTGGGTCACTAGGAAATTAGTCTAAAACAATGTGCTGACACTAGACATGACCATAAAAGTAATAATTTGCACTCCTGTGGCAATTTTGTTGACAAATTTGAGATAGCTAAAAACTGAGAAATTTCAACAGGCGGCCGGTCATCGATTTTTCCCAAAATATAAAAGTTTCTGGATCACTAGGAAATTAGTCTAAAACAATGTGCTGACACTAGACATGACCATAAAAGTAATAATTTGCACTCCTGTGGCAATTTTGTTGACAAATTTGAGATAGCTAAAAATAGAGAAATTTCAACAGGCGGCCGGTCATCGATTTTTCCCAAAATATAAAAGTTTCTGGATCACTAGGAAATTAGTCTAAAACAATGTGCTGACACTAGACAATACCATAAAAGTAATAATTTGCACTCCTGTGGCAATTTTGTTGACAAATTTGAGACAGCTAAAAATTGAGAAATTTCAACAGGCGGCCGGTCATCGATTTTTCCCAAAATATAAAAGTTTCTGGATCACTAGGAAATTAGTCTAAAACAATGTGCTGACACTAGACATGACCATAAAAGTAATAATTTGCACTCCTGTGGCAATTTTGTTGACAAATTTGAGATAGCTAAAAACTTAGAAATTTCAACAGGCTGCCGGTCATCGATTTTTCCCAAAATATAAAAGTTTCTGGATCACTAGGAAATTAGTCTAAAACAATCTGCTGACACTAGACATGACCATAAAAGTAATAATTTGCACTGCTGGGGCAATTTTGTTGACAAATTTGAGATAGCTAAAAACTGAGAAATTTCAACAGGCGGCCGGTCATCGATTTTTCCCAAAATATAAAAGTTTCTGGATCACTAGGAAATTAGTCTAAAACAATGTGCTGACACTAGACAATACCATAAAAGTAATAATTTGCACTCCTGTGGCAATTTTGTTGACAAATTTGAGACTGCTAAAAATTGAGAAATTTCAACAGGCGGCCGGTCATCGATTTTTCCCAAAATATAAAAGTTTCTGGATCACTAGGAAATTAGTCTAAAACAATGTGCTGACACTAGACATGACCATAAAAGTAATAATTTGCACTCCTGGGGCAATTTTGTTGACAAATTTGAGATAGCTAAAAACTGAGAAATTTCAACAGGCGGCCGTTCATCGATTTTTCCCAAAATATAAAAGTTTCTGGATCACTAGGAAATTAGTCCAAAACAATGTGCTGACACTAGACATGACCATAAAAGTAATAATTTGCACTCCTGTGGCAATTTTGTTGACAAATTTGAGATAGCTAAAAATAGAGAAATTTCAACAGGCGGCCGGTCATCGATTTTTCCCAAAATATAAAAGTTTCTGGATCACTAGGAAATTAGTCTAAAACAATGTGCTGACATTAGACATGACCATAAAAGTAATAATTTGCACTCCTGGGGCAATTTTGTTGACAAATTTGAGATAGCTAAAAACTGAGAAATTTCAACAGGCGGCCGGTCATCGATTTTTCCCAAAATATAAAAGTTTCTATATCACTAGGAAATTAGTCTAAAACAATGTGCTGACACTAGACATGACCATAAAAGTAATAATTTGCACTCCTGGGGCAATTTTGTTGACAAATTTGAGATAGCTAAAAACTGAGAAATTTCAACAGGCGGCCGTTCATCGATTTTTCCCAAAATATAAAAGTTTCTGGATCACTAGGAAATTAGTCTAAAACAATGTGCTGACACTAGACAATACCATAAAAGTAATAATTTGCATCCCTGTGGCAATTTTGTTGACAAATTTGAGACAGCTAAAAATTGAGAAATGTCAACAGGCGGCCGGTCATCGATTTTTCCCAAAATATAAAAGTTTCTGGATCACTAGGAAATTAGTCTAAAACAATGTGCTGACACTAGACATGACCATAAAAGTAATAATTTGCACTCCTGGGGCAATTTTGTTGACAAATTTGAGATAGCTTAAAATAGAGAAATTTCAACAGGCGGCCGGTCATCGATTTTTCCCAAAATATAAAAGTTTCTGGGTCACTAGGAAATTAGTCTAAAACAATGTGCTGACACTAGACATGACCATAAAAGTAATAATTTGCACTCCTGTGGCAATTTTGTTGACAAATTTGAGATAGCTAAAAACTGAGAAATTTCAACAGGCGGCCGGTCATCGATTTTTCCCAAAATATAAAAGTTTCTGGATCACTAGGAAATTAGTCTAAAACAATGTGCTGACACTAGACATGACCATAAAAGTAATAATTTGCACTCCTGTGGCAATTTTGTTGACAAATTTGAGATAGCTAAAAATAGAGAAATTTCAACAGGCGGCCGGTCATCGATTTTTCCCAAAATATAAAAGTTTCTGGATCACTAGGAAATTAGTCTAAAACAATGTGCTGACACTAGACATGACCATAAAAGTAATAATTTGCACTCCTGGGGCAATTTTGTTGACAAATTTGAGATAGCTAAAAACTGAGAAATTTCAACAGGCTGCCGTTCATCGATTTTTCCCAAAATATAAAAGTTTCTGGATCACTAGGAAATTAGTCTAAAACAATGTGTTGACACTAGACATGACCATAAAAGTAATAATTTGCACTCCTGGGGCAATTTTGTTGACAAATTTGAGATAGATAAAAACTGAGAAATTTCAACAGGCGGCCGGTCATCAATTTTTCCCAAAATATAAAAGTTTCTGGATCACTAGGAAATTAGTCTAAAACAATGTGCTGACACTAGACATGACCATAAAAGTAATAATTTGCACTCCTGGGGCAATTTTGTTGACAAATTTGAGATAGCTAAAAACTGAGAAATTTCAACAGGCGGCCGGTCATCGATTTTTCCCAAAATATAAAAGTTTCTGGATCACTAGGAAATTAGTCTAAAACAATGTGCTGACACTAGACAATACAATAAAAGTAATAATTTGCACTCCTGTGGCAATTTTGTTGACAAATTTGAGACAGCTAAAAATTGAGAAATTTCAACAGGCGGCCGGTCATCGATTTTTCCCAAAATATAAAAGTTTCTGGATCACTAGGAAATTAGTCTAAAACAATGTGCTGACACTAGACATGACCATAAAAGTAATAATTTGCACTCCTGGGGCAATTTTGTTGACAAATTTGAGATAGCTTAAAATAGAGATATTTCAACAGGCGGCCGGTCATCGATTTTTCCCAAAATATAAAAGTTTCTGGATCACTAGGAAATTAGTCTAAAACAATGTGCTGACACTAGACATGACCATAAAAGTAATAATTTGCACTCCTGTGGCAATTTTGTTGACAAATTTGAGATAGCTAAAAACTGAGAAATTTCAACAGGCGGCCGGTCATCGATTTTTCCCAAAATATAAAAGTTTCTGGATCACTAGGAAATTAGTCTAAAACAATGTGCTGACACTAGACATGACCATAAAAGTAATAATTTGCACTCCTGGGGCAATTTTGTTGACAAATTTGAGATAGCTAAAAACTGAGAAATTTCAACAGGCGGCCGGTCATCGATTTTTCCCAAAATATAAAAGTTTCTGGATCACTAGGAAATTAGTCTAAAACAATGTGCTGACACTAGACATGACCATAAAAGTAATAATTTGCACTCCTGGGGCAATTTTGTTGACAAATTTGAGATAGCTAAAAACTGAGAAATTTCAACAGGCGGCCGGTCATCGATTTTTCCCAAAATATAAAAGTTTCTGGATCACTAGGAAATTAGTCTAAAACAATGTGCTGACACTAGACAATACCATAAAAGTAATAATTTGCACTCCTGTGGCAATTTTGTTGACAAATTTGAGACAGCTAAAAATTGAGAAATTTCAACAGGCGGCCGGTCATCGATTTTTCCCAAAATATAAAAGTTTCTGGATCACTAGGAAATTAGTCTAAAACAATGTGCTGACACTAGACATGACCATAAAAGTAATAATTTGCACTCCTGGGGCAATTTTGTTGAGAAATTTGAGATAGCTAAAAACTGAGAAATTTCAACAGGCGGCCGTTCATCGATTTTTCCCAAAATATAAAAGTTTCTGGATCACTAGGAAATTAGTCTAAAACAATGTGCTGACACTAGACATGACCATAAAAGTAATAATTTGCACTCCTGGGGCAATTTTGTTGACAAATTTGAGATAGCTTAAAATAGAGATATTTCAACAGGCGGCCGGTCATCGATTTTTCCCAAAATATAAAAGTTTCTGGATCACTAGGAAATTAGTCTAAAACAATGTGCTGACACTAGACATGACCATAAAAGTAATAATTTGCACTCCTGTGGCAATTTTGTTGACAAATTTGAGATAGCTAAAAACTTAGAAATTTCAACAGGCTGCCGGTCATCGATTTTTCCCAAAATATAAAAGTTTCTGGATCACTAGGAAATTAGTCTAAAACAATCTGCTGACACTAGACATGACCATAAAAGTAATAATTTGCACTGCTGGGGCAATTTTGTTGACAAATTTGAGATAGCTAAAAACTGAGAAATTTCAACAGGCGGCCGGTCATCGATTTTTCCCAAAATATAAAAGTTTCTGGATCACTAGGAAATTAGTCTAAAACAATGTGCTGACACTAGACAATACCATAAAAGTAATAATTTGCACTCCTGTGGCAATTTTGTTGACAAATTTGAGACAGCTAAAAATTGAGAAATTTCAACAGGCGGCCGGTCATCGATTTTTCCCAAAATATAAAAGTTTCTGGATCACTAGGAAATTAGTCTAAAACAATGTGCTGACACTAGACATGACCATAAAAGTAATAATTTGCACTCCTGGGGCAATTTTGTTGACAAATTTGAGATAGCTAAAAACTGAGAAATTTCAACAGGCGGCCGTTCATCGATTTTTCCCAAAATATAAAAGTTTCTGGATCACTAGGAAATTAGTCCAAAACAATGTGCTGACACTAGACATGACCATAAAAGTAATAATTTGCACTCCTGTGGCAATTTTGTTGACAAATTTGAGATAGCTAAAAATAGAGAAATTTCAACAGGCGGCCGGTCATCGATTTTTCCCAAAATATAAAAGTTTCTGGATCACTAGGAAATTAGTCTAAAACAATGTGCTGACATTAGACATGACCATAAAAGTAATAATTTGCACTCCTGGGGCAATTTTGTTGACAAATTTGAGATAGCTAAAAACTGAGAAATTTCAACAGGCGGCCGGTCATCGATTTTTCCCAAAATATAAAAGTTTCTATATCACTAGGAAATTAGTCTAAAACAATGTGCTGACACTAGACATGACCATAAAAGTAATAATTTGCACTCCTGGGGCAATTTTGTTGACAAATTTGAGATAGCTAAAAACTGAGAAATTTCAACAGGCGGCCGTTCATCGATTTTTCCCAAAATATAAAAGTTTCTGGATCACTAGGAAATTAGTCTAAAACAATGTGCTGACACTAGACAATACCATAAAAGTAATAATTTGCATCCCTGTGGCAATTTTGTTGACAAATTTGAGACAGCTAAAAATTGAGAAATGTCAACAGGCGGCCGGTCATCGATTTTTCCCAAAATATAAAAGTTTCTGGATCACTAGGAAATTAGTCTAAAACAATGTGCTGACACTAGACATGACCATAAAAGTAATAATTTGCACTCCTGGGGCAATTTTGTTGACAAATTTGAGATAGCTTAAAATAGAGAAATTTCAACAGGCGGCCGGTCATCGATTTTTCCCAAAATATAAAAGTTTCTGGGTCACTAGGAAATTAGTCTAAAACAATGTGCTGACACTAGACATGACCATAAAAGTAATAATTTGCACTCCTGTGGCAATTTTGTTGACAAATTTGAGATAGCTAAAAACTGAGAAATTTCAACAGGCGGCCGGTCATCGATTTTTCCCAAAATATAAAAGTTTCTGGATCACTAGGAAATTAGTCTAAAACAATGTGCTGACACTAGACATGACCATAAAAGTAATAATTTGCACTCCTGTGGCAATTTTGTTGACAAATTTGAGATAGCTAAAAATAGAGAAATTTCAACAGGCGGCCGGTCATCGATTTTTCCCAAAATATAAAAGTTTCTGGATCACTAGGAAATTAGTCTAAAACAATGTGCTGACACTAGACATGACCATAAAAGTAATAATTTGCACTCCTGGGGCAATTTTGTTGACAAATTTTAGATAGCTAAAAACTGAGAAATTTCAACAGGCTGCCGTTCATCGATTTTTCCCAAAATATAAAAGTTTCTGGATCACTAGGAAATTAGTCTAAAACAATGTGTTGACACTAGACATGACCATAAAAGTAATAATTTGCACTCCTGGGGCAATTTTGTTGACAAATTTGAGATAGATAAAAACTGAGAAATTTCAACAGGCGGCCGGTCATCAATTTTTCCCAAAATATAAAAGTTTCTGGATCACTAGGAAATTAGTCTAAAACAATGTGCTGACACTAGACATGACCATAAAAGTAATAATTTGCACTCCTGGGGCAATTTTGTTGACAAATTTGAGATAGCTAAAAACTGAGAAATTTCAACAGGCGGCCGGTCATCGATTTTTCCCAAAATATAAAAGTTTCTGGATCACTAGGAAATTAGTCTAAAACAATGTGCTGACACTAGACAATACAATAAAAGTAATAATTTGCACTCCTGTGGCAATTTTGTTGACAAATTTGAGACAGCTAAAAATTGAGAAATTTCAACAGGCGGCCGGTCATCGATTTTTCCCAAAATATAAAAGTTTCTGGATCACTAGGAAATTAGTCTAAAACAATGTGCTGACACTAGACATGACCATAAAAGTAATAATTTGCACTCCTGGGGCAATTTTGTTGACAAATTTGAGATAGCTTAAAATAGAGATATTTCAACAGGCGGCCGGTCATCGATTTTTCCCAAAATATAAAAGTTTCTGGATCACTAGGAAATTAGTCTAAAACAATGTGCTGACACTAGACATGACCATAAAAGTAATAATTTGCACTCCTGTGGCAATTTTGTTGACAAATTTGAGATAGCTAAAAACTGAGAAATTTCAACAGGCGGCCGGTCATCGATTTTTCCCAAAATATAAAAGTTTCTGGATCACTAGGAAATTAGTCTAAAACAATGTGCTGACACTAGACATGACCATAAAAGTAATAATTTGCACTCCTGGGGCAATTTTGTTGACAAATTTGAGATAGCTAAAAACTGAGAAATTTCAACAGGCGGCCGGTCATCGATTTTTCCCAAAATATAAAAGTTTCTGGATCACTAGGAAATTAGTCTAAAACAATGTGCTGACACTAGACAATACCATAAAAGTAATAATTTGCACTCCTGTGGCAATTTTGTTGACAAATTTGAGACAGCTAAAAATTGAGAAATTTCAACAGGCGGCCGGTCATCGATTTTTCCCAAAATATAAAAGTTTCTGGATCACTAGGAAATTAGTCTAAAACAATGTGCTGACACTAGACATGACCATAAAAGTAATAATTTGCACTCCTGGGGCAATTTTGTTGAGAAATTTGAGATAGCTAAAAACTGAGAAATTTCAACAGGCGGCCGTTCATCGATTTTTCCCAAAATATAAAAGTTTCTGGATCACTAGGAAATTAGTCTAAAACAATGTGCTGACACTAGACATGACCATAAAAGTAATAATTTGCACTCCTGGGGCAATTTTGTTGACAAATTTGAGATAGCTTAAAATAGAGATATTTCAACAGGCGGCCGGTCATCGATTTTTCCCAAAATATAAAAGTTTCTGGATCACTAGGAAATTAGTCTAAAACAATGTGCTGACACTAGACATGACCATAAAAGTAATAATTTGCACTCCTGTGGCAATTTTGTTGACAAATTTGAGATAGCTAAAAACTTAGAAATTTCAACAGGCTGCCGGTCATCGATTTTTCCCAAAATATAAAAGTTTCTGGATCACTAGGAAATTAGTCTAAAACAATCTGCTGACACTAGACATGACCATAAAAGTAATAATTTGCACTGCTGGGGCAATTTTGTTGACAAATTTGAGATAGCTAAAAACTGAGAAATTTCAACAGGCGGCCGGTCATCGATTTTTCCCAAAATATAAAAGTTTCTGGATCACTAGGAAATTAGTCTAAAACAATGTGCTGACACTAGACAATACCATAAAAGTAATAATTTGCACTCCTGTGGCAATTTTGTTGACAAATTTGAGACAGCTAAAAATTGAGAAATTTCAACAGGCGGCCGGTCATCGATTTTTCCCAAAATATAAAAGTTTCTGGATCACTAGGAAATTAGTCTAAAACAATGTGCTGACACTAGACATGACCATAAAAGTAATAATTTGCACTCCTGGGGCAATTTTGTTGACAAATTTGAGATAGCTAAAAACTGAGAAATTTCAACAGGCGGCCGTTCATCGATTTTTCCCAAAATATAAAAGTTTCTGGATCACTAGGAAATTAGTCCAAAACAATGTGCTGACACTAGACATGACCATAAAAGTAATAATTTGCACTCCTGTGGCAATTTTGTTGACAAATTTGAGATAGCTAAAAATAGAGAAATTTCAACAGGCGGCCGGTCATCGATTTTTCCCAAAATATAAAAGTTTCTGGATCACTAGGAAATTAGTCTAAAACAATGTGCTGACATTAGACATGACCATAAAAGTAATAATTTGCACTCCTGGGGCAATTTTGTTGACAAATTTGAGATAGCTAAAAACTGAGAAATTTCAACAGGCGGCCGGTCATCGATTTTTCCCAAAATATAAAAGTTTCTATATCACTAGGAAATTAGTCTAAAACAATGTGCTGACACTAGACATGACCATAAAAGTAATAATTTGCACTCCTGGGGCAATTTTGTTGACAAATTTGAGATAGCTAAAAACTGAGAAATTTCAACAGGCGGCCGTTCATCGATTTTTCCCAAAATATAAAAGTTTCTGGATCACTAGGAAATTAGTCTAAAACAATGTGCTGACACTAGACAATACCATAAAAGTAATAATTTGCATCCCTGTGGCAATTTTGTTGACAAATTTGAGACAGCTAAAAATTGAGAAATGTCAACAGGCGGCCGGTCATCGATTTTTCCCAAAATATAAAAGTTTCTGGATCACTAGGAAATTAGTCTAAAACAATGTGCTGACACTAGACATGACCATAAAAGTAATAATTTGCACTCCTGGGGCAATTTTGTTGACAAATTTGAGATAGCTTAAAATAGAGAAATTTCAACAGGCGGCCGGTCATCGATTTTTCCCAAAATATAAAAGTTTCTGGGTCACTAGGAAATTAGTCTAAAACAATGTGCTGACACTAGACATGACCATAAAAGTAATAATTTGCACTCCTGTGGCAATTTTGTTGACAAATTTGAGATAGCTAAAAACTGAGAAATTTCAACAGGCGGCCGGTCATCGATTTTTCCCAAAATATAAAAGTTTCTGGATCACTAGGAAATTAGTCTAAAACAATGTGCTGACACTAGACATGACCATAAAAGTAATAATTTGCACTCCTGTGGCAATTTTGTTGACAAATTTGAGATAGCTAAAAATAGAGAAATTTCAACAGGCGGCCGGTCATCGATTTTTCCCAAAATATAAAAGTTTCTGGATCACTAGGAAATTAGTCTAAAACAATGTGCTGACACTAGACATGACCATAAAAGTAATAATTTGCACTCCTGGGGCAATTTTGTTGACAAATTTTAGATAGCTAAAAACTGAGAAATTTCAACAGGCTGCCGTTCATCGATTTTTCCCAAAATATAAAAGTTTCTGGATCACTAGGAAATTAGTCTAAAACAATGTGTTGACACTAGACATGACCATAAAAGTAATAATTTGCACTCCTGGGGCAATTTTGTTGACAAATTTGAGATAGATAAAAACTGAGAAATTTCAACAGGCGGCCGGTCATCAATTTTTCCCAAAATATAAAAGTTTCTGGATCACTAGGAAATTAGTCTAAAACAATGTGCTGACACTAGACATGACCATAAAAGTAATAATTTGCACTCCTGGGGCAATTTTGTTGACAAATTTGAGATAGCTAAAAACTGAGAAATTTCAACAGGCGGCCGGTCATCGATTTTTCCCAAAATATAAAAGTTTCTGGATCACTAGGAAATTAGTCTAAAACAATGTGCTGACACTAGACAATACAATAAAAGTAATAATTTGCACTCCTGTGGCAATTTTGTTGACAAATTTGAGACAGCTAAAAATTGAGAAATTTCAACAGGCGGCCGGTCATCGATTTTTCCCAAAATATAAAAGTTTCTGGATCACTAGGAAATTAGTCTAAAACAATGTGCTGACACTAGACATGACCATAAAAGTAATAATTTGCACTCCTGGGGCAATTTTGTTGACAAATTTGAGATAGCTTAAAATAGAGATATTTCAACAGGCGGCCGGTCATCGATTTTTCCCAAAATATAAAAGTTTCTGGATCACTAGGAAATTAGTCTAAAACAATGTGCTGACACTAGACATGACCATAAAAGTAATAATTTGCACTCCTGTGGCAATTTTGTTGACAAATTTGAGATAGCTAAAAACTGAGAAATTTCAACAGGCGGCCGGTCATCGATTTTTCCCAAAATATAAAAGTTTCTGGATCACTAGGAAATTAGTCTAAAACAATGTGCTGACACTAGACATGACCATAAAAGTAATAATTTGCACTCCTGGGGCAATTTTGTTGACAAATTTGAGATAGCTAAAAACTGAGAAATTTCAACAGGCGGCCGGTCATCGATTTTTCCCAAAATATAAAAGTTTCTGGATCACTAGGAAATTAGTCTAAAACAATGTGCTGACACTAGACAATACCATAAAAGTAATAATTTGCACTCCTGTGGCAATTTTGTTGACAAATTTGAGACAGCTAAAAATTGAGAAATTTCAACAGGCGGCCGGTCATCGATTTTTCCCAAAATATAAAAGTTTCTGGATCACTAGGAAATTAGTCTAAAACAATGTGCTGACACTAGACATGACCATAAAAGTAATAATTTGCACTCCTGGGGCAATTTTGTTGACAAATTTGAGATAGCTAAAAACTGAGAAATTTCAACAGGCGGCCGGTCATCGATTTTTCCCAAAATATAAAAGTTTCTATATCACTAGGAAATTAGTCTAAAACAATGTGCTGACACTAGACATGGCCATAAAAGTAATAATTTGCACTCCTGGGGCAATTTTGTTGACAAATTTGAGATAGCTAAAAATAGAGAAATTTCAACAGGCGGCCGGTCATCGATTTTTCCCAAAATATAAAAGTTTCTGGATCACTAGGAAATTAGTCTAAAACAATGTGCTGACACTAGACATGACCATAAAAGTAATAATTTGCACTCCTGGGGCAATTTTGTTGACAAATTTGAGATAGCTAAAAACTGAGAAATTTCAACAGGCGGCCGGTCATCGATTTTTCCCAAAATATAAAAGTTTCTATATCACTAGGAAATTAGTCTAAAACAATGTGCTGACACTAGACATGACCATAAAAGTAATAATTTGCACTCCTGGGGCAATTTTGTTGACAAATTTGAGATAGCTAAAAACTGAGAAATTTCGACAGGCGGCCGGTCATCGATTTTTCCCAAAATATAAAAGTTTCTGGATCACTAGGAAATTAGTCTAAAATAATGTGCTGACACTAGACATGACCATAAAAGTAATAATTTGCACTCCTGGGGCAATTTTGTTGACAAATTTGAGATAGCTAAAAACTGAGAAATTTCAACAGGAGGCCGGTCATCGATTTTTCCCAAAATATAAAAGTTTCTGGATCACTAGGAAATTAGTCTAAAACAATGTGCTGACACTAGACATGACCATAAAAGTAATAATTTGCACTCCTGGGGCAATTTTGTTGACAAATTTGAGATAGCTAAAAACTGAGAAATTTCAACAGGCGGCCGGTCATCGATTTTTCCCAAAATATAAAAGTTTCTGGATCACTAGGAAATTAGTCTAAAACAATGTGCTGACACTAGACATGACCATAAAAGTAATAATTTGCACTCCTGGGGCAATTTTGTTGACAAATTTGAGATAGCTAAAAACTGAGAAATTTCAACAGGCGGCCGGTCATCGATTTTTCCCAAAATATAAAAGTTTCTGGATCACTAG
This sequence comes from Cepaea hortensis, assembly GCA_963921405.1. Taxonomy (NCBI): domain Eukaryota; kingdom Metazoa; phylum Mollusca; class Gastropoda; order Stylommatophora; family Helicidae; genus Cepaea; species Cepaea hortensis. The sequence goes on from OY992889.1 coordinate 36,202,270, forward strand.
GAAATTAGTCTAAAACAATGTGCTGACACTAGACAATACCATAAAAGTAATAATTTGCACTCCTGTGGCAATTTTGTTGACAAATTTGAGACAGCTAAAAATTGAGAAATTTCAACAGGCGGCCGGTCATCGATTTTTCCCAAAATATAAAAGTTTCTGGATCACTAGGAAATTAGTCTAAAACAATGTGCTGACACTAGACATGACCATAAAAGTAATAATTTGCACTCCTGGGGCAATTTTGTTGACAAATTTGAGATAGCTTAAAATAGAGATATTTCAACAGGCGGCCGGTCATCGATTTTTCCCAAAATATAAAAGTTTCTGGATCACTAGGAAATTAGTCTAAAACAATGTGCTGACACTAGACATGACCATAAAAGTAATAATTTGCACTCCTGTGGCAATTTTGTTGACAAATTTGAGATAGCTAAAAACTGAGAAATTTCAACAGGCGGCCGGTCATCGATTTTTCCCAAAATATAAAAGTTTCTGGATCACTAGGAAATTAGTCTAAAACAATGTGCTGACACTAGACATGACCATAAAAGTAATAATTTGCACTCCTGGGGCAATTTTGTTGACAAATTTGAGATAGCTAAAAACTGAGAAATTTCAACAGGCGGCCGGTCATCGATTTTTCCCAAAATATAAAAGTTTCTGGATCACTAGGAAATTAGTCTAAAACAATGTGCTGACACTAGACAATACCATAAAAGTAATAATTTGCACTCCTGTGGCAATTTTGTTGACAAATTTGAGACAGCTAAAAATTGAGAAATTTCAACAGGCGGCCGGTCATCGATTTTTCCCAAAATATAAAAGTTTCTGGATCACTAGGAAATTAGTCTAAAACAATGTGCTGACACTAGACATGACCATAAAAGTAATAATTTGCACTCCTGGGGCAATTTTGTTGACAAATTTGAGATAGCTAAAAACTGAGAAATTTCAACAGGCGGCCGATCATCGATTTTTCCCAAAATATAAAAGTTTCTGGATCACTAAGAAATTAGTCTAAAACAATGTGCTGACACTAGACATGACCATAAAAGTAATAATTTGCACTCCTGGGGCAATTTTATTGACAAATTTGAGATAGCTAAAAACTGAGAAATTTCAACAGGCGGCCGGCCGGTCATCGATTTTTCCCAAAATATAAAAGTTTCTGGATCACTAGGAAATTAGTCTAAAACAATGTGCTGACACTAGACATGACCATAAAAGTAATAATTTGCACTCCTGGGGCAATTTTGTTGACAAATTTGAGATAGCTAAAAACTGAGAAATTTCAACAGGCGGCCGGTCATCGATTTTTCCCAAAATATAAAAGTTTCTGGATCACTAGGAAATTAGTCTAAAACAATGTGCTGACACTAGACAATACCATAAAAGTAATAATTTGCACTCCTGGGGCAATTTTGTTGACAAATTTGAGATAGCTAAAAATAGAGAAATTTCAACAGGCGGCCGGTCATCGATTTTTCCCAAAATATAAAAGTTTCTGGATCACTAGGAAATTAGTCTAAAACAATGTGCTGACATTAGACATGACCATAAAAGTAATAATTTGCACTCCTGGGGCAATTTTGTTGACAAATTTGAGATAGCTAAAAACTGAGAAATTTCAACAGGCGGCCGGTCATCGATTTTTCCCAAAATATAAAAGTTTCTATATCACTAGGAAATTAGTCTAAAACAATGTGCTGACACTAGACATGACCATAAAAGTAATAATTTGCACTCCTGGGGCAATTTTGTTGACAAATTTGAGATAGCTAAAAACTGAGAAATTTCAACAGGCGGCCGTTCATCGATTTTTCCCAAAATATAAAAGTTTCTGGATCACTAGGAAATTAGTCTAAAACAATGTGCTGACACTAGACAATACCATAAAAGTAATAATTTGCATCCCTGTGGCAATTTTGTTGACAAATTTGAGACAGCTAAAAATTGAGAAATGTCAACAGGCGGCCGGTCATCGATTTTTCCCAAAATATAAAAGTTTCTGGATCACTAGGAAATTAGTCTAAAACAATGTGCTGACACTAGACATGACCATAAAAGTAATAATTTGCACTCCTGGGGCAATTTTGTTGACAAATTTGAGATAGCTTAAAATAGAGAAATTTCAACAGGCGGCCGGTCATCGATTTTTCCCAAAATATAAAAGTTTCTGGGTCACTAGGAAATTAGTCTAAAACAATGTGCTGACACTAGACATGACCATAAAAGTAATAATTTGCACTCCTGTGGCAATTTTGTTGACAAATTTGAGATAGCTAAAAACTGAGAAATTTCAACAGGCGGCCGGTCATCGATTTTTCCCAAAATATAAAAGTTTCTGGATCACTAGGAAATTAGTCTAAAACAATGTGCTGACACTAGACATGACCATAAAAGTAATAATTTGCACTCCTGTGGCAATTTTGTTGACAAATTTGAGATAGCTAAAAATAGAGAAATTTCAACAGGCGGCCGGTCATCGATTTTTCCCAAAATATAAAAGTTTCTGGATCACTAGGAAATTAGTCTAAAACAATGTGCTGACACTAGACAATACCATAAAAGTAATAATTTGCACTCCTGTGGCAATTTTGTTGACAAATTTGAGACAGCTAAAAATTGAGAAATTTCAACAGGCGGCCGGTCATCGATTTTTCCCAAAATATAAAAGTTTCTGGATCACTAGGAAATTAGTCTAAAACAATGTGCTGACACTAGACATGACCATAAAAGTAATAATTTGCACTCCTGTGGCAATTTTGTTGACAAATTTGAGATAGCTAAAAACTTAGAAATTTCAACAGGCTGCCGGTCATCGATTTTTCCCAAAATATAAAAGTTTCTGGATCACTAGGAAATTAGTCTAAAACAATCTGCTGACACTAGACATGACCATAAAAGTAATAATTTGCACTGCTGGGGCAATTTTGTTGACAAATTTGAGATAGCTAAAAACTGAGAAATTTCAACAGGCGGCCGGTCATCGATTTTTCCCAAAATATAAAAGTTTCTGGATCACTAGGAAATTAGTCTAAAACAATGTGCTGACACTAGACAATACCATAAAAGTAATAATTTGCACTCCTGTGGCAATTTTGTTGACAAATTTGAGACTGCTAAAAATTGAGAAATTTCAACAGGCGGCCGGTCATCGATTTTTCCCAAAATATAAAAGTTTCTGGATCACTAGGAAATTAGTCTAAAACAATGTGCTGACACTAGACATGACCATAAAAGTAATAATTTGCACTCCTGGGGCAATTTTGTTGACAAATTTGAGATAGCTAAAAACTGAGAAATTTCAACAGGCGGCCGTTCATCGATTTTTCCCAAAATATAAAAGTTTCTGGATCACTAGGAAATTAGTCCAAAACAATGTGCTGACACTAGACATGACCATAAAAGTAATAATTTGCACTCCTGTGGCAATTTTGTTGACAAATTTGAGATAGCTAAAAATAGAGAAATTTCAACAGGCGGCCGGTCATCGATTTTTCCCAAAATATAAAAGTTTCTGGATCACTAGGAAATTAGTCTAAAACAATGTGCTGACATTAGACATGACCATAAAAGTAATAATTTGCACTCCTGGGGCAATTTTGTTGACAAATTTGAGATAGCTAAAAACTGAGAAATTTCAACAGGCGGCCGGTCATCGATTTTTCCCAAAATATAAAAGTTTCTATATCACTAGGAAATTAGTCTAAAACAATGTGCTGACACTAGACATGACCATAAAAGTAATAATTTGCACTCCTGGGGCAATTTTGTTGACAAATTTGAGATAGCTAAAAACTGAGAAATTTCAACAGGCGGCCGTTCATCGATTTTTCCCAAAATATAAAAGTTTCTGGATCACTAGGAAATTAGTCTAAAACAATGTGCTGACACTAGACAATACCATAAAAGTAATAATTTGCATCCCTGTGGCAATTTTGTTGACAAATTTGAGACAGCTAAAAATTGAGAAATGTCAACAGGCGGCCGGTCATCGATTTTTCCCAAAATATAAAAGTTTCTGGATCACTAGGAAATTAGTCTAAAACAATGTGCTGACACTAGACATGACCATAAAAGTAATAATTTGCACTCCTGGGGCAATTTTGTTGACAAATTTGAGATAGCTTAAAATAGAGAAATTTCAACAGGCGGCCGGTCATCGATTTTTCCCAAAATATAAAAGTTTCTGGGTCACTAGGAAATTAGTCTAAAACAATGTGCTGACACTAGACATGACCATAAAAGTAATAATTTGCACTCCTGTGGCAATTTTGTTGACAAATTTGAGATAGCTAAAAACTGAGAAATTTCAACAGGCGGCCGGTCATCGATTTTTCCCAAAATATAAAAGTTTCTGGATCACTAGGAAATTAGTCTAAAACAATGTGCTGACACTAGACATGACCATAAAAGTAATAATTTGCACTCCTGTGGCAATTTTGTTGACAAATTTGAGATAGCTAAAAATAGAGAAATTTCAACAGGCGGCCGGTCATCGATTTTTCCCAAAATATAAAAGTTTCTGGATCACTAGGAAATTAGTCTAAAACAATGTGCTGACACTAGACATGACCATAAAAGTAATAATTTGCACTCCTGGGGCAATTTTGTTGACAAATTTGAGATAGCTAAAAACTGAGAAATTTCAACAGGCTGCCGTTCATCGATTTTTCCCAAAATATAAAAGTTTCTGGATCACTAGGAAATTAGTCTAAAACAATGTGTTGACACTAGACATGACCATAAAAGTAATAATTTGCACTCCTGGGGCAATTTTGTTGACAAATTTGAGATAGATAAAAACTGAGAAATTTCAACAGGCGGCCGGTCATCAATTTTTCCCAAAATATAAAAGTTTCTGGATCACTAGGAAATTAGTCTAAAACAATGTGCTGACACTAGACATGACCATAAAAGTAATAATTTGCACTCCTGGGGCAATTTTGTTGACAAATTTGAGATAGCTAAAAACTGAGAAATTTCAACAGGCGGCCGGTCATCGATTTTTCCCAAAATATAAAAGTTTCTGGATCACTAGGAAATTAGTCTAAAACAATGTGCTGACACTAGACAATACAATAAAAGTAATAATTTGCACTCCTGTGGCAATTTTGTTGACAAATTTGAGACAGCTAAAAATTGAGAAATTTCAACAGGCGGCCGGTCATCGATTTTTCCCAAAATATAAAAGTTTCTGGATCACTAGGAAATTAGTCTAAAACAATGTGCTGACACTAGACATGACCATAAAAGTAATAATTTGCACTCCTGGGGCAATTTTGTTGACAAATTTGAGATAGCTTAAAATAGAGATATTTCAACAGGCGGCCGGTCATCGATTTTTCCCAAAATATAAAAGTTTCTGGATCACTAGGAAATTAGTCTAAAACAATGTGCTGACACTAGACATGACCATAAAAGTAATAATTTGCACTCCTGTGGCAATTTTGTTGACAAATTTGAGATAGCTAAAAACTGAGAAATTTCAACAGGCGGCCGGTCATCGATTTTTCCCAAAATATAAAAGTTTCTGGATCACTAGGAAATTAGTCTAAAACAATGTGCTGACACTAGACATGACCATAAAAGTAATAATTTGCACTCCTGGGGCAATTTTGTTGACAAATTTGAGATAGCTAAAAACTGAGAAATTTCAACAGGCGGCCGGTCATCGATTTTTCCCAAAATATAAAAGTTTCTGGATCACTAGGAAATTAGTCTAAAACAATGTGCTGACACTAGACATGACCATAAAAGTAATAATTTGCACTCCTGGGGCAATTTTGTTGACAAATTTGAGATAGCTAAAAACTGAGAAATTTCAACAGGCGGCCGGTCATCGATTTTTCCCAAAATATAAAAGTTTCTGGATCACTAGGAAATTAGTCTAAAACAATGTGCTGACACTAGACAATACCATAAAAGTAATAATTTGCACTCCTGTGGCAATTTTGTTGACAAATTTGAGACAGCTAAAAATTGAGAAATTTCAACAGGCGGCCGGTCATCGATTTTTCCCAAAATATAAAAGTTTCTGGATCACTAGGAAATTAGTCTAAAACAATGTGCTGACACTAGACATGACCATAAAAGTAATAATTTGCACTCCTGGGGCAATTTTGTTGAGAAATTTGAGATAGCTAAAAACTGAGAAATTTCAACAGGCGGCCGTTCATCGATTTTTCCCAAAATATAAAAGTTTCTGGATCACTAGGAAATTAGTCTAAAACAATGTGCTGACACTAGACATGACCATAAAAGTAATAATTTGCACTCCTGGGGCAATTTTGTTGACAAATTTGAGATAGCTTAAAATAGAGATATTTCAACAGGCGGCCGGTCATCGATTTTTCCCAAAATATAAAAGTTTCTGGATCACTAGGAAATTAGTCTAAAACAATGTGCTGACACTAGACATGACCATAAAAGTAATAATTTGCACTCCTGTGGCAATTTTGTTGACAAATTTGAGATAGCTAAAAACTTAGAAATTTCAACAGGCTGCCGGTCATCGATTTTTCCCAAAATATAAAAGTTTCTGGATCACTAGGAAATTAGTCTAAAACAATCTGCTGACACTAGACATGACCATAAAAGTAATAATTTGCACTGCTGGGGCAATTTTGTTGACAAATTTGAGATAGCTAAAAACTGAGAAATTTCAACAGGCGGCCGGTCATCGATTTTTCCCAAAATATAAAAGTTTCTGGATCACTAGGAAATTAGTCTAAAACAATGTGCTGACACTAGACAATACCATAAAAGTAATAATTTGCACTCCTGTGGCAATTTTGTTGACAAATTTGAGACAGCTAAAAATTGAGAAATTTCAACAGGCGGCCGGTCATCGATTTTTCCCAAAATATAAAAGTTTCTGGATCACTAGGAAATTAGTCTAAAACAATGTGCTGACACTAGACATGACCATAAAAGTAATAATTTGCACTCCTGGGGCAATTTTGTTGACAAATTTGAGATAGCTAAAAACTGAGAAATTTCAACAGGCGGCCGTTCATCGATTTTTCCCAAAATATAAAAGTTTCTGGATCACTAGGAAATTAGTCCAAAACAATGTGCTGACACTAGACATGACCATAAAAGTAATAATTTGCACTCCTGTGGCAATTTTGTTGACAAATTTGAGATAGCTAAAAATAGAGAAATTTCAACAGGCGGCCGGTCATCGATTTTTCCCAAAATATAAAAGTTTCTGGATCACTAGGAAATTAGTCTAAAACAATGTGCTGACATTAGACATGACCATAAAAGTAATAATTTGCACTCCTGGGGCAATTTTGTTGACAAATTTGAGATAGCTAAAAACTGAGAAATTTCAACAGGCGGCCGGTCATCGATTTTTCCCAAAATATAAAAGTTTCTATATCACTAGGAAATTAGTCTAAAACAATGTGCTGACACTAGACATGACCATAAAAGTAATAATTTGCACTCCTGGGGCAATTTTGTTGACAAATTTGAGATAGCTAAAAACTGAGAAATTTCAACAGGCGGCCGTTCATCGATTTTTCCCAAAATATAAAAGTTTCTGGATCACTAGGAAATTAGTCTAAAACAATGTGCTGACACTAGACAATACCATAAAAGTAATAATTTGCATCCCTGTGGCAATTTTGTTGACAAATTTGAGACAGCTAAAAATTGAGAAATGTCAACAGGCGGCCGGTCATCGATTTTTCCCAAAATATAAAAGTTTCTGGATCACTAGGAAATTAGTCTAAAACAATGTGCTGACACTAGACATGACCATAAAAGTAATAATTTGCACTCCTGGGGCAATTTTGTTGACAAATTTGAGATAGCTTAAAATAGAGAAATTTCAACAGGCGGCCGGTCATCGATTTTTCCCAAAATATAAAAGTTTCTGGGTCACTAGGAAATTAGTCTAAAACAATGTGCTGACACTAGACATGACCATAAAAGTAATAATTTGCACTCCTGTGGCAATTTTGTTGACAAATTTGAGATAGCTAAAAACTGAGAAATTTCAACAGGCGGCCGGTCATCGATTTTTCCCAAAATATAAAAGTTTCTGGATCACTAGGAAATTAGTCTAAAACAATGTGCTGACACTAGACATGACCATAAAAGTAATAATTTGCACTCCTGTGGCAATTTTGTTGACAAATTTGAGATAGCTAAAAATAGAGAAATTTCAACAGGCGGCCGGTCATCGATTTTTCCCAAAATATAAAAGTTTCTGGATCACTAGGAAATTAGTCTAAAACAATGTGCTGACACTAGACATGACCATAAAAGTAATAATTTGCACTCCTGGGGCAATTTTGTTGACAAATTTTAGATAGCTAAAAACTGAGAAATTTCAACAGGCTGCCGTTCATCGATTTTTCCCAAAATATAAAAGTTTCTGGATCACTAGGAAATTAGTCTAAAACAATGTGTTGACACTAGACATGACCATAAAAGTAATAATTTGCACTCCTGGGGCAATTTTGTTGACAAATTTGAGATAGATAAAAACTGAGAAATTTCAACAGGCGGCCGGTCATCAATTTTTCCCAAAATATAAAAGTTTCTGGATCACTAGGAAATTAGTCTAAAACAATGTGCTGACACTAGACATGACCATAAAAGTAATAATTTGCACTCCTGGGGCAATTTTGTTGACAAATTTGAGATAGCTAAAAACTGAGAAATTTCAACAGGCGGCCGGTCATCGATTTTTCCCAAAATATAAAAGTTTCTGGATCACTAGGAAATTAGTCTAAAACAATGTGCTGACACTAGACAATACAATAAAAGTAATAATTTGCACTCCTGTGGCAATTTTGTTGACAAATTTGAGACAGCTAAAAATTGAGAAATTTCAACAGGCGGCCGGTCATCGATTTTTCCCAAAATATAAAAGTTTCTGGATCACTAGGAAATTAGTCTAAAACAATGTGCTGACACTAGACATGACCATAAAAGTAATAATTTGCACTCCTGGGGCAATTTTGTTGACAAATTTGAGATAGCTTAAAATAGAGATATTTCAACAGGCGGCCGGTCATCGATTTTTCCCAAAATATAAAAGTTTCTGGATCACTAGGAAATTAGTCTAAAACAATGTGCTGACACTAGACATGACCATAAAAGTAATAATTTGCACTCCTGTGGCAATTTTGTTGACAAATTTGAGATAGCTAAAAACTGAGAAATTTCAACAGGCGGCCGGTCATCGATTTTTCCCAAAATATAAAAGTTTCTGGATCACTAGGAAATTAGTCTAAAACAATGTGCTGACACTAGACATGACCATAAAAGTAATAATTTGCACTCCTGGGGCAATTTTGTTGACAAATTTGAGATAGCTAAAAACTGAGAAATTTCAACAGGCGGCCGGTCATCGATTTTTCCCAAAATATAAAAGTTTCTGGATCACTAGGAAATTAGTCTAAAACAATGTGCTGACACTAGACAATACCATAAAAGTAATAATTTGCACTCCTGTGGCAATTTTGTTGACAAATTTGAGACAGCTAAAAATTGAGAAATTTCAACAGGCGGCCGGTCATCGATTTTTCCCAAAATATAAAAGTTTCTGGATCACTAGGAAATTAGTCTAAAACAATGTGCTGACACTAGACATGACCATAAAAGTAATAATTTGCACTCCTGGGGCAATTTTGTTGACAAATTTGAGATAGCTAAAAACTGAGAAATTTCAACAGGCGGCCGGTCATCGATTTTTCCCAAAATATAAAAGTTTCTATATCACTAGGAAATTAGTCTAAAACAATGTGCTGACACTAGACATGGCCATAAAAGTAATAATTTGCACTCCTGGGGCAATTTTGTTGACAAATTTGAGATAGCTAAAAATAGAGAAATTTCAACAGGCGGCCGGTCATCGATTTTTCCCAAAATATAAAAGTTTCTGGATCACTAGGAAATTAGTCTAAAACAATGTGCTGACACTAGACATGACCATAAAAGTAATAATTTGCACTCCTGGGGCAATTTTGTTGACAAATTTGAGATAGCTAAAAACTGAGAAATTTCAACAGGCGGCCGGTCATCGATTTTTCCCAAAATATAAAAGTTTCTATATCACTAGGAAATTAGTCTAAAACAATGTGCTGACACTAGACATGACCATAAAAGTAATAATTTGCACTCCTGGGGCAATTTTGTTGACAAATTTGAGATAGCTAAAAACTGAGAAATTTCGACAGGCGGCCGGTCATCGATTTTTCCCAAAATATAAAAGTTTCTGGATCACTAGGAAATTAGTCTAAAATAATGTGCTGACACTAGACATGACCATAAAAGTAATAATTTGCACTCCTGGGGCAATTTTGTTGACAAATTTGAGATAGCTAAAAACTGAGAAATTTCAACAGGAGGCCGGTCATCGATTTTTCCCAAAATATAAAAGTTTCTGGATCACTAGGAAATTAGTCTAAAACAATGTGCTGACACTAGACATGACCATAAAAGTAATAATTTGCACTCCTGGGGCAATTTTGTTGACAAATTTGAGATAGCTAAAAACTGAGAAATTTCAACAGGCGGCCGGTCATCGATTTTTCCCAAAATATAAAAGTTTCTGGATCACTAGGAAATTAGTCTAAAACAATGTGCTGACACTAGACATGACCATAAAAGTAATAATTTGCACTCCTGGGGCAATTTTGTTGACAAATTTGAGATAGCTAAAAACTGAGAAATTTCAACAGGCGGCCGGTCATCGATTTTTCCCAAAATATAAAAGTTTCTGGATCACTAGGAAATTAGTCTAAAACAATGTGCTGACACTAGACAATACCATAAAAGTAATAATTTGCACTCCTGTGGCAATTTTGTTGACAAATTTGAGACAGCTAAAAATTGAGAAATTTCAACAGGCGGCCGGTCATCGATTTTTCCCAAAATATAAAAGTTTCTGGATCACTAGGAAATTAGTCTAAAACAATGTGCTGACACTAGACATGACCATAAAAGTAATAATTTGCACTCCTGGGGCAATTTTGTTGACAAATTTGAGATAGCTTAAAATAGAGATATTTCAACAGGCGGCCGGTCATCGATTTTTCCCAAAATATAAAAGTTTCTGGATCACTAGGAAATTAGTCTAAAACAATGTGCTGACACTAGACATGACCATAAAAGTAATAATTTGCACTCCTGTGGCAATTTTGTTGACAAATTTGAGATAGCTAAAAACTGAGAAATTTCAACAGGCGGCCGGTCATCGATTTTTCCCAAAATATAAAAGTTTCTGGATCACTAGGAAATTAGTCTAAAACAATGTGCTGACACTAGACATGACCATAAAAGTAATAATTTGCACTCCTGGGGCAATTTTGTTGACAAATTTGAGATAGCTAAAAACTGAGAAATTTCAACAGGCGGCCGGTCATCGATTTTTCCCAAAATATAAAAGTTTCTGGATCACTAGGAAATTAGTCTAAAACAATGTGCTGACACTAGACAATACCATAAAAGTAATAATTTGCACTCCTGTGGCAATTTTGTTGACAAATTTGAGACAGCTAAAAATTGAGAAATTTCAACAGGCGGCCGGTCATCGATTTTTCCCAAAATATAAAAGTTTCTGGATCACTAGGAAATTAGTCTAAAACAATGTGCTGACACTAGACATGACCATAAAAGTAATAATTTGCACTCCTGGGGCAATTTTGTTGACAAATTTGAGATAGCTAAAAACTGAGAAATTTCAACAGGCGGCCGATCATCGATTTTTCCCAAAATATAAAAGTTTCTGGATCACTAAGAAATTAGTCTAAAACAATGTGCTGACACTAGACATGACCATAAAAGTAATAATTTGCACTCCTGGGGCAATTTTATTGACAAATTTGAGATAGCTAAAAACTGAGAAATTTCAACAGGCGGCCGGCCGGTCATCGATTTTTCCCAAAATATAAAAGTTTCTGGATCACTAGGAAATTAGTCTAAAACAATGTGCTGACACTAGACATGACCATAAAAGTAATAATTTGCACTCCTGGGGCAATTTTGTTGACAAATTTGAGATAGCTAAAAACTGAGAAATTTCAACAGGCGGCCGGTCATCGATTTTTCCCAAAATATAAAAGTTTCTGGATCACTAGGAAATTAGTCTAAAACAATGTGCTGACACTAGACAATACCATAAAAGTAATAATTTGCACTCCTGGGGCAATTTTGTTGACAAATTTGAGATAGCTAAAAATAGAGAAATTTCAACAGGCGGCCGGTCATCGATTTTTCCCAAAATATAAAAGTTTCTGGATCACTAGGAAATTAGTCTAAAACAATGTGCTGACACTAGACATGACCATAAAAGTAATAATTTGCACTCCTGGGGCAATTTTGTTGACAAATTTGAGATAGCTAAAAACTGAGAAATTTCAACAGGCGGCCGGTCATCGATTTTTCCCAAAATATAAAAGTTTCTATATCACTAGGAAATTAGTCTAAAACAATGTGCTGACACTAGACATGGCCATAAAAGTAATAATTTGCACTCCTGGGGCAATTTTGTTGACAAATTTGAGATAGCTAAAAATAGAGAAATTTCAACAGGCGGCCGGTCATCGATTTTTCCCAAAATATAAAAGTTTCTGGATCACTAGGAAATTAGTCTAAAACAATGTGCTGAAACTAGACATGACCATAAAAGTAATAATTTGCACTCCTGTGGCAATTTTGTTGACAAATTTGAGATAGCTAAAAATAGAGAAATTTCAACAGGCGGCCGGTCATCGATTTTTCCCAAAATATAAAAGTTTCTGGATCACTAGGAAATTAGTCTAAAACAATGTGCTGACACTAGACATGACCATAAAAGTAATAATTTGCACTCCTGGGGCAATTTTGTTGACAAATTTGAGATAGCTAAAAACTGAGAAATTTCAACAGGCGGCCGGTCATCGATTTTTCCCAAAATATAAAAGTTTCTGGATCACTAGGAAATTAGTCTAAAACAATGTGCTGACACTAGACATGACCATAAAAGTAATAATTTGCACTCCTGTGGCAAGTTTGTTGACAAATTTGAGATAGCTAAAAATAGAGAAATTTCAACAGGCGGCCGGTGATCGATTTTTCCCAAAATATAAAAGTTTCTGGATCACTAGGAAATTAGTCTAAAACAATGTGCTGACACTAGACATGACCATAAAAGTAATAATTTGCACTCCTGTGGCAATTTTGTTGACAAATTTGAGATAGCTAAAAACTGAGAAATTTCAACAGGCGGCCGGTCATCGATTTTTCCCAAAATATAAAAGTTTCTGGATCACTAGGAAATTAGTCTAAAACAATGTGCTGACACTAGACATGACCATAAAAGTAATAATTTGCACTCCTGTGGCAATTTTGTTGACAAATTTGAGATAGCTAAAAATAGAGAAATTTCAACAGGCGGCCGGTCATCGATTTTTCCCAAAATATAAAAGTTTCTGGATCACTAGGAAATTAGTCTAAAACAATGTGCTGACACTAGACATGACCATAAAAGTAATAATTTGCACTCCTGGGGCAATTTTGTTGACAAATTTTAGATAGCTAAAAACTGAGAAATTTCAACAGGCTGCCGTTCATCGATTTTTCCCAAAATATAAAAGTTTCTGGATCACTAGGAAATTAGTCTAAAACAATGTGTTGACACTAGACATGACCATAAAAGTAATAATTTGCACTCCTGGGGCAATTTTGTTGACAAATTTGAGATAGATAAAAACTGAGAAATTTCAACAGGCGGCCGGTCATCAATTTTTCCCAAAATATATAAGTTTCTGGATCACTAGGAAATTAGTCTAAAACAATGTGCTGACACTAGACATGACCATAAAAGTAATAATTTGCACTCCTGGGGCAATTTTGTTGACAAATTTGAGATAGCTAAAAACTGAGAAATTTCAACAGGCGGCCGGTCATCGATTTTTCCCAAAATATAAAAGTTTCTGGATCACTAGGAAATTAGTCTAAAACAATGTGCTGACACTAGACAATACAATAAAAGTAATAATTTGCACTCCTGTGGCAATTTTGTTGACAAATTTGAGACAGCTAAAAATTGAGAAATTTCAACAGGCGGCCGGTCATCGATTTTTCCCAAAATATAAAAGTTTCTGGATCACTAGGAAATTAGTCTAAAACAATGTGCTGACACTAGACATGACCATAAAAGTAATAATTTGCACTCCTGGGGCAATTTTGTTGACAAATTTGAGATAGCTTAAAATAGAGATATTTCAACAGGCGGCCGGTCATCGATTTTTCCCAAAATATAAAAGTTTCTGGATCACTAGGAAATTAGTCTAAAACAATGTGCTGACACTAGACATGACCATAAAAGTAATAATTTGCACTCCTGTGGCAATTTTGTTGACAAATTTGAGATAGCTAAAAACTGAGAAATTTCAACAGGCGGCCGGTCATCGATTTTTCCCAAAATATAAAAGTTTCTGGATCACTAGGAAATTAGTCTAAAACAATGTGCTGACACTAGACATGACCATAAAAGTAATAATTTGCACTCCTGGGGCAATTTTGTTGACAAATTTGAGATAGCTAAAAACTGAGAAATTTCAACAGGCGGCCGGTCATCGATTTTTCCCAAAATATAAAAGTTTCTGGATCACTAGGAAATTAGTCTAAAACAATGTGCTGACACTAGACAATACCATAAAAGTAATAATTTGCACTCCTGTGGCAATTTTGTTGACAAATTTGAGACAGCTAAAAATTGAGAAATTTCAACAGGCGGCCGGTCATCAATTTTTCCCAAAATATAAAAGTTTCTGGATCACTAGGAAATTAGTCTAAAACAATGTGCTGACACTAGACATGACCATAAAAGTAATAATTTGCACTCCTGGGGCAATTTTATTGACAAATTTGAGATAGCTAAAAACTGAGAAATTTCAACAGGCGGCCGGCCGGTCATCGATTTTTCCCAAAATATAAAAGTTTCTGGATCACTAGGAAATTAGTCTAAAACAATGTGCTGACACTAGACATGACCATAAAAGTAATAATTTGCACTCCTGGGGCAATTTTGTTGACAAATTTGAGATAGCTAAAAACTGAGAAATTTCAACAGGCGGCCGGTCATCGATTTTTCCCAAAATATAAAAGTTTCTGGATCACTAGGAAATTAGTCTAAAACAATGTGCTGACACTAGACAATACCATAAAAGTAATAATTTGCACTCCTGGGGCAATTTTGTTGACAAATTTGAGATAGCTAAAAATAGAGAAATTTCAACAGGCGGCCGGTCATCGATTTTTCCCAAAATATAAAAGTTTCTGGATCACTAGGAAATTAGTCTAAAACAATGTGCTGACACTAGACATGACCATAAAAGTAATAATTTGCACTCCTGGGGCAATTTTGTTGACAAATTTGAGATAGCTAAAAACTGAGAAATTTCAACAGGCGGCCGGTCATCGATTTTTCCCAAAATATAAAAGTTTCTATATCACTAGGAAATTAGTCTAAAACAATGTGCTGACACTAGACATGGCCATAAAAGTAATAATTTGCACTCCTGGGGCAATTTTGTTGACAAATTTGAGATAGCTAAAAATAGAGAAATTTCAACAGGCGGCCGGTCATCGATTTTTCCCAAAATATAAAAGTTTCTGGATCACTAGGAAATTAGTCTAAAACAATGTGCTGAAACTAGACATGACCATAAAAGTAATAATTTGCACTCCTGTGGCAATTTTGTTGACAAATTTGAGATAGCTAAAAATAGAGAAATTTCAACAGGCGGCCGGTCATCGATTTTTCCCAAAATATAAAAGTTTCTGGATCACTAGGAAATTAGTCTAAAACAATGTGCTGACACTAGACATGACCATAAAAGTAATAATTTGCACTCCTGGGGCAATTTTGTTGACAAATTTGAGATAGCTAAAAACTGAGAAATTTCAACAGGCGGCCGTTCATCGATTTTTCCCAAAATATAAAAGTTTCTGGATCACTAGGAAATTAGTCTAAAACAATGTGCTGACACTAGACATGACCATAAAAGTAATAATTTGCACTCCTGTGGCAAGTTTGTTGACAAATTTGAGATAGCTAAAAATAGAGAAATTTCAACAGGCGGCCGGTCATCGATTTTTCCCAAAATATAAAAGTTTCTGGATCACTAGGAAATTAGTCTAAAACAATGTGCTGACACTAGACATGACCATAAAAGTAATAATTTGCACTCCTGGGGCAATTTTGTTGACAAATTTGAGATAGCTAAAAACTGAGAAATTTCAACAGGCGGCCGGTCATCGATTTTTCCCAAAATATAAAAGTTTCTATATCACTAGGAAATTAGTCTAAAACAATGTGCTGACACTAGACATGACCATAAAAGTAATAATTTGCACTCCTGGGGCAATTTTGTTGACAAATTTGAGATAGCTAAAAACTGAGAAATTTCGACAGGCGGCCGGTCATCGATTTTTCCCAAAATATAAAAGTTTCTGGATCACTAGGAAATTAGTCTAAAATAATGTGCTGACACTAGACATGACCATAAAAGTAATAATTTGCACTCCTGGGGCAATTTTGTTGACAAATTTGAGATAGCTAAAAACTGAGAAATTTCAACAGGAGGCCGGTCATCGATTTTTCCCAAAATATAAAAGTTTCTGGATCACTAGGAAATTAGTCTAAAACAATGTGCTGACACTAGACATGACCATAAAAGTAATAATTTGCACTCCTGGGGCAATTTTGTTGACAAATTTGAGATAGCTAAAAACTGAGAAATTTCAACAGGCGGCCGGTCATCGATTTTTCCCAAAATATAAAAGTTTCTGGATCACTAGGAAATTAGTCTAAAACAATGTGCTGACACTAGACATGACCATAAAAGTAATAATTTGCACTCCTGTGGCAATTTTGTTGACAAATTTGAGATAGCTAAAAACTGAGAAATTTCAACAGGCGGCCGGTCATCGATTTTTCCCAAAATATAAAAGTTTCTGGATCACTAGGAAATTAGTCTAAAACAATGTGCTGACACTAGACATGACCATAAAAGTAATAATTTGCACTCCTGGGGCAATTTTGTTGACAAATTTTAGATAGCTAAAAACTGAGAAATTTCAACAGGCTGCCGTTCATCGATTTTTCCCAAAATATAAAAGTTTCTGGATCACTAGGAAATTAGTCTAAAACAATGTGTTGACACTAGACATGACCATAAAAGTAATAATTTGCACTCCTGGGGCAATTTTGTTGACAAATTTGAGATAGATAAAAACTGAGAAATTTCAACAGGCGGCCGGTCATCAATTTTTCCCAAAATATAAAAGTTTCTGGATCACTAGGAAATTAGTCTAAAACAATGTGCTGACACTAGACATGACCATAAAAGTAATAATTTGCACTCCTGGGGCAATTTTGTTGACAAATTTGAGATAGCTAAAAACTGAGAAATTTCAACAGGCGGCCGGTCATCGATTTTTCCCAAAATATAAAAGTTTCTGGATCACTAGGAAATTAGTCTAAAACAATGTGCTGACACTAGACAATACAATAAAAGTAATAATTTGCACTCCTGTGGCAATTTTGTTGACAAATTTGAGACAGCTAAAAATTGAGAAATTTCAACAGGCGGCCGGTCATCGATTTTTCCCAAAATATAAAAGTTTCTGGATCACTAGGAAATTAGTCTAAAACAATGTGCTGACACTAGACATGACCATAAAAGTAATAATTTGCACTCCTGGGGCAATTTTGTTGACAAATTTGAGATAGCTTAAAATAGAGATATTTCAACAGGCGGCCGGTCATCGATTTTTCCCAAAATATAAAAGTTTCTGGATCACTAGGAAATTAGTCTAAAACAATGTGCTGACACTAGACATGACCATAAAAGTAATAATTTGCACTCCTGTGGCAATTTTGTTGACAAATTTGAGATAGCTAAAAACTGAGAAATTTCAACAGGCGGCCGGTCATCGATTTTTCCCAAAATATAAAAGTTTCTGGATCACTAGGAAATTAGTCTAAAACAATGTGCTGACACTAGACATGACCATAAAAGTAATAATTTGCACTCCTGGGGCAATTTTGTTGACAAATTTGAGATAGCTAAAAACTGAGAAATTTCAACAGGCGGCCGGTCATCGATTTTTCCCAAAATATAAAAGTTTCTGGATCACTAGGAAATTAGTCTAAAACAATGTGCTGACACTAGACAATACCATAAAAGTAATAATTTGCACTCCTGTGGCAATTTTGTTGACAAATTTGAGACAGCTAAAAATTGAGAAATTTCAACAGGCGGCCGGTCATCGATTTTTCCCAAAATATAAAAGTTTCTGGATCACTAGGAAATTAGTCTAAAACAATGTGCTGACACTAGACATGACCATAAAAGTAATAATTTGCACTCCTGGGGCAATTTTGTTGACAAATTTGAGATAGCTAAAAACTGAGAAATTTCAACAGGCGGCCGGTCATCGATTTTTCCCAAAATATAAAAGTTTCTATATCACTAGGAAATTAGTCTAAAACAATGTGCTGACACTAGACATGGCCATAAAAGTAATAATTTGCACTCCTGGGGCAATTTTGTTGACAAATTTGAGATAGCTAAAAATAGAGAAATTTCAACAGGCGGCCGGTCATCGATTTTTCCCAAAATATAAAAGTTTCTGGATCACTAGGAAATTAGTCTAAAACAATGTGCTGACACTAGACATGACCATAAAAGTAATAATTTGCACTCCTGGGGCAATTTTGTTGACAAATTTGAGATAGCTAAAAACTGAGAAATTTCAACAGGCGGCCGGTCATCGATTTTTCCCAAAATATAAAAGTTTCTATATCACTAGGAAATTAGTCTAAAACAATGTGCTGACACTAGACATGACCATAAAAGTAATAATTTGCACTCCTGGGGCAATTTTGTTGACAAATTTGAGATAGCTAAAAACTGAGAAATTTCGACAGGCGGCCGGTCATCGATTTTTCCCAAAATATAAAAGTTTCTGGATCACTAGGAAATTAGTCTAAAATAATGTGCTGACACTAGACATGACCATAAAAGTAATAATTTGCACTCCTGGGGCAATTTTGTTGACAAATTTGAGATAGCTAAAAACTGAGAAATTTCAACAGGAGGCCGGTCATCGATTTTTCCCAAAATATAAAAGTTTCTGGATCACTAGGAAATTAGTCTAAAACAATGTGCTGACACTAGACATGACCATAAAAGTAATAATTTGCACTCCTGGGGCAATTTTGTTGACAAATTTGAGATAGCTAAAAACTGAGAAATTTCAACAGGCGGCCGGTCATCGATTTTTCCCAAAATATAAAAGTTTCTGGATCACTAGGAAATTAGTCTAAAACAATGTGCTGACACTAGACATGACCATAAAAGTAATAATTTGCACTCCTGGGGCAATTTTGTTGACAAATTTGAGATAGCTAAAAACTGAGAAATTTCAACAGGCGGCCGGTCATCGATTTTTCCCAAAATATAAAAGTTTCTGGATCACTAGGAAATTAGTCTAAAACAATGTGCTGACACTAGACAATACCATAAAAGTAATAATTTGCACTCCTGTGGCAATTTTGTTGACAAATTTGAGACAGCTAAAAATTGAGAAATTTCAACAGGCGGCCGGTCATCGATTTTTCCCAAAATATAAAAGTTTCTGGATCACTAGGAAATTAGTCTAAAACAATGTGCTGACACTAGACATGACCATAAAAGTAATAATTTGCACTCCTGGGGCAATTTTGTTGACAAATTTGAGATAGCTTAAAATAGAGATATTTCAACAGGCGGCCGGTCATCGATTTTTCCCAAAATATAAAAGTTTCTGGATCACTAGGAAATTAGTCTAAAACAATGTGCTGACACTAGACATGACCATAAAAGTAATAATTTGCACTCCTGTGGCAATTTTGTTGACAAATTTGAGATAGCTAAAAACTGAGAAATTTCAACAGGCGGCCGGTCATCGATTTTTCCCAAAATATAAAAGTTTCTGGATCACTAGGAAATTAGTCTAAAACAATGTGCTGACACTAGACATGACCATAAAAGTAATAATTTGCACTCCTGGGGCAATTTTGTTGACAAATTTGAGATAGCTAAAAACTGAGAAATTTCAACAGGCGGCCGGTCATCGATTTTTCCCAAAATATAAAAGTTTCTGGATCACTAGGAAATTAGTCTAAAACAATGTGCTGACACTAGACAATACCATAAAAGTAATAATTTGCACTCCTGTGGCAATTTTGTTGACAAATTTGAGACAGCTAAAAATTGAGAAATTTCAACAGGCGGCCGGTCATCGATTTTTCCCAAAATATAAAAGTTTCTGGATCACTAGGAAATTAGTCTAAAACAATGTGCTGACACTAGACATGACCATAAAAGTAATAATTTGCACTCCTGGGGCAATTTTGTTGACAAATTTGAGATAGCTAAAAACTGAGAAATTTCAACAGGCGGCCGATCATCGATTTTTCCCAAAATATAAAAGTTTCTGGATCACTAAGAAATTAGTCTAAAACAATGTGCTGACACTAGACATGACCATAAAAGTAATAATTTGCACTCCTGGGGCAATTTTATTGACAAATTTGAGATAGCTAAAAACTGAGAAATTTCAACAGGCGGCCGGCCGGTCATCGATTTTTCCCAAAATATAAAAGTTTCTGGATCACTAGGAAATTAGTCTAAAACAATGTGCTGACACTAGACATGACCATAAAAGTAATAATTTGCACTCCTGGGGCAATTTTGTTGACAAATTTGAGATAGCTAAAAACTGAGAAATTTCAACAGGCGGCCGGTCATCGATTTTTCCCAAAATATAAAAGTTTCTGGATCACTAGGAAATTAGTCTAAAACAATGTGCTGACACTAGACAATACCATAAAAGTAATAATTTGCACTCCTGGGGCAATTTTGTTGACAAATTTGAGATAGCTAAAAATAGAGAAATTTCAACAGGCGGCCGGTCATCGATTTTTCCCAAAATATAAAAGTTTCTGGATCACTAGGAAATTAGTCTAAAACAATGTGCTGACACTAGACATGACCATAAAAGTAATAATTTGCACTCCTGGGGCAATTTTGTTGACAAATTTGAGATAGCTAAAAACTGAGAAATTTCAACAGGCGGCCGGTCATCGATTTTTCCCAAAATATAAAAGTTTCTATATCACTAGGAAATTAGTCTAAAACAATGTGCTGACACTAGACATGGCCATAAAAGTAATAATTTGCACTCCTGGGGCAATTTTGTTGACAAATTTGAGATAGCTAAAAATAGAGAAATTTCAACAGGCGGCCGGTCATCGATTTTTCCCAAAATATAAAAGTTTCTGGATCACTAGGAAATTAGTCTAAAACAATGTGCTGAAACTAGACATGACCATAAAAGTAATAATTTGCACTCCTGTGGCAATTTTGTTGACAAATTTGAGATAGCTAAAAATAGAGAAATTTCAACAGGCGGCCGGTCATCGATTTTTCCCAAAATATAAAAGTTTCTGGATCACTAGGAAATTAGTCTAAAACAATGTGCTGACACTAGACATGACCATAAAAGTAATAATTTGCACTCCTGGGGCAATTTTGTTGACAAATTTGAGATAGCTAAAAACTGAGAAATTTCAACAGGCGGCCGGTCATCGATTTTTCCCAAAATATAAAAGTTTCTGGATCACTAGGAAATTAGTCTAAAACAATGTGCTGACACTAGACATGACCATAAAAGTAATAATTTGCACTCCTGTGGCAAGTTTGTTGACAAATTTGAGATAGCTAAAAATAGAGAAATTTCAACAGGCGGCCGGTGATCGATTTTTCCCAAAATATAAAAGTTTCTGGATCACTAGGAAATTAGTCTAAAACAATGTGCTGACACTAGACATGACCATAAAAGTAATAATTTGCACTCCTGTGGCAATTTTGTTGACAAATTTGAGATAGCTAAAAACTGAGAAATTTCAACAGGCGGCCGGTCATCGATTTTTCCCAAAATATAAAAGTTTCTGGATCACTAGGAAATTAGTCTAAAACAATGTGCTGACACTAGACATGACCATAAAAGTAATAATTTGCACTCCTGTGGCAATTTTGTTGACAAATTTGAGATAGCTAAAAATAGAGAAATTTCAACAGGCGGCCGGTCATCGATTTTTCCCAAAATATAAAAGTTTCTGGATCACTAGGAAATTAGTCTAAAACAATGTGCTGACACTAGACATGACCATAAAAGTAATAATTTGCACTCCTGGGGCAATTTTGTTGACAAATTTTAGATAGCTAAAAACTGAGAAATTTCAACAGGCTGCCGTTCATCGATTTTTCCCAAAATATAAAAGTTTCTGGATCACTAGGAAATTAGTCTAAAACAATGTGTTGACACTAGACATGACCATAAAAGTAATAATTTGCACTCCTGGGGCAATTTTGTTGACAAATTTGAGATAGATAAAAACTGAGAAATTTCAACAGGCGGCCGGTCATCAATTTTTCCCAAAATATATAAGTTTCTGGATCACTAGGAAATTAGTCTAAAACAATGTGCTGACACTAGACATGACCATAAAAGTAATAATTTGCACTCCTGGGGCAATTTTGTTGACAAATTTGAGATAGCTAAAAACTGAGAAATTTCAACAGGCGGCCGGTCATCGATTTTTCCCAAAATATAAAAGTTTCTGGATCACTAGGAAATTAGTCTAAAACAATGTGCTGACACTAGACAATACAATAAAAGTAATAATTTGCACTCCTGTGGCAATTTTGTTGACAAATTTGAGACAGCTAAAAATTGAGAAATTTCAACAGGCGGCCGGTCATCGATTTTTCCCAAAATATAAAAGTTTCTGGATCACTAGGAAATTAGTCTAAAACAATGTGCTGACACTAGACATGACCATAAAAGTAATAATTTGCACTCCTGGGGCAATTTTGTTGACAAATTTGAGATAGCTTAAAATAGAGATATTTCAACAGGCGGCCGGTCATCGATTTTTCCCAAAATATAAAAGTTTCTGGATCACTAGGAAATTAGTCTAAAACAATGTGCTGACACTAGACATGACCATAAAAGTAATAATTTGCACTCCTGTGGCAATTTTGTTGACAAATTTGAGATAGCTAAAAACTGAGAAATTTCAACAGGCGGCCGGTCATCGATTTTTCCCAAAATATAAAAGTTTCTGGATCACTAGGAAATTAGTCTAAAACAATGTGCTGACACTAGACATGACCATAAAAGTAATAATTTGCACTCCTGGGGCAATTTTGTTGACAAATTTGAGATAGCTAAAAACTGAGAAATTTCAACAGGCGGCCGGTCATCGATTTTTCCCAAAATATAAAAGTTTCTGGATCACTAGGAAATTAGTCTAAAACAATGTGCTGACACTAGACAATACCATAAAAGTAATAATTTGCACTCCTGTGGCAATTTTGTTGACAAATTTGAGACAGCTAAAAATTGAGAAATTTCAACAGGCGGCCGGTCATCAATTTTTCCCAAAATATAAAAGTTTCTGGATCACTAGGAAATTAGTCTAAAACAATGTGCTGACACTAGACATGACCATAAAAGTAATAATTTGCACTCCTGGGGCAATTTTATTGACAAATTTGAGATAGCTAAAAACTGAGAAATTTCAACAGGCGGCCGGCCGGTCATCGATTTTTCCCAAAATATAAAAGTTTCTGGATCACTAGGAAATTAGTCTAAAACAATGTGCTGACACTAGACATGACCATAAAAGTAATAATTTGCACTCCTGGGGCAATTTTGTTGACAAATTTGAGATAGCTAAAAACTGAGAAATTTCAACAGGCGGCCGGTCATCGATTTTTCCCAAAATATAAAAGTTTCTGGATCACTAGGAAATTAGTCTAAAACAATGTGCTGACACTAGACAATACCATAAAAGTAATAATTTGCACTCCTGGGGCAATTTTGTTGACAAATTTGAGATAGCTAAAAATAGAGAAATTTCAACAGGCGGCCGGTCATCGATTTTTCCCAAAATATAAAAGTTTCTGGATCACTAGGAAATTAGTCTAAAACAATGTGCTGACACTAGACATGACCATAAAAGTAATAATTTGCACTCCTGGGGCAATTTTGTTGACAAATTTGAGATAGCTAAAAACTGAGAAATTTCAACAGGCGGCCGGTCATCGTTTTTTCCCAAAATATAAAAGTTTCTATATCACTAGGAAATTAGTCTAAAACAATGTGCTGACACTAGACATGGCCATAAAAGTAATAATTTGCACTCCTGGGGCAATTTTGTTGACAAATTTGAGATAGCTAAAAATAGAGAAATTTCAACAGGCGGCCGGTCATCGATTTTTCCCAAAATATAAAAGTTTCTGGATCACTAGGAAATTAGTCTAAAACAATGTGCTGAAACTAGACATGACCATAAAAGTAATAATTTGCACTCCTGTGGCAATTTTGTTGACAAATTTGAGATAGCTAAAAATAGAGAAATTTCAACAGGCGGCCGGTCATCGATTTTTCCCAAAATATAAAAGTTTCTGGATCACTAGGAAATTAGTCTAAAACAATGTGCTGACACTAGACATGACCATAAAAGTAATAATTTGCACTCCTGGGGCAATTTTGTTGACAAATTTGAGATAGCTAAAAACTGAGAAATTTCAACAGGCGGCCGTTCATCGATTTTTCCCAAAATATAAAAGTTTCTGGATCACTAGGAAATTAGTCTAAAACAATGTGCTGACACTAGACATGACCATAAAAGTAATAATTTGCACTCCTGTGGCAAGTTTGTTGACAAATTTGAGATAGCTAAAAATAGAGAAATTTCAACAGGCGGCCGGTCATCGATTTTTCCCAAAATATAAAAGTTTCTGGATCACTAGGAAATTAGTCTAAAACAATGTGCTGACACTAGACATGACCATAAAAGTAATAATTTGCACTCCTGGGGCAATTTTGTTGACAAATTTGAGATAGCTAAAAACTGAGAAATTTCAACAAGCGGCCGGTCATCGATTTTTCCCAAAATATAAAAGTTTCTATATCACTAGGAAATTAGTCTAAAACAATGTGCTGACACTAGACATGACCATAAAAGTAATAATTTGCACTCCTGGGGCAATTTTGTTGACAAATTTGAGATAGCTAAAAACTGAGAAATTTCGACAGGCGGCCGGTCATCGATTTTTCCCAAAATATAAAAGTTTCTGGATCACTAGGAAATTAGTCTAAAATAATGTGCTGACACTAGACATGACCATAAAAGTAATAATTTGCACTCCTGGGGCAATTTTGTTGACAAATTTGAGATAGCTAAAAACTGAGAAATTTCAACAGGAGGCCGGTCATCGATTTTTCCCAAAATATAAAAGTTTCTGGATCACTAGGAAATTAGTCTAAAACAATGTGCTGACACTAGACATGACCATAAAAGTAATAATTTGCACTCCTGGGGCAATTTTGTTGACAAATTTGAGATAGCTAAAAACTGAGAAATTTCAACAGGCGGCCGGTCATCGATTTTTCCCAAAATATAAAAGTTTCTGGATCACTAGGAAATTAGTCTAAAACAATGTGCTGACACTAGACATGACCATAAAAGTAATAATTTGCACTCCTGGGGCAATTTTGTTGACAAATTTGAGATAGCTAAAAACTGAGAAATTTCAACAGGCGGCCGGTCATCGATTTTTCCCAAAATATAAAAGTTTCTGGATCACTAGGAAATTAGTCTAAAACAATGTGCTGACACTAGACAATACCATAAAAGTAATAATTTGCACTCCTGTGGCAATTTTGTTGACAAATTTGAGACAGCTAAAAATTGAGAAATTTCAACAGGCGGCCGGTCATCGATTTTTCCCAAAATATAAAAGTTTCTGGATCACTAGGAAATTAGTCTAAAACAATGTGCTGACACTAGACATGACCATAAAAGTAATAATTTGCACTCCTGGGGCAATTTTGTTGACAAATTTGAGATAGCTTAAAATAGAGATATTTCAACAGGCGGCCGGTCATCGATTTTTCCCAAAATATAAAAGTTTCTGGATCACTAGGAAATTAGTCTAAAACAATGTGCTGACACTAGACATGACCATAAAAGTAATAATTTGCACTCCTGTGGCAATTTTGTTGACAAATTTGAGATAGCTAAAAACTGAGAAATTTCAACAGGCGGCCGGTCATCGATTTTTCCCAAAATATAAAAGTTTCTGGATCACTAGGAAATTAGTCTAAAACAATGTGCTGACACTAGACATGACCATAAAAGTAATAATTTGCACTCCTGGGGCAATTTTGTTGACAAATTTGAGATAGCTAAAAACTGAGAAATTTCAACAGGCGGCCGGTCATCGATTTTTCCCAAAATATAAAAGTTTCTGGATCACTAGGAAATTAGTCTAAAACAATGTGCTGACACTAGACAATACCATAAAAGTAATAATTTGCACTCCTGTGGCAATTTTGTTGACAAATTTGAGACAGCTAAAAATTGAGAAATTTCAACAGGCGGCCGGTCATCGATTTTTCCCAAAATATAAAAGTTTCTGGATCACTAGGAAATTAGTCTAAAACAATGTGCTGACACTAGACATGACCATAAAAGTAATAATTTGCACTCCTGGGGCAATTTTGTTGACAAATTTGAGATAGCTAAAAACTGAGAAATTTCAACAGGCGGCCGATCATCGATTTTTCCCAAAATATAAAAGTTTCTGGATCACTAAGAAATTAGTCTAAAACAATGTGCTGACACTAGACATGACCATAAAAGTAATAATTTGCACTCCTGGGGCAATTTTATTGACAAATTTGAGATAGCTAAAAACTGAGAAATTTCAACAGGCAGCCGGCCGGTCATCGATTTTTCCCAAAATATAAAAGTTTCTGGATCACTAGGAAATTAGTCTAAAACAATGTGCTGACACTAGACATGACCATAAAAGTAATAATTTGCACTCCTGGGGCAATTTTGTTGACAAATTTGAGATAGCTAAAAACTGAGAAATTTCAACAGGCGGCCGGTCATCGATTTTTCCCAAAATATAAAAGTTTCTGGATCACTAGGAAATTAGTCTAAAACAATGTGCTGACACTAGACAATACCATAAAAGTAATAATTTGCACTCCTGGGGCAATTTTGTTGACAAATTTGAGATAGCTAAAAATAGAGAAATTTCAACAGGCGGCCGGTCATCGATTTTTCCCAAAATATAAAAGTTTCTGGATCACTAGGAAATTAGTCTAAAACAATGTGCTGACACTAGACATGACCATAAAAGTAATAATTTGCACTCCTGGGGCAATTTTGTTGACAAATTTGAGATAGCTAAAAACTGAGAAATTTCAACAGGCGGCCGGTCATCGATTTTTCCCAAAATATAAAAGTTTCTGGATCACTAGGAAATTAGTCTAAAATAATGTGCTGACACTAGACATGACCATAAAAGTAATAATTTGCACTCCTGGGGCAATTTTGTTGACAAATTTGAGATAGCTAAAAACTGAGAAATTTCAACAGGCGGCTGGTCATCGATTTTTCCCAAAATATAAAAGTTTCTGGATCACTAGGAAATTAGTCTAAAACAATGTGCTGACACTAGACAATACCATAAAAGTAATAATTTGCACTCCTGGGGCAATTTTGTTGACAAATTTGAGATAGCTAAAAATAGAGAAATTTCAACAGGCGGCCGGTCATCGATTTTTCCCAAAATATAAAAGTTTCTGGATCACTAGGAAATTAGTCTAAAACAATGTGCTGACACTAGACAATACCATAAAAGTAATAATTTGCACTCCTGGGGCAATTTTGTTGACAAATTTGAGATAGCTAAAAATAGAGAAATTTCAACAGGCGGCCGGTCATCGATTTTTCCCAAAATATAAAAGTTTCTGGATCACTAGGAAATTAGTCTAAAACAATGTGCTGACACTAGACATGACCATAAAAGTAATAATTTGCACTCCTGGGGCAATTTTGTTGACAAATTTGAGATAGCTAAAAACTGAGAAATTTCAACAGGCGGCCGGTCATCGATTTTTCCCAAAATATAAAAGTTTCTGGATCACTAGGAAATTAGTCTAAAACAATGTGCTGACACTAGACAATACCATAAAAGTAATAATTTGCACTCCTGGGGCAATTTTGTTGACAAATTTGAGATAGCTAAAAATAGAGAAATTTCAACAGGCGGCCGGTCATCGATTTTTCCCAAAATATAAAAGTTTCTATATCACTAGGAAATTAGTCTAAAACAATGTGCTGACACTAGACATGACCATAAAAGTAATAATTTGCACTCCTGGGGCAATTTTGTTGACAAATTTGAGATAGCTAAAAACTGAGAAATTTCGACAGGCGGCCGGTCATCGATTTTTCCCAAAATATAAAAGTTTCTGGATCACTAGGAAATTAGTCTAAAATAATGTGCTGACACTAGACATGACCATAAAAGTAATAATTTGCACTCCTGGGGCAATTTTGTTGACAAATTTGAGATAGCTAAAAACTGAGAAATTTCAACAGGCGGCCGGTCATCGATTTTTCCCAAAATATAAAAGTTTCTGGATCACTAGGAAATTAGTCTAAAACAATGTGCTGACACTAGACATGACCATAAAAGTAATAATTTGCACTCCTGGGGCAATTTTGTTGACAAATTTGAGATAGCTAAAAACTGAGAAATTTCAACAGGCGGCCGGTCATCGATTTTTCCCAAAATATAAAAGTTTCTGGATCACTAGGAAATTAGTCTAAAACAATGTGCTGACACTAGACATGACCATAAAAGTAATAATTTGCACTCCTGTGGCAAGTTTGTTGACAAATTTGAGATAGCTAAAAATAGAGAAATTTCAACAGGCGGCCGGTCATCGATTTTTCCCAAAATATAAAAGTTTCTGGATCACTAGGAAATTAGTCTAAAACAATGTGCTGACACTAGACATGACCATAAAAGTAATAATTTGCACTCCTGGGGCAATTTTGTTGACAAATTTGAGATAGCTAAAAACTGAGAAATTTCAACAGGCGGCCGGTCATCGATTTTTCCCAAAATATAAAAGTTTCTATATCACTAGGAAATTAGTCTAAAACAATGTGCTGACACTAGACATGACCATAAAAGTAATAATTTGCACTCCTGGGGCAATTTTGTTGACAAATTTGAGATAGCTAAAAACTGAGAAATTTCGACAGGCGGCCGGTCATCGATTTTTCCCAAAATATAAAAGTTTCTGGATCACTAGGAAATTAGTCTAAAATAATGTGCTGACACTAGACATGACCATAAAAGTAATAATTTGCACTCCTGGGGCAATTTTGTTTACAAATTTGAGATAGCTAAAAACTGAGAAATTTCAACAGGAGGCCGGTCATCGATTTTTCCCAAAATATAAAAGTTTCTGGATCACTAGGAAATTAGTCTAAAACAATGTGCTGACACTAGACATGACCATAAAAGTAATAATTTGCACTCCTGGGGCAATTTTGTTGACAAATTTGAGATAGCTAAAAACTGAGAAATTTCAACAGGCGGCCGGTCATCGATTTTTCCCAAAATATAAAAGTTTCTGGATCACTAGGAAATT
The DNA here is from genome assembly GCA_963921405.1 of Cepaea hortensis. Lineage (NCBI taxonomy): Eukaryota > Metazoa > Mollusca > Gastropoda > Stylommatophora > Helicidae > Cepaea > Cepaea hortensis. The sequence goes on from OY992889.1 coordinate 36,231,868, forward strand.
AGTCTAAAACAATGTGCTGACACTAGACATGACCATAAAAGTAATAATTTGCACTCCTGGGGCAATTTTGTTGACAAATTTGAGATAGCTAAAAACTGAGAAATTTCAACAGGCGGCCGGTCATCGATTTTTCCCAAAATATAAAAGTTTCTGGATCACTAGGAAATTAGTCTAAAACAATGTGCTGACACTAGACAATACCATAAAAGTAATAATTTGCACTCCTGTGGCAATTTTGTTGACAAATTTGAGACAGCTAAAAATTGAGAAATTTCAACAGGCGGCCGGTCATCGATTTTTCCCAAAATATAAAAGTTTCTGGATCACTAGGAAATTAGTCTAAAACAATGTGCTGACACTAGACATGACCATAAAAGTAATAATTTGCACTCCTGGGGCAATTTTGTTGACAAATTTGAGATAGCTTAAAATAGAGATATTTCAACAGGCGGCCGGTCATCGATTTTTCCCAAAATATAAAAGTTTCTGGATCACTAGGAAATTAGTCTAAAACAATGTGCTGACACTAGACATGACCATAAAAGTAATAATTTGCACTCCTGTGGCAATTTTGTTGACAAATTTGAGATAGCTAAAAACTGAGAAATTTCAACAGGCAGCCGGTCATCGATTTTTCCCAAAATATAAAAGTTTCTGGATCACTAGGAAATTAGTCTAAAACAATGTGCTGACACTAGACATGACCATAAAAGTAATAATTTGCACTCCTGGGGCAATTTTGTTGACAAATTTGAGATAGCTAAAAACTGAGAAATTTCAACAGGCGGCCGGTTATCGATTTTTCCCAAAATATAAAAGTTTCTGGATCACTAGGAAATTAGTCTAAAACAATGTGCTGACACTAGACAATACCATAAAAGTAATAATTTGCACTCCTGTGGCAATTTTGTTGACAAATTTGAGACAGCTAAAAATTGAGAAATTTCAACAGGCGGCCGGTCATCGATTTTTCCCAAAATATAAAAGTTTCTGGATCACTAGGAAATTAGTCTAAAACAATGTGCTGACACTAGACATGACCATAAAAGTAATAATTTGCACTCCTGGGGCAATTTTGTTGACAAATTTGAGATAGCTAAAAACTGAGAAATTTCAACAGGCGGCCGGTCATCGATTTTTCCCAAAATATAAAAGTTTCTGGATCACTAGGAAATTAGTCTAAAACAATGTGCTGACACTAGACATGACCATAAAAGTAATAATTTGCACTCCTGTGGCAATTTTGTTGACAAATTTGAGATAGCTAAAAATAGAGAAATTTCAACAGGCGGCCGGTCATCGATTTTTCCCAAAATATAAAAGTTTCTGGATCACTAGGAAATTAGTCTAAAACAATGTGCTGACACTAGACATGACCATAAAAGTAATAATTTGCACTCCTGGGGCAATTTTGTTGACAAATTTGAGATAGCTAAAAACTGAGAAATTTCAACAGGCGGCCGTTCATCGATTTTTCCCAAAATATAAAAGTTTCTGGATCACTAGGAAATTAGTCTAAAACAATGTGCTGACACTAGACATGACCATAAAAGTAATAATTTGCACTCCTGGGGCAATTTTGTTGACAAATTTGAGATAGCTAAAAACTGAGAAATTTCAACAGGCGGCCGGTCATCAATTTTTCCCAAAATATGAAAGTTTCTGGATCACTAGGAAATTAGTCTAAAACAATGTGCTGACACTAGACATGACCATAAAAGTAATAATTTGCACTCCTGGGGCAATTTTGTTGACAAATTTGAGATAGCTAAAAACTGAGAAATTTCGACAGGCGGCCGGTCATCGATTTTTCCCAAAATATAAAAGTTTCTGGATCACTAGGAAATTAGTCTAAAATAATGTGCTGACACTAGACATGACCATAAAAGTAATAATTTGCACTCCTGGGGCAATTTTGTTTACAAATTTGAGATAGCTAAAAACTGAGAAATTTCAACAGGAGGCCGGTCATCGATTTTTCCCAAAATATAAAAGTTTCTGGATCACTAGGAAATTAGTCTAAAACAATGTGCTGACACTAGACATGACCATAAAAGTAATAATTTGCACTCCTGGGGCAATTTTGTTGACAAATTTGAGATAGCTAAAAACTGAGAAATTTCAACAGGCGGCCGGTCATCGATTTTTCCCAAAATATAAAAGTTTCTGGATCACTAGGAAATTAGTCTAAAACAATGTGCTGACACTAGACATGACCATAAAAGTAATAATTTGCACTCCTGGGGCAATTTTGTTGACAAATTTGAGATAGCTAAAAACTGAGAAATTTCAACAGGCGGCCGGTCATCGATTTTTCCCAAAATATAAAAGTTTCTGGATCACTAGGAAATTAGTCTAAAACAATGTGCTGACACTAGACAATACCATAAAAGTAATAATTTGCACTCCTGTGGCAATTTTGTTGACAAATTTGAGACAGCTAAAAATTGAGAAATTTCAACAGGCGGCCGGTCATCGATTTTTCCCAAAATATAAAAGTTTCTGGATCACTAGGAAATTAGTCTAAAACAATGTGCTGACACTAGACATGACCATAAAAGTAATAATTTGCACTCCTGGGGCAATTTTGTTGACAAATTTGAGATAGCTTAAAATAGAGATATTTCAACAGGCGGCCGGTCATCGATTTTTCCCAAAATATAAAAGTTTCTGGATCACTAGGAAATTAGTCTAAAACAATGTGCTGACACTAGACATGACCATAAAAGTAATAATTTGCACTCCTGTGGCAACTTTGTTGACAAATTTGAGATAGCTAAAAACTGAGAAATTTCAACAGGCAGCCGGTCATCGATTTTTCCCAAAATATAAAAGTTTCTGGATCACTAGGAAATTAGTCTAAAACAATGTGCTGACACTAGACATGACCATAAAAGTAATAATTTGCACTCCTGGGGCAATTTTTTTGACAAATTTGAGATAGCTAAAAACTGAGAAATTTCAACAGGCGGCCGGTCATCGATTTTTCCCAAAATATAAAAGTTTCTGGATCACTAGGAAATTAGTCTAAAACAATGTGCTGACACTAGACAATACCATAAAAGTAATAATTTGCACTCCTGTGGCAATTTTGTTGACAAATTTGAGACAGCTAAAAATTGAGAAATTTCAACAGGCGGCCGGTCATCGATTTTTCCCAAAATATAAAAGTTTCTGGATCACTAGGAAATTAGTCTAAAACAATGTGCTGACACTAGACATGACCATAAAAGTAATAATTTGCACTCCTGGGGCAATTTTGTTGACAAATTTGAGATAGCTAAAAACTGAGAAATTTCAACAGGCGGCCGGTCATCGATTTTTCCCAAAATATAAAAGTTTCTGGATCACTAGGAAATTAGTCTAAAACAATGTGCTGACACTAGACATGACCATAAAAGTAATAATTTGCACTCCTGTGGCAATTTTGTTGACAAATTTGAGATAGCTAAAAATAGAGAAATTTCAACAGGCGGACGGTCATCGATTTTTCCCAAAATATAAAAGTTTCTGGATCACTAGGAAATTAGTCTAAAACAATGTGCTGACACTAGACATGACCATAAAAGTAATAATTTGCACTCCTGGGGCAATTTTGTTGACAAATTTGAGATAGCTAAAAACTGAGAAATTTCAACAGGCGGCCGTTCATCGATTTTTCCCAAAATATAAAAGTTTCTGGATCACTAGGAAATTAGTCTAAAACAATGTGCTGACACTAGACATGACCATAAAAGTAATAATTTGCACTCCTGGGGCAATTTTGTTGACAAATTTGAGATAGCTAAAAACTGAGAAATTTCAACAGGCGGCCGGTCATCAATTTTTCCCAAAATATGAAAGTTTCTGGATCACTAGGAAATTAGTCTAAAACAATGTGCTGACACTAGACATGACCATAAAAGTAATAATTTGCACTCCTGGGGCAATTTTGTTGACAAATTTGAGATAGCTAAAAACTGAGAAATTTCAACAGGCGGCCGTTCATCGATTTTTCCCAAAATATAAAAGTTTCTGGATCACTAGGAAATTAGTCTAAAACAATGTGCTGACACTAGACATGACCATAAAAGTAATAATTTGCACTCCTGTGGCAATTTTGTTGACAAATTTGAGATAGCTAAAAATAGAGGAATTTCAACAGGCGGCCGGTCATCGATTTTTCCCAAAATATAAAAGTTTCTGGATCACTAGGAAATTAGTCTAAAACAATGTGCTGACACTAGACATGACCATAAAAGTAATAATTTGCACTCCTGGGGCAATTTTGTTGACAAATTTGAGATAGCTAAAAACTGAAAAATTTCAACAGGCGGCCGGTCATCGATTTTTCCCAAAATATAAAAGTTTCTATATCACTAGGAAATTAGTCTAAAACAATGTGCTGACACTAGACATGACCATAAAAGTAATAATTTGCACTCCTGTGGCAATTTTGTTGACAAATTTGAGATAGCTAAAAATAGAGAAATTTCAACAGGCGGCCGGTCATCGATTTTTCCCAAAATATAAAAGTTTCTGGATCACTAGGAAATTAGTCTAAAACAATGTGCTGACACTAGACATGACCATAAAAGTAATAATTTGCACTCCTGGGGCAATTTTGTTGACAAATTTGAGATAGCTAAAAACTGAGAAATTTCAACAGGCGGCCGTTCATCGATTTTTCCCAAAATATAAAAGTTTCTGGATCACTAGGAAATTAGTCTAAAACAATGTGCTGACACTAGACATGACCATAAAAGTAATAATTTGCACTCCTGGGGCAATTTTGTTGACAAATTTGAGATAGCTAAAAACTGAGAAATTTCAACAGGCGGCCGGTCATCAATTTTTCCCAAAATATGAAAGTTTCTGGATCACTAGGAAATTAGTCTAAAACAATGTGCTGACACTAGACATGACCATAAAAGTAATAATTTGCACTCCTGGGGCAATTTTGTTGACAAATTTGAGATAGCTAAAAACTGAGAAATTTCAACAGGCGGCCGTTCATCGATTTTTCCCAAAATATAAAAGTTTCTGGATCACTAGGAAATTAGTCTAAAACAATGTGCTGACACTAGACATGACCATAAAAGTAATCATTTGCACTCCTGTGGCAATTTTGTTGACAAATTTGAGATAGCTAAAAATAGAGGAATTTCAACAGGCGGCCGGTCATCGATTTTTCCCAAAATATAAAAGTTTCTGGATCACTAGGAAATTAGTCTAAAACAATGTGCTGACACTAGACATGACCATAAAAGTAATAATTTGCACTCCTGGGGCAATTTTGTTGACAAATTTGAGATAGCTAAAAACTGAGAAATTTCAACAAATATGAGATATTTCCCAAAATATAAAAGTTTCTATATCACTAGGAAATTAGTCTAAAACAATGTGCTGACACTAGACATGACCATAAAAGTAATAATTTGTACTCCTGGGGCAATTTTGTTGACAAATTTGAGATAGCTAAAAACTGAGAAATTTCAACAGGCGGCCGGTCATCGATTTTTCCCAAAATATAAAAGTTTCTGGATCACTAGGAAATTAGTCTAAAGCAATGTGCTGACACTAGACATGACCATAAAAGTAATAATTTGCACTCCTGGGGCAATTTTGTTGACAAATTTGAGATAGCTAAAAACTGAGAAATTTCAACAGGCGGCCGTTCATCGATTTTTCCCAAAATATAAAAGTTTCTGGATCACTAGGAAATTAGTCTAAAACAATGTGCTGACACTAGACAATACCATAAAAGTAATAATTTGCATCCCTGTGGCAATTTTGTTGACAAATTTGAGATAGCTTAAAATAGAGAAATTTCATCAGGCGGCCGGTCATCGATTTTTCCCAAAATATAAAAGTTTCTGGATCACTAGGAAATTAGTCTAAAACAATGTGCTGACACTAGACATGACCATAAAAGTAATAATTTGCACTCCTGGGGCAATTTTGTTGACAAATTTGAGATAGCTTAAAATAGAGAAATTTCAACAGGCGGCCGGTCATCGATTTTTCCCAAAATATAAAAGTTTCTGGGTCACTAGGAAATTAGTCTAAAACAATGTGCTGACACTAGACATGACCATAAAAGTAATAATTTGCACTCCTGTGGCAATTTTGTTGACAAATTTGAGATAGCTAAAAACTGAGAAATTTCAACAGGCGGCCGGTCATCGATTTTTCCCAAAATATAAAAGTTTCTGGATCACTAGGAAATTAGTCTAAAACAATGTGCTGACACTAGACATGACCATAAAAGTAATAATTTGCACTCCTGGGGCAATTTTGTTGACAAATTTGAGATAGCTAAAAACTGAGAAATTTCAACAGGCGGCCGGTCATCGATTTTTCCCAAAATATAAAAGTTTCTATATCACTAGGAAATTAGTCTAAAACAATGTGCTGACACTAGACATGACCATAAAAGTAATAATTTGCACTCCTGGGGCAATTTTGTTGACAAATTTGAGATAGCTAAAAACTGAGAAATTTCGACAGGCGGCCGGTCATCGATTTTTCCCAAAATATAAAAGTTTCTGGATCACTAGGAAATTAGTCTAAAATAATGTGCTGACACTAGACATGACCATAAAAGTAATAATTTGCACTCCTGGGGCAATTTTGTTGACAAATTTGAGATAGCTTAAAATAGAGATATTTCAACAGGCGGCCGGTCATCGATTTTTCCCAAAATATAAAAGTTTCTGGATCACTAGGAAATTAGTCTAAAACAATGTGCTGACACTAGACATGACCATAAAAGTAATAATTTGCACTCCTGTGGCAATTTTGTTGACAAATTTGAGATAGCTAAAAACTGAGAAATTTCAACAGGCGGCCGGTCATCGATTTTTCCCAAAATATAAAAGTTTCTGGATCACTAGGAAATTAGTCTAAAACAATGTGCTGACACTAGACATGACCATAAAAGTAATAATTTGCACTCCTGGGGCAATTTTGTTGACAAATTTGAGATAGCTAAAAACTGAGAAATTTCAACAGGCGGCCGGTCATCGATTTTTCCCAAAATATAAAAGTTTCTGGATCACTAGGAAATTAGTCTAAAACAATGTGCTGACACTAGACATGACCATAAAAGTAATAATTTGCACTCCTGGGGCAATTTTGTTGACAAATTTGAGATAGCTAAAAACTGAGAAATTTCAACAGGCGGCCGGTCATCGATTTTTCCCAAAATATAAAAGTTTCTGGATCACTAGGAAATTAGTCTAAAACAATGTGCTGACACTAGACAATACCATAAAAGTAATAATTTGCACTCCTGTGGCAATTTTGTTGACAAATTTGAGACAGCTAAAAATTGAGAAATTTCAACAGGCGGCCGGTCATCGATTTTTCCCAAAATATAAAAGTTTCTGGATCACTAGGAAATTAGTCTAAAACAATGTGCTGACACTAGACATGACCATAAAAGTAATAATTTGCACTCCTGGGGCAATTTTGTTGACAAATTTGAGATAGCTTAAAATAGAGATATTTCAACAGGCGGCCGGTCATCGATTTTTCCCAAAATATAAAAGTTTCTGGATCACTAGGAAATTAGTCTAAAACAATGTGCTGACACTAGACATGACCATAAAAGTAATAATTTGCACTCCTGTGGCAATTTTGTTGACAAATTTGAGATAGCTAAAAACTGAGAAATTTCAACAGGCGGCCGGTCATCGATTTTTCCCAAAATATAAAAGTTTCTGGATCACTAGGAAATTAGTCTAAAACAATGTGCTGACACTAGACATGACCATAAAAGTAATAATTTGCACTCCTGGGGCAATTTTGTTGACAAATTTGAGATAGCTAAAAACTGAGAAATTTCAACAGGCGGCCGGTCATCGATTTTTCCCAAAATATAAAAGTTTCTGGATCACTAGGAAATTAGTCTAAAACAATGTGCTGACACTAGACATGACCATAAAAGTAATAATTTGCACTCCTGTGGCAATTTTGTTGACAAATTTGAGATAGCTAAAAATAGAGAAATTTCAACAGGCGGACGGTCATCGATTTTTCCCAAAATATAAAAGTTTCTGGATCACTAGGAAATTAGTCTAAAACAATGTGCTGACACTAGACATGACCATAAAAGTAATAATTTGCACTCCTGGGGCAATTTTGTTGACAAATTTGAGATAGCTAAAAACTGAGAAATTTCAACAGGCGGCCGTTCATCGATTTTTCCCAAAATATAAAAGTTTCTGGATCACTAGGAAATTAGTCTAAAACAATGTGCTGACACTAGACAATACCATAAAAGTAATAATTTGCACTCCTGGGGCAATTTTGTTGACAAATTTGAGACAGCTAAAAATTGAGAAATTTCAACAGGCGGCCGGTCATCGATTTTTCCCAAAATATAAAAGTTTCTGGATCACTAGGAAATTAGTCTAAAACAATGTGCTGACACTAGACATGACCATAAAAGTAATAATTTGCACTCCTGGGGCAATTTTGTTGACAAATTTGAGATAGCTTAAAATAGAGATATTTCAACAGGCGGCCGGTCATCGATTTTTCCCAAAATATAAAAGTTTCTGGATCACTAGGAAATTAGTCTAAAACAATGTGCTGACACTAGACATGACCATAAAAGTAATAATTTGCACTCCTGTGGCAATTTTGTTGACAAATTTGAGATAGCTAAAAACTGAGAAATTTCAACAGGCGGCCGGTCATCGATTTTTCCCAAAATATAAAAGTTTCTGGATCACTAGGAAATTAGTCTAAAACAATGTGCTGACACTAGACATGACCATAAAAGTAATAATTTGCACTCCTGGGGCAATTTTGTTGACAAATTTGAGATAGCTAAAAACTGAGAAATTTCAACAGGCGGCCGGTCATCGATTTTTCCCAAAATATAAAAGTTTCTGGATCACTAGGAAATTAGTCTAAAACAATGTGCTGACACTAGACAATACCATAAAAGTAATAATTTGCACTCCTGTGGCAATTTTGTTGACAAATTTGAGACAGCTAAAAATTGAGAAATTTCAACAGGCGGCCGGTCATCGATTTTTCCCAAAATATAAAAGTTTCTGGATCACTAGGAAATTAGTCTAAAACAATGTGCTGACACTAGACATGACCATAAAAGTAATAATTTGCACTCCTGGGGCAATTTTGTTGACAAATTTGAGATAGCTAAAAACTGAGAAATTTCAACAGGCGGCCGATCATCGATTTTTCCCAAAATATAAAAGTTTCTGGATCACTAAGAAATTAGTCTAAAACAATGTGCTGACACTAGACATGACCATAAAAGTAATAATTTGCAATCCTGGGGCAATTTTATTGACAAATTTGAGATAGCTAAAAACTGAGAAATTTTTACAGGCGGCCGGCCGGTCATCGATTTTTCCCAAAATATAAAAGTTTCTGGATCACTAGGAAATTAGTCTAAAACAAAGTGCTGACACTAGACATGACCATAAAAGTAATAATTTGCACTCCTGGGGCAATTTTGTTGACAAATTTGAGATAGCTAAAAACTGAGAAATTTCAACAGGCGGCCGTTCATCGATTTTTCCCAAAATATAAAAGTTTCTGGATCACTAGGAAATTAGTCTAAAACAATGTGCTGACACTAGACATAACCATTAAAGTAATAATTTGCACTCCTGTGGCAATTTTGTTGACAAATTTGAGATAGCTAAAAATAGAGAAATTTCAACAGGCGGCCGGTCATCGATTTTTCCCAAAATATAAAAGTTTCTGGATCACTAGGAAATTAGTCTAAAACAATGTGCTGACACTAGACATGACCATAAAAGTAATAATTTGCACTCCTGGGGCAATTTTGTTGACAAATTTGAGATAGCTAAAAACTGAGAAATTTCAACAGGCGGCCGGTCATCGATTTTTCCCAAAATATAAAAGTTTCTGGATCACTAGGAAATTAGTCTAAAACAATGTGCTGACACTAGACATGACCATAAAAGTAATAATTTGCACTCCTGTGGCAATTTTGTTGACAAATTTGAGATAGCTAAAAACTGAGAAATTTCAACAGGCAGCCGGTCATCGATTTTTCCCAAAATATAAAAGTTTCTGGATCACTAGGAAATTAGTCTAAAACAATGGGCTGACACTAGACATGACCATAAAAGTAATAATTTGCACTCCTGGGGCAATTTTGTTGACAAATTTGAGATAACTAAAAACTGAGAAATTTCAACAGGCGGCCGGTCATCGATTTTTCCCAAAATATAAAAGTTTCTGGATCACTAGGAAATTAGTCTAAAACAATGTGCTGACACTAGACAATACCATAAAAGTAATAATTTGCACTCCTGTGGCAATTTTGTTGACAAATTTGAGAAGCTAAAAATTGAGAAATTTCAACAGGCGGCCGGTCATCGATTTTTCCCAAAATATAAAAGTTTCTGGATCACTAGGAAATTAGTCTAAAACAATGTGCTGACACTAGACATGACCATAAAAGTAATAATTTGCACTCCTGTGGCAATTTTGTTGACAAATTTGAGATAGCTAAAAACTGAGAAATTTCAACAGGCGGCCGGTCATCGATTTTTCCCAAAATATAAAAGTTTCTGGATCACTAGGAAATTAGTCTAAAACAATGTGCTGACACTAGACATGACCATAAAAGTAATAATTTGCACTCCTGGGGCAATTTTGTTGACAAATTTGAGATAGCTAAAAACTGAGAAATTTCAACAGGCGGCCGGTCATCGATTTTTCCCAAAATATAAAAGTTTCTATATCACTAGGAAATTAGTCTAAAACAATGTGCTGACACTAGACATGACCATAAAAGTAATAATTTTCACTCCTGGGGCAATTTTGTTGACAAATTTGAGATAGCTAAAAACTGAGAAATTTCGACAGGCGGCCGGTCATCGATTTTTCCCAAAATATAAAAGTTTCTGGATCACTAGGAAATTAGTCTAAAATAATGTGCTGACACTAGACATGACCATAAAAGTAATAATTTGCACTCCTGGGGCAATTTTGTTGACAAATTTGAGATAGCTAAAAACTGAGAAATTTCAACAGGAGGCCGGTCATCGATTTTTCCCAAAATATAAAAGTTTCTGGATCACTAGGAAATTAGTCTAAAACAATGTGCTGACACTAGACATGACCATAAAAGTAATAATTTGCACTCCTGGGGCAATTTTGTTGACAAATTTGAGATAGCTAAAAACTGAGAAATTTCAACAGGCGGCCGGAATTTCAACAGGCGGCCGGTCATCGATTTTTCCCAAAATATAAAAGTTTCTGGATCACTAGGAAATTAGTCTAAAACAATGTGCTGACACTAGACATGACCATAAAAGTAATAATTTGCACTCCTGGGGCAATTTTGTTGACAAATTTGAGATAGCTAAAAACTGAGAAATTTCAACAGGCGGCCGGTCATCGATTTTTCCCAAAATATAAAAGTTTCTGGATCACTAGGAAATTAGTCTAAAACAATGTGCTGACACTAGACAATACCATAAAAGTAATAATTTGCACTCCTGTGGCAATTTTGTTGACAAATTTGAGACAGCTAAAAATTGAGAAATTTCAACAGGCGGCCGGTCATCGATTTTTCCCAAAATATAAAAGTTTCTGGATCACTAGGAAATTAGTCTAAAACAATGTGCTGACACTAGACATGACCATAAAAGTAATAATTTGCACTCCTGGGGCAATTTTGTTGACAAATTTGAGATAGCTTAAAATAGAGATATTTCAACAGGCGGCCGGTCATCGATTTTTCCCAAAATATAAAAGTTTCTGGATCACTAGGAAATTAGTCTAAAACAATGTGCTGACACTAGACATGACCATAAAAGTAATAATTTGCACTCCTGTGGCAATTTTGTTGACAAATTTGAGATAGCTAAAAACTGAGAAATTTCAACAGGCGGCCGGTCATCGATTTTTCCCAAAATATAAAAGTTTCTGGATCACTAGGAAATTAGTCTAAAACAATGTGCTGACACTAGACATGACCATAAAAGTAATAATTTGCACTCCTGGGGCAATTTTGTTGACAAATTTGAGATAGCTAAAAACTGAGAAATTTCAACAGGCGGCCGGTCATCGATTTTTCCCAAAATATAAAAGTTTCTGGATCACTAGGAAATTAGTCTAAAACAATGTGCTGACACTAGACAATACCATAAAAGTAATAATTTGCACTCCTGTGGCAATTTTGTTGACAAATTTGAGACAGCTAAAAATTGAGAAATTTCAACAGGCGGCCGGTCATCGATTTTTCCCAAAATATAAAAGTTTCTGGATCACTAGGAAATTAGTCTAAAACAATGTGCTGACACTAGACATGACCATAAAAGTAATAATTTGCACTCCTGGGGCAATTTTGTTGACAAATTTGAGATAGCTTAAAATAGAGATATTTCAACAGGCGGCCGGTCATCGATTTTTCCCAAAATATAAAAGTTTCTGGATCACTAGGAAATTAGTCTAAAACAATGTGCTGACACTAGACATGACCATAAAAGTAATAATTTGCACTCCTGTGGCAATTTTGTTGACAAATTTGAGATAGCTAAAAACTGAGAAATTTCAACAGGCGGCCGGTCATCGATTTTTCCCAAAATATAAAAGTTTCTGGATCACTAGGAAATTAGTCTAAAACAATGTGCTGACACTAGACATGACCATAAAAGTAATAATTTGCACTCCTGGGGCAATTTTGTTGACAAATTTGAGATAGCTAAAAACTGAGAAATTTCAACAGGCGGCCGGTCATCGATTTTTCCCAAAATATAAAAGTTTCTGGATCACTAGGAAATTAGTCTAAAACAATGTGCTGACACTAGACAATACCATAAAAGTAATAATTTGCACTCCTGTGGCAATTTTGTTGACAAATTTGAGACAGCTAAAAATTGAGAAATTTCAACAGGCGGCCGGTCATCGATTTTTCCCAAAATATAAAAGTTTCTGGATCACTAGGAAATTAGTCTAAAACAATGTGCTGACACTAGACATGACCATAAAAGTAATAATTTGCACTCCTGGGGCAATTTTGTTGACAAATTTGAGATAGCTAAAAACTGAGAAATTTCAACAGGCGGCCGATCATCGATTTTTCCCAAAATATAAAAGTTTCTGGATCACTAAGAAATTAGTCTAAAACAATGTGCTGACACTAGACATGACCATAAAAGTAATAATTTGCACTCCTGGGGCAATTTTATTGACAAATTTGAGATAGCTAAAAACTGAGAAATTTCAACAGGCGGCCGGCCGGTCATCGATTTTTCCCAAAATATAAAAGTTTCTGGATCACTAGGAAATTAGTCTAAAACAATGTGCTGACACTAGACATGACCATAAAAGTAATAATTTGCACTCCTGGGGCAATTTTGTTGACAAATTTGAGATAGCTAAAAACTGAGAAATTTCAACAGGCGGCCGGTCATCGATTTTCCCCAAAATATAAAAGTTTCTATATCACTAGGAAATTAGTCTAAAACAATGTGCTGACACTAGACATGACCATAAAAGTAATAATTTGCACTCCTGGGGCAATTTTGTTGACAAATTTGAGATAGCTAAAAACTGAGAAATTTCGACAGGCGGCCGGTCATCGATTTTTCCCAAAATATAAAAGTTTCTGGATCACTAGGAAATTAGTCTAAAATAATGTGCTGACACTAGACATGACCATAAAAGTAATAATTTGCACTCCTGGGGCAATTTTGTTGACAAATTTGAGATAGCTAAAAACTGAGAAATTTCAACAGGAGGCCGGTCATCGATTTTTCCCAAAATATAAAAGTTTCTGGATCACTAGGAAATTAGTCTAAAACAATGTGCTGACACTAGACATGACCATAAAAGTAATAATTTGCACTCCTGGGGCAATTTTGTTGACAAATTTGAGATAGCTAAAAACTGAGAAATTTCAACAGGCGGCCGGTCATCGATTTTTCCCAAAATATAAAAGTTTCTGGATCACTAGGAAATTAGTCTAAAACAATGTGCTGACACTAGACATGACCATAAAAGTAATAATTTGCACTCCTGGGGCAATTTTGTTGACAAATTTGAGATAGCTAAAAACTGAGAAATTTCAACAGGCGGCCGGTCATCGATTTTTCCCAAAATATAAAAGTTTCTGGATCACTAGGAAATTAGTCTAAAACAATGTGCTGACACTAGACAATACCATAAAAGTAATAATTTGCACTCCTGTGGCAATTTTGTTGACAAATTTGAGACAGCTAAAAATTGAGAAATTTCAACAGGCGGCCGGTCATCGATTGTTCCCAAAATATAAAAGTTTCTGGATCACTAGGAAATTAGTCTAAAACAATGTGCTGACACTAGACATGACCATAAAAGTAATAATTTGCACTCCTGGGGCAATTTTGTTGACAAATTTGAGATAGCTTAAAATAGAGATATTTCAACAGGCGGCCGGTCATCGATTTTTCCCAAAATATAAAAGTTTCTGGATCACTAGGAAATTAGTCTAAAACAATGTGCTGACACTAGACATGACCATAAAAGTAATAATTTGCACTCCTGTGGCAATTTTGTTGACAAATTTGAGATAGCTAAAAACTGAGAAATTTCAACAGGCGGCCGGTCATCGATTTTTCCCAAAATATAAAAGTTTCTGGATCACTAGGAAATTAGTCTAAAACAATGTGCTGACACTAGACATGACCATAAAAGTAATAATTTGCACTCCTGGGGCAATTTTGTTGACAAATTTGAGATAGCTAAAAACTGAGAAATTTCAACAGGCGGCCGGTCATCGATTTTTCCCAAAATATAAAAGTTTCTGGATCACTAGGAAATTAGTCTAAAACAATGTGCTGACACTAGACAATACCATAAAAGTAATAATTTGCACTCCTGTGGCAATTTTGTTGACAAATTTGAGACAGCTAAAAATTTAGAAATTTCAACAGGCGGCCGGTCATCGATTTTTCCCAAAATATAAAAGTTTCTGGATCACTAGGAAATTAGTCTAAAACAATGTGCTGACACTAGACATGACCATAAAAGTAATAATTTGCACTCCTGGGGCAATTTTATTGACAAATTTGAGATAGCTAAAAACTGAGAAATTTCAACAGGCGGCCGGCCGGTCATCGATTTTTCCCAAAATATAAAAGTTTCTGGATCACTAGGAAATTAGTCTAAAACAATGTGCTGACACTAGACATGACCATAAAAGTAATAATTTGCACTCCTGGGGCAATTTTGTTGACAAATTTGAGATAGCTAAAAACTGAGAAATTTCAACAGGCGGCCGGTCATCGATTTTTCCCAAAATATAAAAGCTTCTATATCACTAGGAAATTAGTCTAAAACAATGTGCTGACACTAGACATGACCATAAAAGTAATAATTTGCACTCCTGGGGCAATTTTGTTGACAAATTTGAGATAGCTAAAAACTGAGAAATTTCAACAGGCGGCCGGTCATCGATTTTTCCCAAAATATAAAAGTTTCTGGATCACTAGGAAATTAGTCTAAAACAATGTGCTGACACTAGACATGACCATAAAAGTAATAATTTGCACTCCTGGGGCAATTTTGTTGACAAATTTGAGATAGCTAAAAACTGAGAAATTTCAACAGGCGGCCGGTCATCGATTTTTCCCAAAATATAAAAGTTTCTGGATCACTAGGAAATTAGTCTAAAACAATGTGCTGACACTAGACAATACCATAAAAGTAATAATTTGCACTCCTGTGGCAATTTTGTTGACAAATTTGAGACAGCTAAAAATTGAGAAATTTCAACAGGCGGCCGGTCATCGATTGTTCCCAAAATATAAAAGTTTCTGGATCACTAGGAAATTAGTCTAAAACAATGTGCTGACACTAGACATGACCATAAAAGTAATAATTTGCACTCCTGGGGCAATTTTGTTGACAAATTTGAGATAGCTTAAAATAGAGATATTTCAACAGGCGGCCGGTCATCGATTTTTCCCAAAATATAAAAGTTTCTGGATCACTAGGAAATTAGTCTAAAACAATGTGCTGACACTAGACATGACCATAAAAGTAATAATTTGCACTCCTGTGGCAATTTTGTTGACAAATTTGAGATAGCTAAAAACTGAGAAATTTCAACAGGCGGCCGGTCATCGATTTTTCCCAAAATATAAAAGTTTCTGGATCACTAGGAAATTAGTCTAAAACAATGTGCTGACACTAGACATGACCATAAAAGTAATAATTTGCACTCCTGGGGCAATTTTGTTGACAAATTTGAGATAGCTAAAAACTGAGAAATTTCAACAGGCGGCCGGTCATCGATTTTTCCCAAAATATAAAAGTTTCTGGATCACTAGGAAATTAGTCTAAAACAATGTGCTGACACTAGACAATACCATAAAAGTAATAATTTGCACTCCTGTGGCAATTTTGTTGACAAATTTGAGACAGCTAAAAATTTAGAAATTTCAACAGGCGGCCGGTCATCGATTTTTCCCAAAATATAAAAGTTTCTGGATCACTAGGAAATTAGTCTAAAACAATGTGCTGACACTAGACATGACCATAAAAGTAATAATTTGCACTCCTGGGGCAATTTTATTGACAAATTTGAGATAGCTAAAAACTGAGAAATTTCAACAGGCGGCCGGCCGGTCATCGATTTTTCCCAAAATATAAAAGTTTCTGGATCACTAGGAAATTAGTCTAAAACAATGTGCTGACACTAGACATGACCATAAAAGTAATAATTTGCACTCCTGGGGCAATTTTGTTGACAAATTTGAGATAGCTAAAAACTGAGAAATTTCAACAGGCGGCCGTTCATCGATTTTTCCCAAAATATAAAAGTTTCTGGATCACTAGGAAATTAGTCTAAAACAATGTGCTGACACTAGACATGACCATTAAAGTAATAATTTGCACTCCTGTGGCAATTTTGTTGACAAATTTGAGACAGCTAAAAATTGAGAAATTTCAACAGGCGGCCGGTCATCGATTTTTCCCAAAATATAAAAGTTTCTGGATCACTAGGAAATTAGTCTAAAACAATGTGCTGACACTAGACATGACCATAAAAGTAATAATTTGCACTCCTGTGGCAATTTTGTTGACAAATTTGAGATAGCTAAAAACTGAGAAATTTCAACAGGCGGCCGGTCATCGATTTTTCCCAAAATATAAAAGTTTCTGGATCACTAGGAAATTAGTCTAAAACAATGTGCTGACACTAGACATGACCATAAAAGTAATAATTTGCACTCCTGGGGCAATTTTGTTGACAAATTTGAGATAGCTAAAAACTGAGAAATTTCAACAGGCGGCCGGTCATCGATTTTTCCCAAAATATAAAAGTTTCTGGATCACTAGGAAATTAGTCTAAAACAATGTGCTGACACTAGACAATACCATAAAAGTAATAATTTGCACTCCTGTGGCAATTTTGTTGACAAATTTGAGACAGCTAAAAATTGAGAAATTTCAACAGGCGGCCGGTCATCGATTTTTCCCAAAATATAAAAGTTTCTGGATCACTAGGAAATTAGTCTAAAACAATGTGCTGACACTAGACATGACCATAAAAGTAATAATTTGCACTCCTGGGGCAATTTTGTTGACAAATTTGAGATAGCTAAAAACTGAGAAATTTCAACAGGCGGCCGATCATCGATTTTTCCCAAAATATAAAAGTTTCTGGATCACTAAGAAATTAGTCTAAAACAATGTGCTGACACTAGACATGACCATAAAAGTAATAATTTGCACTCCTGGGGCAATTTTATTGACAAATTTGAGATAGCTAAAAACTGAGAAATTTCAACAGGCGGCCGGCCGGTCATCGATTTTTCCCAAAATATAAAAGTTTCTGGATCACTAGGAAATTAGTCTAAAACAATGTGCTGACACTAGACATGACCATAAAAGTAATAATTTGCACTCCTGGGGCAATTTTGTTGACAAATTTGAGATAGCTAAAAACTGAGAAATTTCAACAGGCGGCCGGTCATCGATTTTCCCCAAAATATAAAAGTTTCTATATCACTAGGAAATTAGTCTAAAACAATGTGCTGACACTAGACATGACCATAAAAGTAATAATTTGCACTCCTGGGGCAATTTTGTTGACAAATTTGAGATAGCTAAAAACTGAGAAATTTCGACAGGCGGCCGGTCATCGATTTTTCCCAAAATATAAAAGTTTCTGGATCACTAGGAAATTAGTCTAAAATAATGTGCTGACACTAGACATGACCATAAAAGTAATAATTTGCACTCCTGGGGCAATTTTGTTGACAAATTTGAGATAGCTAAAAACTGAGAAATTTCAACAGGAGGCCGGTCATCGATTTTTCCCAAAATATAAAAGTTTCTGGATCACTAGGAAATTAGTCTAAAACAATGTGCTGACACTAGACATGACCATAAAAGTAATAATTTGCACTCCTGGGGCAATTTTGTTGACAAATTTGAGATAGCTAAAAACTGAGAAATTTCAACAGGCGGCCGGTCATCGATTTTTCCCAAAATATAAAAGTTTCTGGATCACTAGGAAATTAGTCTAAAACAATGTGCTGACACTAGACATGACCATAAAAGTAATAATTTGCACTCCTGGGGCAATTTTGTTGACAAATTTGAGATAGCTAAAAACTGAGAAATTTCAACAGGCGGCCGGTCATCGATTTTTCCCAAAATATAAAAGTTTCTGGATCACTAGGAAATTAGTCTAAAACAATGTGCTGACACTAGACAATACCATAAAAGTAATAATTTGCACTCCTGTGGCAATTTTGTTGACAAATTTGAGACAGCTAAAAATTGAGAAATTTCAACAGGCGGCCGGTCATCGATTGTTCCCAAAATATAAAAGTTTCTGGATCACTAGGAAATTAGTCTAAAACAATGTGCTGACACTAGACATGACCATAAAAGTAATAATTTGCACTCCTGGGGCAATTTTGTTGACAAATTTGAGATAGCTTAAAATAGAGATATTTCAACAGGCGGCCGGTCATCGATTTTTCCCAAAATATAAAAGTTTCTGGATCACTAGGAAATTAGTCTAAAACAATGTGCTGACACTAGACATGACCATAAAAGTAATAATTTGCACTCCTGTGGCAATTTTGTTGACAAATTTGAGATAGCTAAAAACTGAGAAATTTCAACAGGCGGCCGGTCATCGATTTTTCCCAAAATATAAAAGTTTCTGGATCACTAGGAAATTAGTCTAAAACAATGTGCTGACACTAGACATGACCATAAAAGTAATAATTTGCACTCCTGGGGCAATTTTGTTGACAAATTTGAGATAGCTAAAAACTGAGAAATTTCAACAGGCGGCCGGTCATCGATTTTTCCCAAAATATAAAAGTTTCTGGATCACTAGGAAATTAGTCTAAAACAATGTGCTGACACTAGACAATACCATAAAAGTAATAATTTGCACTCCTGTGGCAATTTTGTTGACAAATTTGAGACAGCTAAAAATTTAGAAATTTCAACAGGCGGCCGGTCATCGATTTTTCCCAAAATATAAAAGTTTCTGGATCACTAGGAAATTAGTCTAAAACAATGTGCTGACACTAGACATGACCATAAAAGTAATAATTTGCACTCCTGGGGCAATTTTATTGACAAATTTGAGATAGCTAAAAACTGAGAAATTTCAACAGGCGGCCGGCCGGTCATCGATTTTTCCCAAAATATAAAAGTTTCTGGATCACTAGGAAATTAGTCTAAAACAATGTGCTGACACTAGACATGACCATAAAAGTAATAATTTGCACTCCTGGGGCAATTTTGTTGACAAATTTGAGATAGCTAAAAACTGAGAAATTTCAACAGGCGGCCGTTCATCGATTTTTCCCAAAATATAAAAGTTTCTGGATCACTAGGAAATTAGTCTAAAACAATGTGCTGACACTAGACATGACCATTAAAGTAATAATTTGCACTCCTGTGGCAATTTTGTTGACAAATTTGAGATAGCTAAAAATAGAGAAATTTCAACAGGCGGCCGGTCATCGATTTTTCCCAAAATATAAAAGTTTCTGGATCACTAGGAAATTAGTCTAAAACAATGTGCTGACACTAGACATGACCATAAAAGTAATAATTTGCACTCCTGGGGCAATTTTGTTGACAAATTTGAGATAGCTAAAAACTGAGAAATTTCAACAGGCGGCCGGTCATCGATTTTTCCCAAAATATAAAAGTTTCTGGATCACTAGGAAATTAGTCTAAAACAATGTGCTGACACTAGACATGACCATAAAAGTAATAATTTGCACTCCTGTGGCAATTTTGTTGACAAATTTGAGATAGCTAAAAACTGAGAAATTTCAACAGGCAGCCGGTCATCGATTTTTCCCAAAATATAAAAGTTTCTGGATCACTAGGAAATTAGTCTAAAACAATGGGCTGACACTAGACATGACCATAAAAGTAATAATTTGCACTCCTGGGGCAATTTTGTTGACAAATTTGAGATAACTAAAAACTGAGAAATTTCAACAGGCGGCCGGTCATCGATTTTTCCCAAAATATAAAAGTTTCTGGATCACTAGGAAATTAGTCTAAAACAATGTGCTGACACTAGACAATACCATAAAAGTAATAATTTGCACTCCTGTGGCAATTTTGTTGACAAATTTGAGAAGCTAAAAATTGAGAAATTTCAACAGGCGGCCGGTCATCGATTTTTCCCAAAATATAAAAGTTTCTGGATCACTAGGAAATTAGTCTAAAACAATGTGCTGACACTAGACATGACCATAAAAGTAATAATTTGCACTCCTGGGGCAATTTTGTTGACAAATTTGAGATAGCTAAAAACTGAGAAATTTCAACAGGCGGCCGATCATCGATTTTTCCCAAAATATAAAAGTTTCTGGATCACTAAGAAATTAGTCTAAAACAATGTGCTGACACTAGACATGACCATAAATGTAATAATTTGCACTCCTGGGGCAATTTTATTGACAAATTTGAGATAGCTAAAAACTGAGAAATTTCAACAGGCGGCCGGCCGGTCATCGATTTTTCCCAAAATATTAAAGTTTCTGGATCACTAGGAAATTAGGCTAAAACAATGTGCTGACACTAGACATGACCATAAAAGTAATAATTTGCACTCCTGGGGCAATTTTGTTGACAAATTTGAGATAGCTAAAAACTGAGAAATTTCAACAGGCGGCCGTTCATCGATTTTTCCCAAAATATAAAAGTTTCTGGATCACTAGGAAATTAGTCTAAAACAATGTGCTGACACTAGACAATACCATAAAAGTAATAATTTGCACTCCTGGGGCAATTTTGTTGACAAATTTGAGATAGCTAAAAATAGAGAAATTTCAACAGGCGGCCGGTCATCGATTTTTCCCAAAATATAAAAGTTTCTGGATCACTAGGAAATTAGTCTAAAACAATGTGCTGACACTAGACATGACCATAAAAGTAATAATTTGCACTCCTGGGGCAATTTTGTTGACAAATTTGAGATAGCTAAAAACTGAGAAATTTCAACAGGCGGCCGTTCATCGATTTTTCCCAAAATATAAAAGTTTCTGGATCACTAGGAAATTAGTCTAAAACAATGTGCTGACACTAGACAATACCATAAAAGTAATAATTTGCATCCCTGTGGCAATTTTGTTGACAAATTTGAGGCAGCTAAAAATTGAGAAATGTCAACAGGCGGCCGGTCATCGATTTTTCCCAAAATATAAAAGTTTCTGGATCACTAGGAAATTAGTCTAAAACAATGTGCTGACACTAGACATGACCATAAAAGTAATAATTTGCACTCCTGGGGCAATTTTGTTGACAAATTTGAGATAGCTTAAAATAGAGAAATTTCAACAGGCGGCCGGTCATCGATTTTTCCCAAAATATAAAAGTTTCTGGGTCACTAGGAAATTAGTCTAAAACAATGTGCTGACACTAGACATGACCATAAAAGTAATAATTTGCACTCCTGTGGCAATTTTGTTGTCAAATTTGAGATAGCTAAAAACTGAGAAATTTCAACAGGCGGCCGTTCATCGATTTTCCCCAAAATATAAAAGTTTCTGGATCACTAGGAAATTAGTCTAAAACAATGTGCTGACACTAGACATGACCATAAAAGTAATAATTTGCACTCCTGGGGCAATTTTGTTGACAAATTTGAGATAGCTAAAAACTGAGAAATTTCAACAGGCGGCCGGTCATCGATTTTTCCCAAAATATAAAAGTTTCTGGATCACTAGGAAATTAGTCTAAAACAATGTGCTGACACTAGACATGACCATAAAAGTAATAATTTGCACTCCTGTGGCAATTTTGTTGACAAATTTGAGATAGCTAAAAATAGAGAAATTTCAACAGGCGGCCGGTCATCGATTTTTCCCAAAATATAAAAGTTTCTGGATCACTAGGAAATTAGTCTAAAACAATGTGCTGACACTAGACATGACCATAAAAGTAATAATTTGCACTCCTGGGGCAATTTTGTTGACAAATTTGAGATAGCTAAAAACTGAGAAATTTCAACAGGCGGCCGTTCATCGATTTTTCCCAAAATATAAAAGTTTCTGGATCACTAGGAAATTAGTCTAAAACAATGTGCTGACACTAGACATGACCATAAAAGTAATAATTTGCACTCCTGGGGCAATTTTGTTGACAAATTTGAGATAGATAAAAACTGAGAAATTTCAACAGGCGGCCGGTCATCAATTTTTCCCAAAATATAAAAGTTTCTGGATCACTAGGAAATTAGTCTAAAACAATGTGCTGACACTAGACATGACCATACAAGTAATAATTTGCACTCCTGGGGCAATTTTGTTGACAAATTTGAGATAGCTAAAAACTGAGAAATTTCAACAGGCGGCCGTTCATCGATTTTTCCCAAAATATAAAAGTTTCTGGATCACTAGGAAATTAGTCTAAAACAATGTGCTGACACTAGACATGACCATAAAAGTAATAATTTGCACTCCTGGGGCAATTTTGTTGACAAATTTGAGATAGCTTAAAATAGAGATATTTCAACAGGCGGCCGGTCATCGATTTTTCCCAAAATATAAAAGTTTCTGGATCACTAGGAAATTAGTCTAAAACAATGTGCTGACACTAGACATGACCATAAAAGTAATAATTTGCACTCCTGGGGCAATTTTGTTGACAAATTTGAGATAGCTAAAAACTGAGAAATTTCAACAGGCGGCCGGTCATCGATTTTTCCCAAAATATAAAAGTTTCTGGATCACTAGGAAATTAGTCTAAAACAATGTGCTGACACTAGACATGACCATAAAAGTAATAATTTGCACTCCTGGGGCAATTTTGTTGACAAATTTGAGATAGCTAAAAACTGAGAAATTTCAACAGGCGGCCGTTCATCGATTTTTCCCAAAATATAAAAGTTTCTGGATCACTAGGCTAAAACAATGTGCTGACACTAGACATGACCATAAAAGTAATAATTTGCACTCCTGGGGCAATTTTGTTGACAAATTTGAGATAGCTAAAAACTGAGAAATTTCAACAGGCGGCCGGTCATCGATTTTTCCCAAAATATAAAAGTTTCTGGATCACTAGGAAATTAGTCTAAAACAATGTGCTGACACTAGACAATACCATAAAAGTAATAATTTGCACTCCTGGGGCAATTTTGTTGACAAATTTGAGACAGCTAAAAACTGAGAAATTTCAACAGGCGGCCGGTCATCGATTTTTCCCAAAATATAAAAGTTTCTGGATCACTAGGAAATTAGTCTAAAACAATGTGCTGACACTAGACATGACCATAAAAGTAATAATTTGCACTCCTGTGGCAATTTTGTTGACAAATTTGAGATAGCTAAAAACTGAGAAATTTCAACAGGCGGCCGGTCATCGATTTTTCCCAAAATATAAAAGTTTCTGGAT
Source organism: Cepaea hortensis (assembly GCA_963921405.1). Lineage (NCBI taxonomy): Eukaryota > Metazoa > Mollusca > Gastropoda > Stylommatophora > Helicidae > Cepaea > Cepaea hortensis. The sequence goes on from OY992889.1 coordinate 36,255,742, forward strand.
CACTAAGAAATTAGTCTAAAACAATGTGCTGACACTAGACATGACCATAAAAGTAATAATTTGCACTCCTGGGGCAATTTTGTTGACAAATTTGAGATAGCTAAAAACTGAGAAATTTCAACAGGCGGCCGGTCATCGATTTTTCCCAAAATATAAAAGTTTCTGGATCACTAGGAAATTAGTCTAAAACAATGTGCTGACACTAGACATGACCATAAAAGTAATAATTTGCACTCCTGGGGCAATTTTGTTGACAAATTTGAGATAGCTAAAAACTGAGAAATTTCAACAGGCGGCCGTTCATCGATTTTTCCCAAAATATAAAAGTTTCTGGATCACTAGGAAATTAGTCTAAAACAATGTGCTGACACTAGACAATACCATAAAAGTAATAATTTGCACTCCTGGGGCAATTTAGTTGACAAATTTGAGATAGCTAAAAACTGAGAAATTTCAACAGGCGGCCGGTCATCGATTTTTCCCAAAATATAAAAGTTTCTGGATCACTAGGAAATTAGTCTAAAACTATGTGCTGACACTAGACATGACCATAAAAGTAATAATTTGCACTCCTGGGGCAATTTTGTTGACAAATTTGAGATAGCGAAAAACTGAGAAATTTCAACAGGCGGCCGGTCATCGATTTTTCCCAAAATATAAAAGTTTCTATATCACTAGGAAATTAGTCTAAAACAATGTGCTGACACTAGACATGACCATAAAAGTAATAATTTGCACTCCTGGGGCAATTTTGTTGACAAATTTGAGATAGCTAAAAACTGAGAAATTTCAACAGGCGGCCGTTCATCGATTTTTCCCAAAATATAAAAGTTTCTGGATCACTAGGAAATTAGTCTAAAACAATGTGCTGACACTAGACAATACCATAAAAGTAATAATTTGCACTCCTGGGGCAATTTAGTTGACAAATTTGAGATAGCTAAAAACTGAGAAATTTCAACAGGCGGCCGGTCATCGATTTTTCCCAAAATATAAAAGTTTCTATATCACTAGGAAATTAGTCTAAAACAATGTGCTGACACTAGACATGACCATAAAAGTAATAATTTGCACTCCTGGGGCAATTTTGTTGACAAATTTGAGATAGCTAAAAACTGAGAAATTTCAACAGGCGGCCGGTCATCGATTTTTCCCAAAATATAAAAGTTTCTGGATCACTAGGAAATTAGTCTAAAACAATGTGCTGACACTAGACATGACCATAAAAGTAATAATTTGCACTCCTGGGGCAATTTTGTTGACAAATTTGAGATAGCTAAAAACTGAGAAATTTCAACAGGCGGCCGTTCATCGATTTTTCCCAAAATATAAAAGTTTCTGGATCACTAGGAAATTAGTCTAAAACAATGTGCTGACACTAGACAATACCATAAAAGTAATAATTTGCATCCCTGTGGCAATTTTGTTGACAAATTTGAGGCAGCTAAAAATTGAGAAATGTCAACAGGCGGCCGGTCATCGATTTTTCCCAAAATATAAAAGTTTCTGGATCACTAGGAAATTAGTCTAAAACAATGTGCTGACACTAGACATGACCATAAAAGTAATAATTTGCACTCCTGGGGCAATTTTGTTGACAAATTTGAGATAGCTTAAAATAGAGAAATTTCAACAGGCGGCCGGTCATCGATTTTTCCCAAAATATAAAAGTTTCTGGGTCACTAGGAAATTAGTCTAAAACAATGTGCTGACACTAGACATGACCATAAAAGTAATAATTTGCACTCCTGTGGCAATTTTGTTGTCAAATTTGAGATAGCTAAAAACTGAGAAATTTCAACAGGCGGCCGTTCATCGATTTTCCCCAAAATATAAAAGTTTCTGGATCACTAGGAAATTAGTCTAAAACAATGTGCTGACACTAGACATGACCATAAAAGTAATAATTTGCACTCCTGGGGCAATTTTGTTGACAAATTTGAGATAGCTAAAAACTGAGAAATTTCAACAGGCGGCCGGTCATCGATTTTTCCCAAAATATAAAAGTTTCTGGATCACTAGGAAATTAGTCTAAAACAATGTGCTGACACTAGACATGACCATAAAAGTAATAATTTGCACTCCTGTGGCAATTTTGTTGACAAATTTGAGATAGCTAAAAATAGAGAAATTTCAACAGGCGGCCGGTCATCGATTTTTCCCAAAATATAAAAGTTTCTGGATCACTAGGAAATTAGTCTAAAACAATGTGCTGACACTAGACATGACCATAAAAGTAATAATTTGCACTCCTGGGGCAATTTTGTTGACAAATTTGAGATAGATAAAAACTGAGAAATTTCAACAGGCGGCCGGTCATCAATTTTTCCCAAAATATAAAAGTTTCTGGATCACTAGGAAATTAGTCTAAAACAATGTGCTGACACTAGACATGACCATAAAAGTAATAATTTGCACTCCTGGGGCAATTTTGTTGACAAATTTGAGATAGCGAAAAACTGAGAAATTTCAACAGGCGGCCGGTCATCGATTTTTCCCAAAATATAAAAGTTTCTATATCACTAGGAAATTAGTCTAAAACAATGTGCTGACACTAGACATGACCATAAAAGTAATAATTTGCACTCCTGGGGCAATTTTGTTGACAAATTTGAGATAGCTAAAAACTGAGAAATTTCAACAGGCGGCCGTTCATCGATTTTTCCCAAAATATAAAAGTTTCTGGATCACTAGGAAATTAGTCTGAAACAATGTGCTGACACTAGACAATACCATAAAAGTAATAATTTGCACTCCTGGGGCAATTTAGTTGACAAATTTGAGATAGCTAAAAACTGAGAAATTTCAACAGGCGGCCGGTCATCGATTTTTCCCAAAATATAAAAGTTTCTATATCACTAGGAAATTAGTCTAAAACAATGTGCTGACACTAGACATGACCATAAAAGTAATAATTTGCACTCCTGGGGCAATTTTGTTGACAAATTTGAGATAGCTAAAAACTGAGAAATTTCAACAGGCGGCCGGTCATCGATTTTTCCCAAAATATAAAAGTTTCTGGATCACTAGGAAATTAGTCTAAAACAATGTGCTGACACTAGACATGACCATAAAAGTAATAATTTGCACTCCTGGGGCAATTTTGTTGACAAATTTGAGATAGCTAAAAACTGAGAAATTTCAACAGGCGGCCGGTCATCGATTTTTCCCAAAATATAAAAGTTTCTGGATCACTAGGAAATTAGTCTAAAACAATGTACTGACACTAGACAATACCATAAAAGTAATAATTTGCACTCCTGTGGCAATTTTGTTGACAAATTTGAGACAGCTAAAAATTGAGAAATTTCAACAGGCGGCCGGTCATCGATTTTTCCCAAATTATAAAAGTTTCTGGATCACTAGGAAATTAGTCTAAAACAATGTGCTGACACTAGACATGACCATAAAAGTAATAAATTGCACTCCTGGGGCAATTTTGTTGACAAATTTGAGATAGCTAAAAACTGAGAAATTTCAACAGGCGGCCGGTCATCGATTTTTCCCAAAATATAAAAGTTTCTGGATCACTAGGAAATTAGTCTAAAACAATGTGCTGACACTAGACATGACCATAAAAGTAATAATTTGCACTCCTGTGGCAATTTTGTTGACAAATTTGAGATAGCTAAAAACTGAGAAATTTCAACAGGCGGCCGGTCATCGATTTTTCCCAAAATATAAAAGTTTCTGGATCACTAGGAAATTAGTCTAAAACAATGTGCTGACACTAGACATGACCATAAAAGTAATAATTTGCACTCCTGGGGCAATTTTGTTGACAAATTTGAGATAGCTAAAAACTGAGAAATTTCAACAGGCGGCCGGTCATCGATTTTTCCCAAAATATAAAAGTTTCTGGATCACTAAGAAATTAGTCTAAAACAATGTGCTGACACTAGACAATACCATAAAAGTAATAATTTGCACTCCTGTGGCAATTTTGTTGACAAATTTGAGACAGCTAAAAATTGAGAAATTTCAACAGGCGGCCGGTCATCGATTTTTCCCAAAATATAAAAGTTTCTGGATCACTAGGAAATTAGTCTAAAACAATGTGCTGACACTAGACATGACCATAAAAGTAATAATTTGCACTCCTGGGGCAATTTTGTTGACAAATTTGAGATAGCTAAAAACTGAGAAATTTCAACAGGCGGCCGTTCATCGATTTTTCCCAAAATATAAAAGTTTCTGGATCACTAGGAAATTAGTCTAAAACAATGTGCTGACACTAGACATGACCATAAAAGTAATAATTTGCACTCCTGGGGCAATTTTGTTGACAAATTTGAGATAGCTAAAAACTGAGAAATTTCAACAGGCGGCCGGTCATCGATTTTTCCCAAAATATAAAAGTTTCTGGATCACTAGGAAATTAGTCTAAAACAATGTGCTGACACTAGACAATACCATAAAAGTAATAATTTGCACTCCTGGGGCAATTTTGTTGACAAATTTGAGACAGCTAAAAACTGAGAAATTTCAACAGGCGGCCGGTCATCGATTTTTCCCAAAATATAAAAGTTTCTGGATCACTAGGAAATTAGTCTAAAACAATGTGCTGACACTAGACATGACCATAAAAGTAATAATTTGCACTCCTGTGGCAATTTTGTTGACAAATTTGAGATAGCTAAAAACTGAGAAATTTCAACAGGCGGCCGGTCATCGATTTTTCCCAAAATATAAAAGTTTCTGGATCACTAAGAAATTAGTCTAAAACAATGTGCTGACACTAGACATGACCATAAAAGTAATAATTTGCACTCCTGGGGCAATTTTGTTGACAAATTTGAGATAGCTAAAAACTGAGAAATTTCAACAGGCGGCCGGTCATCGATTTTTCCCAAAATATAAAAGTTTCTGGATCACTAGGAAATTAGTCTAAAACAATGTGCTGACACTAGACATGACCATAAAAGTAATAATTTGCACTCCTGGGGCAATTTTGTTGACAAATTTGAGATAGCTAAAAACTGAGAAATTTCAACAGGCGGCCGTTCATCGATTTTTCCCAAAATATAAAAGTTTCTGGATCACTAGGAAATTAGTCTAAAACAATGTGCTGACACTAGACAATACCATAAAAGTAATAATTTGCACTCCTGGGGCAATTTAGTTGACAAATTTGAGATAGCTAAAAACTGAGAAATTTCAACAGGCGGCCGGTCATCGATTTTTCCCAAAATATAAAAGTTTCTGGATCACTAGGAAATTAGTCTAAAACTATGTGCTGACACTAGACATGACCATAAAAGTAATAATTTGCACTCCTGGGGCAATTTTGTTGACAAATTTGAGATAGCGAAAAACTGAGAAATTTCAACAGGCGGCCGGTCATCGATTTTTCCCAAAATATAAAAGTTTCTATATCACTAGGAAATTAGTCTAAAACAATGTGCTGACACTAGACATGACCATAAAAGTAATAATTTGCACTCCTGGGGCAATTTTGTTGACAAATTTGAGATAGCTAAAAACTGAGAAATTTCAACAGGCGGCCGTTCATCGATTTTTCCCAAAATATAAAAGTTTCTGGATCACTAGGAAATTAGTCTAAAACAATGTGCTGACACTAGACAATACCATAAAAGTAATAATTTGCACTCCTGGGGCAATTTAGTTGACAAATTTGAGATAGCTAAAAACTGAGAAATTTCAACAGGCGGCCGGTCATCGATTTTTCCCAAAATATAAAAGTTTCTATATCACTAGGAAATTAGTCTAAAACAATGTGCTGACACTAGACATGACCATAAAAGTAATAATTTGCACTCCTGGGGCAATTTTGTTGACAAATTTGAGATAGCTAAAAACTGAGAAATTTCAACAGGCGGCCGGTCATCGATTTTTCCCAAAATATAAAAGTTTCTGGATCACTAGGAAATTAGTCTAAAACAATGTGCTGACACTAGACATGACCATAAAAGTAATAATTTGCACTCCTGGGGCAATTTTGTTGACAAATTTGAGATAGCTAAAAACTGAGAAATTTCAACAGGCGGCCGTTCATCGATTTTTCCCAAAATATAAAAGTTTCTGGATCACTAGGAAATTAGTCTAAAACAATGTGCTGACACTAGACAATACCATAAAAGTAATAATTTGCATCCCTGTGGCAATTTTGTTGACAAATTTGAGGCAGCTAAAAATTGAGAAATGTCAACAGGCGGCCGGTCATCGATTTTTCCCAAAATATAAAAGTTTCTGGATCACTAGGAAATTAGTCTAAAACAATGTGCTGACACTAGACATGACCATAAAAGTAATAATTTGCACTCCTGGGGCAATTTTGTTGACAAATTTGAGATAGCTTAAAATAGAGAAATTTCAACAGGCGGCCGGTCATCGATTTTTCCCAAAATATAAAAGTTTCTGGGTCACTAGGAAATTAGTCTAAAACAATGTGCTGACACTAGACATGACCATAAAAGTAATAATTTGCACTCCTGTGGCAATTTTGTTGTCAAATTTGAGATAGCTAAAAACTGAGAAATTTCAACAGGCGGCCGTTCATCGATTTTCCCCAAAATATAAAAGTTTCTGGATCACTAGGAAATTAGTCTAAAACAATGTGCTGACACTAGACATGACCATAAAAGTAATAATTTGCACTCCTGGGGCAATTTTGTTGACAAATTTGAGATAGCTAAAAACTGAGAAATTTCAACAGGCGGCCGGTCATCGATTTTTCCCAAAATATAAAAGTTTCTGGATCACTAGGAAATTAGTCTAAAACAATGTGCTGACACTAGACATGACCATAAAAGTAATAATTTGCACTCCTGTGGCAATTTTGTTGACAAATTTGAGATAGCTAAAAATAGAGAAATTTCAACAGGCGGCCGGTCATCGATTTTTCCCAAAATATAAAAGTTTCTGGATCACTAGGAAATTAGTCTAAAACAATGTGCTGACACTAGACATGACCATAAAAGTAATAATTTGCACTCCTGGGGCAATTTTGTTGACAAATTTGAGATAGCTAAAAACTGAGAAATTTCAACAGGCGGCCGTTCATCGATTTTTCCCAAAATATAAAAGTTTCTGGATCACTAGGAAATTAGTCTAAAACAATGTGCTGACACTAGACATGACCATAAAAGTAATAATTTGCACTCCTGGGGCAATTTTGTTGACAAATTTGAGATAGATAAAAACTGAGAAATTTCAACAGGCGGCCGGTCATCAATTTTTCCCAAAATATAAAAGTTTCTGGATCACTAGGAAATTAGTCTAAAACAATGTGCTGACACTAGACATGACCATACAAGTAATAATTTGCACTCCTGGGGCAATTTTGTTGACAAATTTGAGATAGCTAAAAACTGAGAAATTTCAACAGGCGGCCGTTCATCGATTTTTCCCAAAATATAAAAGTTTCTGGATCACTAGGAAATTAGTCTAAAACAATGTGCTGACACTAGACATGACCATAAAAGTAATAATTTGCACTCCTGGGGCAATTTTGTTGACAAATTTGAGATAGCTTAAAATAGAGATATTTCAACAGGCGGCCGGTCATCGATTTTTCCCAAAATATAAAAGTTTCTGGATCACTAGGAAATTAGTCTAAAACAATGTGCTGACACTAGACATGACCATAAAAGTAATAATTTGCACTCCTGTGGCAATTTTGTTGACAAATTTGAGATAGCTAAAAACTTAGAAATTTCAACAGGCTGCCGGTCATCGATTTTTCCCAAAATATAAAAGTTTCTGGATCACTAGGAAATTAGTCTAAAACAATGTGCTGACACTAGACATGACCATAAAAGTAATAATTTGCACTCCTGGGGCAATTTTGTTGACAAATTTGAGATAGCTAAAAACTGAGAAATTTCAACAGGCGGCCGGTCATCGATTTTTCCCAAAATATAAAAGTTTCTGGATCACTAGGAAATTAGTCTAAAACAATGTGCTGACACTAGACAATACCATAAAAGTAATAATTTGCACTCCTGTGGCAATTTTGTTGACAAATTTGAGACAGCTAAAAATTGAGAAATTTCAACAGGCGGCCGGTCATCGATTTTTCCCAAAATATAAAAGTTTCTGGATCACTAGGAAATTAGTCTAAAACAATGTGCTGACACTAGACATGACCATAAAAGTAATAATTTGCACTCCTGGGGCAATTTTGTTGACAAATTTGAGATAGCTAAAAATAGAGAAATTTCAACAGGCGGCCGGTCATCGATTTTTCCCAAAATATAAAAGTTTCTGGATCAATAGGAAATTAGTCTAAAACAATGTGCTGACACTAGACATGACCATAAAAGTAATAATTTGCTCTCCTGGGGCAATTTTGTTGACAAATTTGAGATATCTAAAAACTGAGAAATTTCAACAGGCGGCCGGTCATCGATTTTTCCCAAAATATAAAAGTTTCTGGATCACTAGGAAATTAGTCTAAAACAATGTGCTGACACTAGACATGACCATAAAAGTAATAAGTTGCACTCCTGGGGCAATTTTGTTGACAAATTTGAGATAGCTAAAAACTGAGAAATTTCAACAGGCGGCCGTTCATCGATTTTTCCCAAAATATAAAAGTTTCTGGATCACTAGGAAATTAGTCTAAAACAATGTGCTGACACTAGACATGACCATAAAAGTAATAATTTGCACTCCTGTGGCAATTTTGTTGACAAATTTGAGATAGCTAAAAATAGAGAAATTTCAACAGGCGGCCGGTCATCGATTTTTCCCAAAATATAAAAGTTTCTGGATCACTAGGAAATTAGTCTAAAACAATGTGCTGACACTAGACATGACCATAAAAGTAATAATTTGCACTCCTGGGGCAATTTTGTTGACAAATTTGAGATAGCTAAAAACTGAGAAATTTCAACAGGCGGCCGGTCATCGATTTTTCCCAAAATATAAAAGTTTCTGGATCACTAGGAAATTAGTCTAAAACAATGTGCTGACACTAGACAATACCATAAAAGTAATAATTTGCACTCCTGTGGCAATTTTGTTGACAAATTTGAGACAGCTAAAAATTGAGAAATTTCAACAGGCGGCCGGTCATCGATTTTTCCCAAAATATAAAAGTTTCTGGATCACTAGGAAATTAGTCTAAAACAATGTGCTGACACTAGACATGACCATAAAAGTAATAAATTGCACTCCTGGGGCAATTTTGTTGACAAATTTGAGATAGCTTAAAATAGAGATATTTCAACAGGCGGCCGGTCATCGATTTTTCCCAAAATATAAAAGTTTCTGGATCACTAGGAAATTAGTCTAAAACAATGTGCTGACACTAGACATGACCATAAAAGTAATAATTTGCACTCCTGTGGCAATTTTGTTGACAAATTTGAGATAGCTAAAAACTGAGAAATTTCAACAGGCGGCCGGTCATCGATTTTTCCCAAAATATAAAAGTTTCTGGGTCACTAGGAAATTAGTCTAAAACAATGTGCTGACACTAGACATGACCATAAAAGTAATAATTTGCACTCCTGTGGCAATTTTGTTGACAAATTTGAGACAGCTAAAAATTGAGAAATTTCAACAGGCGGCCGGTCATCGATTTTTCCCAAAATATAAAAGTTTCTGGATCACTAGGAAATTAGTCTAAAACAATGTGCTGACACTAGACATGACCATAAAAGTAATAATTTGCACTCCTGGGGCAATTTTGTTGACAAATTTGAGATAGCTAAAAACTGAGAAATTTCAACAGGCGGCCGATCATCGATTTTTCCCAAAATATAAAAGTTTCTGGATCACTAAGAAATTAGTCTAAAACAATGTGCTGACACTAGACATGACCATAAAAGTAATAATTTGCACTCCTGGGGCAATTTTATTGACAAATTTGAGATAGCTAAAAACTGAGAAATTTCAACAGGCGGCCGGTCATCGATTTTTCCCAAAATATAAAAGTTTCTGGATCACTAGGAAATTAGTCTAAAACAATGTGCTGACACTAGACATGACCATAAAAGTAATAATTTGCACTCCTGTGGCAATTTTGTTGACAAATTTGAGATAGCTAAAAATAGAGAAATTTCAACAGGCGGCCGGTCATCGATTTTTCCCAAAATATAAAAGTTTCTGGATCAATAGGAAATTAGTCTAAAACAATGTGCTGACACTAGACATGACCATAAAAGTAATAATTTGCTCTCCTGGGGCAATTTTGTTGACAAATTTGAGATAGCTAAAAACTGAGAAATTTCAACAGGCGGCCGTTCATCGATTTTTCCCAAAATATAAAAGTTTCTGGATCACTAGGAAATTAGTCTAAAACAATGTGCTGACACTAGACATGACCATAAAAGTAATAATTTGCACTCCTGTGGCAATTTTGTTGACAAATTTGAGATAGCTAAAAATAGAGAAATTTCAACAGGCGGCCGGTCATCGATTTTTCCCAAAATATAAAAGTTTCTGGATCACTAGGAAATTAGTCTAAAACAATGTGCTGACACTAGACATGACCATAAAAGTAATAATTTGCACTCCTGGGGCAATTTTGTTGACAAATTTGAGATAGCTAAAAACTGAGAAATTTCAACAGGCGGCCGGTCATCGATTTTTCCCAAAATATAAAAGTTTCTGGATCACTAGGAAATTAGTCTAAAACAATGTGCTGACACTAGACAATACCATAAAAGTAATAATTTGCACTCCTGTGGCAATTTTGTTGACAAATTTGAGACAGCTAAAAATTGAGAAATTTCAACAGGCGGCCGGTCATCGATTTTTCCCAAAATATAAAAGTTTCTGGATCACTAGGAAATTAGTCTAAAACAATGTGCTGACACTAGACATGACCATAAAAGTAATAAATTGCACTCCTGGGGCAATTTTGTTGACAAATTTGAGATAGCTTAAAATAGAGATATTTCAACAGGCGGCCGGTCATCGATTTTTCCCAAAATATAAAAGTTTCTGGATCACTAGGAAATTAGTCTAAAACAATGTGCTGACACTAGACATGACCATAAAAGTAATAATTTGCACTCCTGTGGCAATTTTGTTGACAAATTTGAGATAGCTAAAAACTGAGAAATTTCAACAGGCGGCCGGTCATCGATTTTTCCCAAAATATAAAAGTTTCTGGATCACTAGGAAATTAGTCTAAAACAATGTGCTGACACTAGACATGACCATAAAAGTAATAATTTGCACTCCTGGGGCAATTTTGTTGACAAATTTGAGATAGCTAAAAACTGAGAAATTTCAACAGGCGGCCGATCATCGATTTTTCCCAAAATATAAAAGTTTCTGGATCACTAAGAAATTAGTCTAAAACAATGTGCTGACACTAGACATGACCATAAAAGTAATAATTTGCACTCCTGGGGCAATTTTATTGACAAATTTGAGATAGCTAAAAACTGAGAAATTTCAACAGGCGGCCGGTCATCGATTTTTCCCAAAATATAAAAGTTTCTGGATCACTAGGAAATTAGTCTAAAACAATGTGCTGACACTAGACATGACCATAAAAGTAATAATTTGCACTCCTGGGGCAATTTTGTTGACAAATTTGAGATAGCTAAAAACTGAGAAATTTCAACAGGCGGCCGTTCATCGATTTTTCCCAAAATATAAAAGTTTCTGGATCACTAGGAAATTAGTCTAAAACAATGTGCTGACACTAGACATGACCATAAAAGTAATAATTTGCACTCCTGTGGCAATTTTGTTGACAAATTTGAGATAGCTAAAAATAGAGAAATTTCAACAGGCGGCCGGTCATCGATTTTTCCCAAAATATAAAAGTTTCTGGATCACTAGGAAATTAGTCTAAAACAATGTGCTGACACTAGACATGACCATAAAAGTAATAATTTGCACTCCTGGGGCAATTTTGTTGACAAATTTGAGATAGCTAAAAACTGAGAAATTTCAACAGGCGGCCGGTCATCGATTTTTCCCAAAATATAAAAGTTTCTATATCACTAGGAAATTAGTCTAAAACAATGTGCTGACACTAGACATGACCATAAAAGTAATAATTTGCACTCCTGGGGCAATTTTGTTGACAAATTTGAGATAGCTAAAAACTTAGAAATTTCAACAGGCAGCCGTTCATCGATTTTTCCCAAAATATAAAAGTTTCTGGATCACTAGGAAATTAGTCTAAAACAATGTGCTGACACTAGACAATACCATAAAAGTAATAATTTGCACTCCTGGGGCAATTTAGTTGACAAATTTGAGATAGCTAAAAATAGAGAAATTTCAACAGGCGGCCGGTCATCGATTTTTCCCAAAATATAAAAGTTTCTGGATCACTAGGAAATTAGTCTAAAACAATGTGCTGACACTAGACATGACCATAAAAGTAATAATTTGCACTCCTGGGGCAATTTTGTTGACAAATTTGAGATAGCTAAAAACTGAGAAATTTCAACAGGCGGCCGGTCATCGATTTTTCCCAAAATATAAAAGTTTCTATATCACTAGGAAATTAGTCTAAAACAATGTGCTGACACTAGACATGACCATAAAAGTAATAATTTGCACTCCTGGGGCAATTTTGTTGACAAATTTGAGATAGCTAAAAATAGAGAAATTTCAACAGGCGGCCGGTCATCGATTTTTCCCAAAATATAAAAGTTTCTGGATCACTAGGAAATTAGTCTAAAACAATGTGCTGACACTAGACATGACCATAAAAGTAATAATTTGCACTCCGGTGGCAATTTTGTTGACAAATTTGAGATAGCTAAAAATAGAGAAATTTCAACAGGCGGCCGGTCATCGATTTTTCCCAAAATATAAAAGTTTCTGGATCACTAGGAAATTAGTCTAAAACAATGTGCTGACACTAGACATGACCATAAAAGTAATAATTTGCACTCCTGGGGCAATTTTGTTGACAAATTTGAGATAGCTAAAAACTGAGAAATTTCAACAGGCGGCCGGTCATCGATTTTTCCCAAAATATAAAAGTTTCTATATCACTAGGAAATTAGTCTAAAACAATGTGCTGACACTAGACATGACCATAAAAGTAATAATTTGCACTCCTGGGGCAATTTTGTTGACAAATTTGAGATAGCTAAAAACTGAGAAATTTCAACAGGCGGCCGTTCATCGATTTTTCCCAAAATATAAAAGTTTCTGGATCACTAGGAAATTAGTCTAAAACAATGTGCTGACACTAGACATGACCATAAAAGTAATAATTTGCACTCCTGGGGCAATTTTGTTGACAAATTTGAGATAGCTAAAAACTGAGAAATTTCAACAGGCGGCCTTTCATCGATTTTTCCCAAAATATAAAAGTTTCTGGATCACTAGGAAATTAGTCTAAAACAATGTGCTGACACTAGACAATACCATAAAAGTAATAATTTGCATCCCTGTGGCAATTTTGTTGACAAATTTGAGACAGCTAAAAATTGAGAAATGTCAACAGGCGGCCGGTCATCGATTTTTCCCAAAATATAAAAGTTTCTGGATCACTAGGAAATTAGTCTAAAACAATGTGCTGACACTAGACATGACCATAAAAGTAATAATTTGCACTCCTGGGGCAATTTTGTTGACAAATTTGAGATAGCTTAAAATAGAGAAATTTCAACAGGCGGCCGGTCATCGATTTTTCCCAAAATATAAAAGTTTCTGGGTCACTAGGAAATTAGTCTAAAACAATGTGCTGACACTAGACATGACCATAAAAGTAATAATTTGCACTCCTGTGGCAATTTTGTTGTCAAATTTGAGATAGCTAAAAACTGAGAAATTTCAACAGGCGGCCGTTCATCGATTTTCCCCACAATATAAAAGTTTCTGGATCACTAGGAAATTAGTCTAAAACAATGTGCTGACACTAGACATGACCATAAAAGTAATAATTTGCACTCCTGGGGCAATTTTGTTGACAAATTTGAGATAGCTAAAAACTGAGAAATTTCAACAGACGTCCGGTCATCGATTTTTCCCAAAATATAAAAGTTTCTGGATCACTAGGAAATTAGTCTAAAACAATGTGCTGACACTAGACATGACCATAAAAGTAATAATTTGCACTCCTGTGGCAATTTTGTTGACAAATTTGAGACAGCTAAAAATTGAGAAATTTCAACAGGCGGCCGGTCATCGATTTTTCCCAAAATATAAAAGTTTCTGGATCACTAGGAAATTAGTCTAAAACAATGTGCTGACACTAGACATGACCATAAAAGTAATAATTTGCACTCCTGGGGCAATTTTGTTGACAAATTTGAGATAGCTAAAAACTGAGAAATTTCAACAGGCGCCCGTTCATCGATTTTTCCCATTCATCGATTTTTCCCAAAATATAAAAGTTTCTGGATCACTAGGAAATTAGTCTAAAACAATGTGCTGACACTAGACATGACCATAAAAGTAATAATTTGCACTCCTGTGGCAATTTTGTTGACAAATTTGAGATAGCTAAAAATAGAGAAATTTCAACAGGCGGCCGGTCATAGATTTTTCCCAAAATATAAAAGTTTCTGGATCACTAGGAAATTAGTCTAAAACAATGTGCTGACACTAGACATGACCATAAAAGTAATAATTTGCACTCCTGGGGCAATTTTGTTGACAAATTTGAGATAGCTAAAAACTGAGAAATTTCAACAGGCGGCCGTTCATCGATTTTTCCCAAAATATAAAAGTTTCTGGATCACTAGGAAATTAGTCTAAAACAATGTGCTGACACTAGACATGACCATAAAAGTAATAATTTGCACTCCTGGGGCAATTTTGTTGACAAATTTGAGATAGCTAAAAACTGAGAAATTTCAACAGGCGGCCTTTCATCGATTTTTCCCAAAATATAAAAGTTTCTGGATCACTAGGAAATTAGTCTAAAACAATGTGCTGACACTAGACAATACCATAAAAGTAATAATTTGCATCCCTGTGGCAATTTTGTTGACAAATTTGAGACAGCTAAAAATTGAGAAATGTCAACAGGCGGCCGGTCATCGATTTTTCCCAAAATATAAAAGTTTCTGGATCACTAGGAAATTAGTCTAAAACAATGTGCTGACACTAGACATGACCATAAAAGTAATAATTTGCACTCCTGGGGCAATTTTGTTGACAAATTTGAGATAGCTTAAAATAGAGAAATTTCAACAGGCGGCCGGTCATCGATTTTTCCCAAAATATAAAAGTTTCTGGGTCACTAGGAAATTAGTCTAAAACAATGTGCTGACACTAGACATGACCATAAAAGTAATAATTTGCACTCCTGTGGCAATTTTGTTGTCAAATTTGAGATAGCTAAAAACTGAGAAATTTCAACAGGCGGCCGTTCATCGATTTTCCCCACAATATAAAAGTTTCTGGATCACTAGGAAATTAGTCTAAAACAATGTGCTGACACTAGACATGACCATAAAAGTAATAATTTGCACTCCTGGGGCAATTTTGTTGACAAATTTGAGATAGCTAAAAACTGAGAAATTTCAACAGACGTCCGGTCATCGATTTTTCCCAAAATATAAAAGTTTCTGGATCACTAGGAAATTAGTCTAAAACAATGTGCTGACACTAGACATGACCATAAAAGTAATAATTTGCACTCCTGTGGCAATTTTGTTGACAAATTTGAGACAGCTAAAAATTGAGAAATTTCAACAGGCGGCCGGTCATCGATTTTTCCCAAAATATAAAAGTTTCTGGATCACTAGGAAATTAGTCTAAAACAATGTGCTGACACTAGACATGACCATAAAAGTAATAATTTGCACTCCTGGGGCAATTTTGTTGACAAATTTGAGATAGCTAAAAACTGAGAAATTTCAACAGGCGCCCGTTCATCGATTTTTCCCATTCATCGATTTTTCCCAAAATATAAAAGTTTCTGGATCACTAGGAAATTAGTCTAAAACAATGTGCTGACACTAGACATGACCATAAAAGTAATAATTTGCACTCCTGTGGCAATTTTGTTGACAAATTTGAGATAGCTAAAAATAGAGAAATTTCAACAGGCGGCCGGTCATAGATTTTTCCCAAAATATAAAAGTTTCTGGATCACTAGGAAATTAGTCTAAAACAATGTGCTGACACTAGACATGACCATAAAAGTAATAATTTGCACTCCTGGGGCAATTTTGTTGACAAATTTGAGATAGCTAAAAACTGAGAAATTTCAACAGGCGCCCGTTCATCGATTTTTCCCATTCATCGATTTTTCCCAAAATATAAAAGTTTCTGGATCACTAGGAAATTAGTCTAAAACAATGTGCTGACACTAGACATGACCATAAAAGTAATAATTTGCACTCCTGTGGCAATTTTGTTGACAAATTTGAGATAGCTAAAAATAGAGAAATTTCAACAGGCGGCCGGTCATAGATTTTTCCCAAAATATAAAAGTTTCTGGATCACTAGGAAATTAGTCTAAAACAATGTGCTGACACTAGACATGACCATAAAAGTAATAATTTGCACTCCTGTGGCAATTTTGTTGACAAATTTGAGATAGCTAAAAATAGAGAAATTTCAACAGGCGGCCGGTCATCGATTTTTCCCAAAATATAAAAGTTTCTGGATCACTAGGAAATTAGTCTAAAACAATGTGCTGACACTAGACATGACCATAAAAGTAATAATTTGCACTCCTGGGGCAATTTTGTTGACAAATTTGAGATAGCTAAAAACTGAGAAATTTCAACAGGCGGCCGTTCATCGATTTTTCCCAAAATATAAAAGTTTCTGGATCACTAGGAAATTAGTCTAAAACAATGTGCTGACACTAGACATGACCATAAAAGTAATAATTTGCACTCCTGTGGCAATTTTGTTGACAAATTTGAGATAGCTAAAAATATAGAAATTTCAACAGGCGGCCGGTCATCGATTTTTCCCAAAATATAAAAGTTTCTGGATCACTAGGAAATTAGTCTAAAACAATGTGCTGACACTAGACATGACCATAAAAGTAATAATTTGCACTCCTGGGGCAATTTTGTTGACAAATTTGAGATAGCTAAAAACTGAGAAATTTCAACAGGCGGCCGGTCATCGATTTTTCCCAAAATATAAAAGTTTCTATATCACTAGGAAATTAGTCTAAAACAATGTGCTGACACTAGACATGACCATAAAAGTAGTAATTTGCACTCCTGGGGCAATTTTGTTGACAAATTTGAGATAGCTAAAAACTGAGAAATTTCAACAGGCGGCCGTTCATCGATTTTTCCCAAAATATAAAAGTTTCTGGATCACTAGGAAATTAGTCTAAAACAATGTGCTGACACTAGACAATACCATAAAAGTAATAATTTGCACTCCTGGGGCAATTTAATTGACAAATTTGAGATAGCTAAAAATAGAGAAATTTCAACAGGCGGCCGGTCATCGATTTTTCCCAAAATATAAAAGTTTCTGGATCACTAGGAAATTAGTCTAAAACAATGTGCTGACACTAGACATGACCATAAAAGTAATAATTTGCACTCCTGGGGCAATTTTGTTGACAAATTTGAGATAGCTAAAAACTGAGAAATTTCAACAGGCGGCCGGTCATCGATTTTTCCCAAAATATAAAAGTTTCTATATCACTAGGAAATTAGTCTAAAACAATGTGCTGACACTAGACATGACCATAAAAGTAATAATTTGCACTCCTGGGGCAATTTTGTTGACAAATTTGAGATAGCTAAAAATAGAGAAATTTCAACAGGCGGCCGGTCATCGATTTTTCCCAAAATATAAAAGTTTCTGGATCACTAGGAAATTAGTCTAAAACAATGTGCTGACACTAGACATGACCATAAAAGTAATAATTTGCACTCCTGTGGCAATTTTGTTGACAAATTTGAGATAGCTAAAAATAGAGAAATTTCAACAGGCGGCCGGTCATCGATTTTTCCCAAAATATAAAAGTTTCTGGATCACTAGGAAATTAGTCTAAAACAATGTGCTGACACTAGACATGACCATAAAAGTAATAATTTGCACTCCTGGGGCAATTTTGTTGACAAATTTGAGATAGCTAAAAACTGAGAAATTTCAACAGGCGGCCGGTCATCGATTTTTCCCAAAATATAAAAGTTTCTATATCACTAGGAAATTAGTCTAAAACAATGTGCTGACACTAGACATGACCATAAAAGTAATAATTTGCACTCCTGGGGCAATTTTGTTGACAAATTTGAGATAGCTAAAAACTGAGAAATTTCAACAGGCGGCCGGTCATCGATTTTTCCCAAAATATAAAAGTTTCTATATCACTAGGAAATTAGTCTAAAACAATGTGCTGACACTAGACATGACCATAAAAGTAATAATTTGCACTCCTGGGGCAATTTTGTTGACAAATTTGAGATAGCTAAAAACTGAGAAATTTCAACAGGCGGCCGGTCATCGATTTTTCCCAAAATATAAAAGTTTCTGGATCACTAGGAAATTAGTCTAAAACAATGTGCTGACACTAGACATGACCATAAAAGTAATAATTTGCACTCCTGGGGCAATTTTGTTGACAAATTTGAGATAGCTAAAAACTGAGAAATTTCAACAGGCGGCCGTTCATCGATTTTTCCCAAAATATAAAAGTTTCTGGATCACTAGGAAATTAGTCTAAAACAATGTGCTGACACTAGACAATACCATAAAAGTAATAATTTGCATCCCTGTGGCAATTTTGTTGACAAATTTGAGACAGCTAAAAATTGAGAAATGTCTACAGGCGGCCGGTCATCGATTTTTCCCAAAATATAAAAGTTTCTGGATCACTAGGAAATTAGTCTAAAACAATGTGCTGACACTAGACATGACCATAAAAGTAATAATTTGCACTCCTGGGGCAATTTTGTTGACAAATTTGAGATAGCTTAAAATAGAGAAATTTCAACAGGCGGCCGGTCATCGATTTTTCCCAAAATATAAAAGTTTCTGGGTCACTAGGAAATTGGTCTAAAACAATGTGCTGACACTAGACATGACCATAAAAGTAATAATTTGCACTCCTGGGGCAATTTTGTTGACAAATTTGAGATAGCTAAAAACTGAGAAATTTCAACAGGCGGCCGATCATCGATTTTTCCCAAAATATAAAAGTTTCTGGATCACTAAGAAATTAGTCTAAAACAATGTGCTGACACTAGACATGACCATAAAAGTAATAATTTGCACTCCTGGGGCAATTTTATTGACAAATTTGAGATAGCTAAAAACTGAGAAATTTCAACAGGCGGCCGGTCATCGATTTTTCCCAAAATATAAAAGTTTCTGGATCACTAGGAAATTAGTCTAAAACAATGTGCTGACACTAGACATGACCATAAAAGTAATAATTTGCACTCCTGGGGCAATTTTGTTGACAAATTTGAGATAGCTAAAAACTGAGAAATTTCAACAGGCGGCCGTTCATCGATTTTTCCCAAAATATAAAAGTTTCTGGATCACTAGGAAATTAGTCTAAAACAATGTGCTGACACTAGACATGACCATAAAAGTAATAATTTGCACTCCTGTGGCAATTTTGTTGACAAATTTGAGATAGCTAAAAATAGAGAAATTTCAACAGGCGGCCGGTCATCGATTTTTCCCAAAATATAAAAGTTTCTGGATCACTAGGAAATTAGTCTAAAACAATGTGCTGACACTAGACATGACCATAAAAGTAATAATTTGCACTCCTGGGGCAATTTCGTTGAGAAATTTGAGATAGCTAAAAATAGAGAAATTTCAACAGGCGGCCGTTCATCGATTTTTCCCAAAATATAAAAGTTTCTGGATCACTAGGAAATTAGTCTAAAACAATGTGCTGACACTAGACATGACCATAAAAGTAATAATTTGCACTCCTGTGGCAATTTTGTTGACAAATTTGAGATAGCTAAAAATAGAGAAATTTCAACAGGCGGCCGGTCATCGATTTTTCCCAAAATATAAAAGTTTCTGGATCACTAGGAAATTAGTCTAAAACAATGTGCTGACACTAGACATGACCATAAAAGTAATAATTTGCACTCCTGGGGCAATTTTGTTGACAAATTTGAGATAGCTAAAAACTGAGAAATTTCAACAGGCGGCCGGTCATCGATTTTTCCCAAAATATAAAAGTTTCTATATCACTAGGAAATTAGTCTAAAACAATGTGCTGACACTAGACATGACCATAAAAGTAATAATTTGCACTCCTGGGGCAATTTTGTTGACAAATTTGAGATAGCTAAAAACTGAGAAATTTCAACAGGCGGCCGTTCATCGATTTTTCCCAAAATATAAAAGTTTCTGGATCACTAGGAAATTAGTCTAAAACAATGTGCTGACACTAGACATGACCATAAAAGTAATAATTTGCACTCCTGGGGCAATTTTGTTGACAAATTTGAGATAGCTAAAAACTGAGAAATTTCAACAGGCGGCCGGTCATCGATTTTTCCCAAAATATAAAAGTTTCTATATCACTAGGAAATTAGTCTAAAACAAAGTGCTGACACTAGACATGACCATAAAAGTAATAATTTGCACTCCTGGGGCAATTTTGTTGACAAATTTGAGATAGCTAAAAACTGAGAAATTTCAACAGGCGGCCGTTCATCGATTTTTCCCAAAATATAAAAGTTTCTGGATCACTAGGAAATTAGTCTAAAACAATGTGCTGACACTAGACATGACCATAAAAGTAATAATTTGCACTCCTGGGGCAATTTTGTTGACAAATTTGAGATAGCTAAAAATAGAGAAATTTCAACAGGCGGCCGGTCATCGATTTTTCCCAAAATATAAAAGTTTCTGGATCACTAGGAAATTAGTCTAAAACAATGTGCTGACACTAGACATGACCATAAAAGTAATAATTTGCACTCCTGTGGCAATTTTGTTGTCAAATTTGAGATAGCTAAAAACTGAGAAATTTCAACAGGCGGCCGTTCATTGATTTTCCCCAAAATATAAAAGTTTCTGGATCACTAGGAAATTAGTCTAAAACAATGTGCTGACACTAGACATGACCATAAAAGTAATAATTTGCACTCCTGGGGCAATTTTGTTGACAAATTTGAGATAGCTAAAAACTTAGAAATTTCAACAGGCGGCCGGTCATCGATTTTTCCCAAAATATAAAAGTTTCTGGATCACTAAGAAATTAGTCTAAAACAATGTGCTGACACTAGACATGACCATAAAAGTAATAATTTGCACTCCTGGGGCAATTTTATTGACAAATTTGAGATAGCTAAAAACTGAGAAATTTCAACAGGCGGCCGGTCATCGATTTTTCCCAAAATATAAAAGTTTCTGGATCACTAAGAAATTAGTCTAAAACAATGTGCTGACACTAGACATGACCATAAAAGTAATAATTTGCACTCCTGGGGCAATTTTATTGACAAATTTGAGATAGCTAAAAACTGAGAAATTTCAACAGGCGGCCGTTCATCGATTTTTCCCAAAATATAAAAGTTTCTGGATCACTAGGAAATTAGTCTAAAACAATGTGCTGACACTAGACATGACCATAAAAGTAATAATTTGCACTCCTGTGGCAATTTTGTTGACAAATTTGAGATAGCTAAAAATAGAGAAATTTCAACAGGCGGCCGGTAATCGATTTTTCCCAAAATATAAAAGTTTCTGGATCACTAGGAAATTAGTCTAAAACAATGTGCTGACACTAGACATGACCATAAAAGTAATAATTTGCACTCCTGGGGCAATTTTGTTGACAAATTTGAGATAGCTAAAAATAGAGAAATTTCAACAGGCGGCCGGTCATCGATTTTTCCCAAAATATAAAAGTTTCTGGATCACTAGGAAATTAGTCTAAAACAATGTGCTGACACTAGACATGACCATAAAAGTAATAATTTGCACTCCTGGGGCAATTTTGTTGACAAATTTGAGATAGCTAAAAACTGAGAAATTTCAACAGGCGGCCGTTCATCGATTTTTCCCAAAATATAAAAGTTTCTGGATCACTAGGAAATTAGTCTAAAACAATGTGCTGACACTAGACATGACCATAAAAGTAATAATTTGCACTCCTGTGGCAATTTTGTTGACAAATTTGAGATAGCTAAAAATAGAGAAATTTCAACAGGCGGCCGGTCATCGATTTTTCCCAAAATATAAAAGTTTCTGGATCACTAGGAAATTAGTCTAAAACAATGTGCTGACACTAGACATGACCATAAAAGTAATAATTTGCACTCCTGGGGCAATTTTGTTGACAAATTTGAGATAGCTAAAAACTGAGAAATTTCAACAGGCGGCCGGTCATCGATTTTTCCCAAAATATAAAAGTTTCTATATCACTAGGAAATTAGTCTAAAACAATGTGCTGACACTAGACATGACCATAAAAGTAATAATTTGCACTCCTGGGGCAATTTTGTTGACAAATTTGAGATAGCTAAAAACTGAGAAATTTCAACAGGCGCCCGTTCATCGATTTTTCCCATTCATCGATTTTTCCCAAAATATAAAAGTTTCTGGATCACTAGGAAATTAGTCTAAAACAATGTGCTGACACTAGACATGACCATAAAAGTAATAATTTGCACTCCTGTGGCAATTTTGTTGACAAATTTGAGATAGCTAAAAATAGAGAAATTTCAACAGGCGGCCGGTCATAGATTTTTCCCAAAATATAAAAGTTTCTGGATCACTAGGAAATTAGTCTAAAACAATGTGCTGACACTAGACATGACCATAAAAGTAATAATTTGCACTCCTGGGGCAATTTTGTTGACAAATTTGAGATAGCTAAAAACTGAGAAATTTCAACAGGCGCCCGTTCATCGATTTTTCCCATTCATCGATTTTTCCCAAAATATAAAAGTTTCTGGATCACTAGGAAATTAGTCTAAAACAATGTGCTGACACTAGACATGACCATAAAAGTAATAATTTGCACTCCTGTGGCAATTTTGTTGACAAATTTGAGATAGCTAAAAATAGAGAAATTTCAACAGGCGGCCGGTCATAGATTTTTCCCAAAATATAAAAGTTTCTGGATCACTAGGAAATTAGTCTAAAACAATGTGCTGACACTAGACATGACCATAAAAGTAATAATTTGCACTCCTGTGGCAATTTTGTTGACAAATTTGAGATAGCTAAAAATAGAGAAATTTCAACAGGCGGCCGGTCATCGATTTTTCCCAAAATATAAAAGTTTCTGGATCACTAGGAAATTAGTCTAAAACAATGTGCTGACACTAGACATGACCATAAAAGTAATAATTTGCACTCCTGGGGCAATTTTGTTGACAAATTTGAGATAGCTAAAAACTGAGAAATTTCAACAGGCGGCCGTTCATCGATTTTTCCCAAAATATAAAAGTTTCTGGATCACTAGGAAATTAGTCTAAAACAATGTGCTGACACTAGACATGACCATAAAAGTAATAATTTGCACTCCTGTGGCAATTTTGTTGACAAATTTGAGATAGCTAAAAATATAGAAATTTCAACAGGCGGCCGGTCATCGATTTTTCCCAAAATATAAAAGTTTCTGGATCACTAGGAAATTAGTCTAAAACAATGTGCTGACACTAGACATGACCATAAAAGTAATAATTTGCACTCCTGGGGCAATTTTGTTGACAAATTTGAGATAGCTAAAAACTGAGAAATTTCAACAGGCGGCCGGTCATCGATTTTTCCCAAAATATAAAAGTTTCTATATCACTAGGAAATTAGTCTAAAACAATGTGCTGACACTAGACATGACCATAAAAGTAGTAATTTGCACTCCTGGGGCAATTTTGTTGACAAATTTGAGATAGCTAAAAACTGAGAAATTTCAACAGGCGGCCGTTCATCGATTTTTCCCAAAATATAAAAGTTTCTGGATCACTAGGAAATTAGTCTAAAACAATGTGCTGACACTAGACAATACCATAAAAGTAATAATTTGCACTCCTGGGGCAATTTAATTGACAAATTTGAGATAGCTAAAAATAGAGAAATTTCAACAGGCGGCCGGTCATCGATTTTTCCCAAAATATAAAAGTTTCTGGATCACTAGGAAATTAGTCTAAAACAATGTGCTGACACTAGACATGACCATAAAAGTAATAATTTGCACTCCTGGGGCAATTTTGTTGACAAATTTGAGATAGCTAAAAACTGAGAAATTTCAACAGGCGGCCGGTCATCGATTTTTCCCAAAATATAAAAGTTTCTATATCACTAGGAAATTAGTCTAAAACAATGTGCTGACACTAGACATGACCATAAAAGTAATAATTTGCACTCCTGGGGCAATTTTGTTGACAAATTTGAGATAGCTAAAAATAGAGAAATTTCAACAGGCGGCCGGTCATCGATTTTTCCCAAAATATAAAAGTTTCTGGATCACTAGGAAATTAGTCTAAAACAATGTGCTGACACTAGACATGACCATAAAAGTAATAATTTGCACTCCTGTGGCAATTTTGTTGACAAATTTGAGATAGCTAAAAATAGAGAAATTTCAACAGGCGGCCGGTCATCGATTTTTCCCAAAATATAAAAGTTTCTGGATCACTAGGAAATTAGTCTAAAACAATGTGCTGACACTAGACATGACCATAAAAGTAATAATTTGCACTCCTGGGGCAATTTTGTTGACAAATTTGAGATAGCTAAAAACTGAGAAATTTCAACAGGCGGCCGGTCATCGATTTTTCCCAAAATATAAAAGTTTCTATATCACTAGGAAATTAGTCTAAAACAATGTGCTGACACTAGACATGACCATAAAAGTAATAATTTGCACTCCTGGGGCAATTTTGTTGACAAATTTGAGATAGCTAAAAACTGAGAAATTTCAACAGGCGGCCGGTCATCGATTTTTCCCAAAATATAAAAGTTTCTATATCACTAGGAAATTAGTCTAAAACAATGTGCTGACACTAGACATGACCATAAAAGTAATAATTTGCACTCCTGGGGCAATTTTGTTGACAAATTTGAGATAGCTAAAAACTGAGAAATTTCAACAGGCGGCCGGTCATCGATTTTTCCCAAAATATAAAAGTTTCTGGATCACTAGGAAATTAGTCTAAAACAATGTGCTGACACTAGACATGACCATAAAAGTAATAATTTGCACTCCTGGGGCAATTTTGTTGACAAATTTGAGATAGCTAAAAACTGAGAAATTTCAACAGGCGGCCGTTCATCGATTTTTCCCAAAATATAAAAGTTTCTGGATCACTAGGAAATTAGTCTAAAACAATGTGCTGACACTAGACAATACCATAAAAGTAATAATTTGCATCCCTGTGGCAATTTTGTTGACAAATTTGAGACAGCTAAAAATTGAGAAATGTCTACAGGCGGCCGGTCATCGATTTTTCCCAAAATATAAAAGTTTCTGGATCACTAGGAAATTAGTCTAAAACAATGTGCTGACACTAGACATGACCATAAAAGTAATAATTTGCACTCCTGGGGCAATTTTGTTGACAAATTTGAGATAGCTTAAAATAGAGAAATTTCAACAGGCGGCCGGTCATCGATTTTTCCCAAAATATAAAAGTTTCTGGGTCACTAGGAAATTGGTCTAAAACAATGTGCTGACACTAGACATGACCATAAAAGTAATAATTTGCACTCCTGGGGCAATTTTGTTGACAAATTTGAGATAGCTAAAAACTGAGAAATTTCAACAGGCGGCCGATCATCGATTTTTCCCAAAATATAAAAGTTTCTGGATCACTAAGAAATTAGTCTAAAACAATGTGCTGACACTAGACATGACCATAAAAGTAATAATTTGCACTCCTGGGGCAATTTTATTGACAAATTTGAGATAGCTAAAAACTGAGAAATTTCAACAGGCGGCCGGTCATCGATTTTTCCCAAAATATAAAAGTTTCTGGATCACTAGGAAATTAGTCTAAAACAATGTGCTGACACTAGACATGACCATAAAAGTAATAATTTGCACTCCTGGGGCAATTTTGTTGACAAATTTGAGATAGCTAAAAACTGAGAAATTTCAACAGGCGGCCGTTCATCGATTTTTCCCAAAATATAAAAGTTTCTGGATCACTAGGAAATTAGTCTAAAACAATGTGCTGACACTAGACATGACCATAAAAGTAATAATTTGCACTCCTGTGGCAATTTTGTTGACAAATTTGAGATAGCTAAAAATAGAGAAATTTCAACAGGCGGCCGGTCATCGATTTTTCCCAAAATATAAAAGTTTCTGGATCACTAGGAAATTAGTCTAAAACAATGTGCTGACACTAGACATGACCATAAAAGTAATAATTTGCACTCCTGGGGCAATTTCGTTGAGAAATTTGAGATAGCTAAAAATAGAGAAATTTCAACAGGCGGCCGTTCATCGATTTTTCCCAAAATATAAAAGTTTCTGGATCACTAGGAAATTAGTCTAAAACAATGTGCTGACACTAGACATGACCATAAAAGTAATAATTTGCACTCCTGTGGCAATTTTGTTGACAAATTTGAGATAGCTAAAAATAGAGAAATTTCAACAGGCGGCCGGTCATCGATTTTTCCCAAAATATAAAAGTTTCTGGATCACTAGGAAATTAGTCTAAAACAATGTGCTGACACTAGACATGACCATAAAAGTAATAATTTGCACTCCTGGGGCAATTTTGTTGACAAATTTGAGATAGCTAAAAACTGAGAAATTTCAACAGGCGGCCGGTCATCGATTTTTCCCAAAATATAAAAGTTTCTATATCACTAGGAAATTAGTCTAAAACAATGTGCTGACACTAGACATGACCATAAAAGTAATAATTTGCACTCCTGGGGCAATTTTGTTGACAAATTTGAGATAGCTAAAAACTGAGAAATTTCAACAGGCGGCCGTTCATCGATTTTTCCCAAAATATAAAAGTTTCTGGATCACTAGGAAATTAGTCTAAAACAATGTGCTGACACTAGACATGACCATAAAAGTAATAATTTGCACTCCTGGGGCAATTTTGTTGACAAATTTGAGATAGCTAAAAACTGAGAAATTTCAACAGGCGGCCGGTCATCGATTTTTCCCAAAATATAAAAGTTTCTATATCACTAGGAAATTAGTCTAAAACAATGTGCTGACACTAGACATGACCATAAAAGTAATAATTTGCACTCCTGGGGCAATTTTGTTGACAAATTTGAGATAGCTAAAAACTGAGAAATTTCAACAGGCGGCCGTTCATCGATTTTTCCCAAAATATAAAAGTTTCTGGATCACTAGGAAATTAGTCTAAAACAATGTGCTGACACTAGACATGACCATAAAAGTAATAATTTGCACTCCTGGGGCAATTTTGTTGACAAATTTGAGATAGCTAAAAATAGAGAAATTTCAACAGGCGGCCGGTCATCGATTTTTCCCAAAATATAAAAGTTTCTGGATCACTAGGAAATTAGTCTAAAACAATGTGCTGACACTAGACATGACCATAAAAGTAATAATTTGCACTCCTGTGGCAATTTTGTTGTCAAATTTGAGATAGCTAAAAACTGAGAAATTTCAACAGGCGGCCGTTCATTGATTTTCCCCAAAATATAAAAGTTTCTGGATCACTAGGAAATTAGTCTAAAACAATGTGCTGACACTAGACATGACCATAAAAGTAATAATTTGCACTCCTGGGGCAATTTTGTTGACAAATTTGAGATAGCTAAAAACTTAGAAATTTCAACAGGCGGCCGGTCATCGATTTTTCCCAAAATATAAAAGTTTCTGGATCACTAAGAAATTAGTCTAAAACAATGTGCTGACACTAGACATGACCATAAAAGTAATAATTTGCACTCCTGGGGCAATTTTATTGACAAATTTGAGATAGCTAAAAACTGAGAAATTTCAACAGGCGGCCGGTCATCGATTTTTCCCAAAATATAAAAGTTTCTGGATCACTAAGAAATTAGTCTAAAACAATGTGCTGACACTAGACATGACCATAAAAGTAATAATTTGCACTCCTGGGGCAATTTTATTGACAAATTTGAGATAGCTAAAAACTGAGAAATTTCAACAGGCGGCCGTTCATCGATTTTTCCCAAAATATAAAAGTTTCTGGATCACTAGGAAATTAGTCTAAAACAATGTGCTGACACTAGACATGACCATAAAAGTAATAATTTGCACTCCTGTGGCAATTTTGTTGACAAATTTGAGATAGCTAAAAATAGAGAAATTTCAACAGGCGGCCGGTAATCGATTTTTCCCAAAATATAAAAGTTTCTGGATCACTAGGAAATTAGTCTAAAACAATGTGCTGACACTAGACATGACCATAAAAGTAATAATTTGCACTCCTGGGGCAATTTTGTTGACAAATTTGAGATAGCTAAAAATAGAGAAATTTCAACAGGCGGCCGGTCATCGATTTTTCCCAAAATATAAAAGTTTCTGGATCACTAGGAAATTAGTCTAAAACAATGTGCTGACACTAGACATGACCATAAAAGTAATAATTTGCACTCCTGGGGCAATTTTGTTGACAAATTTGAGATAGCTAAAAACTGAGAAATTTCAACAGGCGGCCGTTCATCGATTTTTCCCAAAATATAAAAGTTTCTGGATCACTAGGAAATTAGTCTAAAACAATGTGCTGACACTAGACATGACCATAAAAGTAATAATTTGCACTCCTGTGGCAATTTTGTTGACAAATTTGAGATAGCTAAAAATAGAGAAATTTCAACAGGCGGCCGGTCATCGATTTTTCCCAAAATATAAAAGTTTCTGGATCACTAGGAAATTAGTCTAAAACAATGTGCTGACACTAGACATGACCATAAAAGTAATAATTTGCACTCCTGGGGCAATTTTGTTGACAAATTTGAGATAGCTAAAAACTGAGAAATTTCAACAGGCGGCCGGTCATCGATTTTTCCCAAAATATAAAAGTTTCTATATCACTAGGAAATTAGTCTAAAACAATGTGCTGACACTAGACATGACCATAAAAGTAATAATTTGCACTCCTGGGGCAATTTTGTTGACAAATTTGAGATAGCTAAAAACTGAGAAATTTCAACAGGCGGCCGTTCATCGATTTTTCCCAAAATATAAAAGTTTCTGGATCACTAGGAAATTAGTCTAAAACAATGTGCTGACACTAGACAATACCATAAAAGTAATAATTTGCACTCCTGGGGCAATTTAGTTGACAAATTTGAGATAGCTAAAAATAGAGAAATTTCAACAGGCGGCCGGTCATCGATTTTTCCCAAAATATAAAAGTTTCTGGATCACTAGGAAATTAGTCTAAAACAATGTGCTGACACTAGACATGACCATAAAAGTAATAATTTGCACTCCTGGGGCAATTTTGTTGACAAATTTGAGATAGCTAAAAACTGAGAAATTTCAACAGGCGGCCGGTCATCGATTTTTCCCAAAATATAAAAGTTTCTATATCACTAGGAAATTAGTCTAAAACAATGTGCTGACACTAGACATGACCATAAAAGTAATAATTTGCACTCCTGGGGCAATTTTGTTGACAAATTTGAGATAGCTAAAAATAGAGAAATTTCAACAGGCGGCCGGTCATCGATTTTTCCCAAAATATAAAAGTTTCTGGATCACTAGGAAATTAGTCTAAAACAATGTGCTGACACTAGACATGACCATAAAAGTAATAATTTGCACTCCTGGGGCAATTTTGTTGACAAATTTGAGATAGCTAAAAACTGAGAAATTTCAACAGGCGGCCGATCATCGATTTTTCCCAAAATATAAAAGTTTCTGGATCACTAAGAAATTAGTCTAAAACAATGTGCTGACACTAGACATGACCATAAAAGTAATAATTTGCACTCCTGGGGCAATTTTATTGACAAATTTGAGATAGCTAAAAACTTAGAAATTTCAACAGGCGGCCGGTCATCGATTTTTCCCAAAATATAAAAGTTTCTGGATCACTAGGAAATTAGTCTAAAACAATGTGCTGACACTAGACATGACCATAAAAGTAATAATTTGCACTCCTGGGGCAATTTTGTTGACAAATTTGAGATAGCTAAAAACTGAGAAATTTCAACAGGCGGCCGTTCATCGATTTTTCCCAAAATATAAAAGTTTCTGGATCACTAGGAAATTAGTCTAAAACAATGTGCTGACACTAGACATGACCATAAAAGTAATAATTTGCACTCCTGTGGCAATTTTGTTGACAAATTTGAGATAGCTAAAAATAGAGAAATTTCAACAGGCGGCCGGTCATCGATTTTTCCCAAAATATAAAAGTTTCTGGATCACTAGGAAATTAGTCTAAAACAATGTGCTGACACTAGACATGACCATAAAAGTAATAATTTGCACTCCTGGGGCAATTTTGTTGACAAATTTGAGATAGCTAAAAATAGAGAAATTTCAACAGGCGGCCGGTCATCGATTTTTCCAAAAATATAAAAGTTTCTATATCACTAGGAAATTAGTCTAAAACAATGTGCTGACACTAGACATGACCATAAAAGTAATAATTTGCACTCCTGGGGCAATTTTGTTGACAAATTTGAGATAGCTAAAAACTGAGAAATTTCAACAGGCGGCCGTTCATCGATTTTTCCCAAAATATAAAAGTTTCTGGATCACTAGGAAATTAGTCTAAAACAATGTGCTGACACTAGACATGACCATAAAAGTAATAATTTGCACTCCTGTGGCAATTTTGTTGACAAATTTGAGATAGCTAAAAATAGAGAAATTTCAACAGGCGGCCGGTCATCGATTTTTCCCAAAATATAAAAGTTTCTGGATCACTAGGAAATTAGTCTAAAACAATGTGCTGACACTAGACATGACCATAAAAGTAATAATTTGCACTCCTGGGGCAATTTCGTTGAGAAATTTGAGATAGCTAAAAACTGAGAAATTTCAACAGGCGGCCGTTCATCGATTTTTCCCAAAATATAAAAGTTTCTGGATCACTAGGAAATTAGTCTAAAACAATGTGCTGACACTAGACATGACCATAAAAGTAATAATTTGCACTCCTGTGGCAATTTTGTTGACAAATTTGAGATAGCTAAAAATAGAGAAATTTCAACAGGCGGCCGGTCATCGATTTTTCCCAAAATATAAAAGTTTCTGGATCACTAGGAAATTAGTCTAAAACAATGTGCTGACACTAGACATGACCATAAAAGTAATAATTTGCACTCCTGGGGCAATTTTGTTGACAAATTTGAGATAGCTAAAAACTGAGAAATTTCAACAGGCGGCCGGTCATCGATTTTTCCCAAAATATAAAAGTTTCTATATCACTAGGAAATTAGTCTAAAACAATGTGCTGACACTAGACATGACCATAAAAGTAATAATTTGCACTCCTGGGGCAATTTTGTTGACAAATTTGAGATAGCTAAAAACTGAGAAATTTCAACAGGCGGCCGTTCATCGATTTTTCCCAAAATATAAAAGTTTCTGGATCACTAGGAAATTAGTCTAAAACAATGTGCTGACACTAGACATGACCATAAAAGTAATAATTTGCACTCCTGGGGCAATTTTGTTGACAAATTTGAGATAGCTAAAAATAGAGAAATTTCAACAGGCGGCCGGTCATCGATTTTTCCCAAAATATAAAAGTTTCTGGATCACTAGGAAATTAGTCTAAAACAATGTGCTGACACTAGACATGACCATAAAAGTAATAATTTGCACTCCTGTGGCAATTTTGTTGTCAAATTTGAGATAGCTAAAAACTGAGAAATTTCAACAGGCGGCCGTTCATTGATTTTCCCCAAAATATAAAAGTTTCTGGATCACTAGGAAATTAGTCTAAAACAATGTGCTGACACTAGACATGACCATAAAAGTAATAATTTGCACTCCTGGGGCAATTTTGTTGACAAATTTGAGATAGCTAAAAACTTAGAAATTTCAACAGGCGGCCGGTCATCGATTTTTCCCAAAATATAAAAGTTTCTGGATCACTAAGAAATTAGTCTAAAACAATGTGCTGACACTAGACATGACCATAAAAGTAATAATTTGCACTCCTGGGGCAATTTTATTGACAAATTTGAGATAGCTAAAAACTGAGAAATTTCAACAGGCGGCCGTTCATCGATTTTTCCCAAAATATAAAAGTTTCTGGATCACTAGGAAATTAGTCTAAAACAATGTGCTGACACTAGACATGACCATAA
The DNA here is from genome assembly GCA_963921405.1 of Cepaea hortensis. Lineage (NCBI taxonomy): Eukaryota > Metazoa > Mollusca > Gastropoda > Stylommatophora > Helicidae > Cepaea > Cepaea hortensis. The sequence goes on from OY992889.1 coordinate 36,287,797, forward strand.
AAGTAATAATTTGCACTCCTGTGGCAATTTTGTTGACAAATTTGAGATAGCTAAAAATAGAGAAATTTCAACAGGCGGCCGGTAATCGATTTTTCCCAAAATATAAAAGTTTCTGGATCACTAGGAAATTAGTCTAAAACAATGTGCTGACACTAGACATGACCATAAAAGTAATAATTTGCACTCCTGGGGCAATTTTGTTGACAAATTTGAGATAGCTAAAAATAGAGAAATTTCAACAGGCGGCCGGTCATCGATTTTTCCCAAAATATAAAAGTTTCTATATCACTAGGAAATTAGTCTAAAACAATGTGCTGACACTAGACATGACCATAAAAGTAATAATTTGCACTCCTGGGGCAATTTTGTTGACAAATTTGAGATAGCTAAAAACTGAGAAATTTCAACAGGCGGCCGTTCATCGATTTTTCCCAAAATATAAAAGTTTCTGGATCACTAGGAAATTAGTCTAAAACAATGTGCTGACACTAGACATGACCATAAAAGTAATAATTTGCACTCCTGTGGCAATTTTGTTGACAAATTTGAGATAGCTAAAAATAGAGAAATTTCAACAGGCGGCCGGTCATCGATTTTTCCCAAAATATAAAAGTTTCTGGATCACTAGGAAATTAGTCTAAAACAATGTGCTGACACTAGACATGACCATAAAAGTAATAATTTGCACTCCTGGGGCAATTTTGTTGACAAATTTGAGATAGCTAAAAACTGAGAAATTTCAACAGGCGGCCGGTCATCGATTTTTCCCAAAATATAAAAGTTTCTATATCACTAGGAAATTAGTCTAAAACAATGTGCTGACACTAGACATGACCATAAAAGTAATAATTTGCACTCCTGGGGCAATTTTGTTGACAAATTTGAGATAGCTAAAAACTGAGAAATTTCAACAGGCGGCCGTTCATCGATTTTTCCCAAAATATAAAAGTTTCTGGATCACTAGGAAATTAGTCTAAAACAATGTGCTGACACTAGACAATACCATAAAAGTAATAATTTGCACTCCTGGGGCAATTTAGTTGACAAATTTGAGATAGCTAAAAATAGAGAAATTTCAACAGGCGGCCGGTCATCGATTTTTCCCAAAATATAAAAGTTTCTGGATCACTAGGAAATTAGTCTAAAACAATGTGCTGACACTAGACATGACCATAAAAGTAATAATTTGCACTCCTGGGGCAATTTTGTTGACAAATTTGAGATAGCTAAAAACTGAGAAATTTCAACAGGCGGCCGGTCATCGATTTTTCCCAAAATATAAAAGTTTCTATATCACTAGGAAATTAGTCTAAAACAATGTGCTGACACTAGACATGACCATAAAAGTAATAATTTGCACTCCTGTGGCAATTTTGTTGACAAATTTGAGATAGCTAAAAATAGAGAAATTTCAACAGGCGGCCGGTCATCGATTTTTCCCAAAATATAAAAGTTTCTGGATCACTAGGAAATTAGTCTAAAACAATGTGCTGACACTAGACATGACCATAAAAGTAATAATTTGCACTCCTGGGGCAATTTTGTTGACAAATTTGAGATAGCTAAAAACTGAGAAATTTCAACAGGCGGCCGGTCATCGATTTTTCCCAAAATATAAAAGTTTCTATATCACTAGGAAATTAGTCTAAAACAATGTGCTGACACTAGACATGACCATAAAAGTAATAATTTGCACTCCTGGGGCAATTTTGTTGACAAATTTGAGATAGCTAAAAACTGAGAAATTTCAACAGGCGGCCGTTCATCGATTTTTCCCAAAATATAAAAGTTTCTGGATCACTAGGAAATTAGTCTAAAACAATGTGCTGACACTAGACATGACCATAAAAGTAATAATTTGCACTCCTGGGGCAATTTTGTTGACAAATTTGAGATAGCTAAAAATAGAGAAATTTCAACAGGCGGCCGGTCATCGATTTTTCCCAAAATATAAAAGTTTCTGGATCACTAGGAAATTAGTCTAAAACAATGTGCTGACACTAGACATGACCATAAAAGTAATAATTTGCACTCCTGTGGCAATTTTGTTGTCAAATTTGAGATAGCTAAAAACTGAGAAATTTCAACAGGCGGCCGTTCATTGATTTTCCCCAAAATATAAAAGTTTCTGGATCACTAGGAAATTAGTCTAAAACAATGTGCTGACACTAGACATGACCATAAAAGTAATAATTTGCACTCCTGGGGCAATTTTGTTGACAAATTTGAGATAGCTAAAAACTTAGAAATTTCAACAGGCGGCCGGTCATCGATTTTTCCCAAAATATAAAAGTTTCTGGATCACTAAGAAATTAGTCTAAAACAATGTGCTGACACTAGACATGACCATAAAAGTAATAATTTGCACTCCTGGGGCAATTTTATTGACAAATTTGAGATAGCTAAAAACTGAGAAATTTCAACAGGCGGCCGTTCATCGATTTTTCCCAAAATATAAAAGTTTCTGGATCACTAGGAAATTAGTCTAAAACAATGTGCTGACACTAGACATGACCATAAAAGTAATAATTTGCACTCCTGTGGCAATTTTGTTGACAAATTTGAGATAGCTAAAAATAGAGAAATTTCAACAGGCGGCCGGTAATCGATTTTTCCCAAAATATAAAAGTTTCTGGATCACTAGGAAATTAGTCTAAAACAATGTGCTGACACTAGACATGACCATAAAAGTAATAATTTGCACTCCTGGGGCAATTTTGTTGACAAATTTGAGATAGCTAAAAATAGAGAAATTTCAACAGGCGGCCGGTCATCGATTTTTCCCAAAATATAAAAGTTTCTATATCACTAGGAAATTAGTCTAAAACAATGTGCTGACACTAGACATGACCATAAAAGTAATAATTTGCACTCCTGGGGCAATTTTGTTGACAAATTTGAGATAGCTAAAAACTGAGAAATTTCAACAGGCGGCCGTTCATCGATTTTTCCCAAAATATAAAAGTTTCTGGATCACTAGGAAATTAGTCTAAAACAATGTGCTGACACTAGACATGACCATAAAAGTAATAATTTGCACTCCTGTGGCAATTTTGTTGACAAATTTGAGATAGCTAAAAATAGAGAAATTTCAACAGGCGGCCGGTCATCGATTTTTCCCAAAATATAAAAGTTTCTGGATCACTAGGAAATTAGTCTAAAACAATGTGCTGACACTAGACATGACCATAAAAGTAATAATTTGCACTCCTGGGGCAATTTTGTTGACAAATTTGAGATAGCTAAAAACTGAGAAATTTCAACAGGCGGCCGGTCATCGATTTTTCCCAAAATATAAAAGTTTCTATATCACTAGGAAATTAGTCTAAAACAATGTGCTGACACTAGACATGACCATAAAAGTAATAATTTGCACTCCTGGGGCAATTTTGTTGACAAATTTGAGATAGCTAAAAACTGAGAAATTTCAACAGGCGGCCGTTCATCGATTTTTCCCAAAATATAAAAGTTTCTGGATCACTAGGAAATTAGTCTAAAACAATGTGCTGACACTAGACAATACCATAAAAGTAATAATTTGCACTCCTGGGGCAATTTAGTTGACAAATTTGAGATAGCTAAAAATAGAGAAATTTCAACAGGCGGCCGGTCATCGATTTTTCCCAAAATATAAAAGTTTCTGGATCACTAGGAAATTAGTCTAAAACAATGTGCTGACACTAGACATGACCATAAAAGTAATAATTTGCACTCCTGGGGCAATTTTGTTGACAAATTTGAGATAGCTAAAAACTGAGAAATTTCAACAGGCGGCCGGTCATCGATTTTTCCCAAAATATAAAAGTTTCTATATCACTAGGAAATTAGTCTAAAACAATGTGCTGACACTAGACATGACCATAAAAGTAATAATTTGCACTCCTGGGGCAATTTTGTTGACAAATTTGAGATAGCTAAAAATAGAGAAATTTCAACAGGCGGCCGGTCATCGATTTTTCCCAAAATATAAAAGTTTCTGGATCACTAGGAAATTAGTCTAAAACAATGTGCTGACACTAGACATGACCATAAAAGTAATAATTTGCACTCCTGGGGCAATTTTGTTGACAAATTTGAGATAGCTAAAAACTGAGAAATTTCAACAGGCGGCCGATCATCGATTTTTCCCAAAATATAAAAGTTTCTGGATCACTAAGAAATTAGTCTAAAACAATGTGCTGACACTAGACATGACCATAAAAGTAATAATTTGCACTCCTGGGGCAATTTTATTGACAAATTTGAGATAGCTAAAAACTTAGAAATTTCAACAGGCGGCCGGTCATCGATTTTTCCCAAAATATAAAAGTTTCTGGATCACTAGGAAATTAGTCTAAAACAATGTGCTGACACTAGACATGACCATAAAAGTAATAATTTGCACTCCTGGGGCAATTTTGTTGACAAATTTGAGATAGCTAAAAACTGAGAAATTTCAACAGGCGGCCGTTCATCGATTTTTCCCAAAATATAAAAGTTTCTGGATCACTAGGAAATTAGTCTAAAACAATGTGCTGACACTAGACATGACCATAAAAGTAATAATTTGCACTCCTGTGGCAATTTTGTTGACAAATTTGAGATAGCTAAAAATAGAGAAATTTCAACAGGCGGCCGGTCATCGATTTTTCCCAAAATATAAAAGTTTCTGGATCACTAGGAAATTAGTCTAAAACAATGTGCTGACACTAGACATGACCATAAAAGTAATAATTTGCACTCCTGGGGCAATTTTGTTGACAAATTTGAGATAGCTAAAAACTGAGAAATTTCAACAGGCGGCCGTTCATCGATTTTTCCCAAAATATAAAAGTTTCTGGATCACTAGGAAATTAGTCTAAAACAATGTGCTGACACTAGACATGACCATAAAAGTAATAATTTGCACTCCTGTGGCAATTTTGTTGACAAATTTGAGATAGCTAAAAATAGAGAAATTTCAACAGGCGGCCGGTCATCGATTTTTCCCAAAATATAAAAGTTTCTGGATCACTAGGAAATTAGTCTAAAACAATGTGCTGACACTAGACATGACCATAAAAGTAATAATTTGCACTCCTGGGGCAATTTTGTTGACAAATTTGAGATAGCTAAAAACTGAGAAATTTCAACAGGCGGCCGGTCATCGATTTTTCCCAAAATATAAAAGTTTCTATATCACTAGGAAATTAGTCTAAAACAATGTGCTGACACTAGACATGACCATAAAAGTAATAATTTGCACTCCTGGGGCAATTTTGTTGACAAATTTGAGATAGCTAAAAACTGAGAAATTTCAACAGGCGGCCGGTCATCGATTTTTCCCAAAATATAAAAGTTTCTATATCACTAGGAAATTAGTCTAAAACAATGTGCTGACACTAGACATGACCATAAAAGTAATAATTTGCACTCCTGGGGCAATTTTGTTGACAAATTTGAGATAGCTAAAAATAGAGAAATTTCAACAGGCGGCCGGTCATCGATTTTTCCCAAAATATAAAAGTTTCTGGATCACTAGGAAATTAGTCTAAAACAATGTGCTGACACTAGACATGACCATAAAAGTAATAATTTGCACTCCTGTGGCAATTTTGTTGACAAATTTGAGATAGCTAAAAATAGAGAAATTTCAACAGGCGGCCGGTCATCGATTTTTCCCAAAATATAAAAGTTTCTGGATCACTAGGAAATTAGTCTAAAACAATGTGCTGACACTAGACATGACCATAAAAGTAATAATTTGCACTCCTGGGGCAATTTTGTTGACAAATTTGAGATAGCTAAAAACTGAGAAATTTCAACAGGCGGCCGTTCATCGATTTTTCCCAAAATATAAAAGTTTCTATATCACTAGGAAATTAGTCTAAAACAATGTGCTGACACTAGACATGACCATAAAAGTAATAATTTGCACTCCTGGGGCAATTTTGTTGACAAATTTGAGATAGCTAAAAACTGAGAAATTTCAACAGGCGGCCGGTCATCGATTTTTCCCAAAATATAAAAGTTTCTGGATCACTAGGAAATTAGTCTAAAACAATGTGCTGACACTAGACATGACCATAAAAGTAATAATTTGCACTCCTGGGGCAATTTTGTTGACAAATTTGAGATAGCTAAAAACTGAGAAATTTCAACAGGCGGCCGGTCATCGATTTTTCCCAAAATATAAAAGTTTCTATATCACTAGGAAATTAGTCTAAAACAATGTGCTGACACTAGACATGACCATAAAAGTAATAATTTGCACTCCTGGGGCAATTTTGTTGACAAATTTGAGATAGCTAAAAACTGAGAAATTTCAACAGGCGGCCGTTCATCGATTTTTCCCAAAATATAAAAGTTTCTGGATCACTAGGAAATTAGTCTAAAACAATGTGCTGACACTAGACAATACCATAAAAGTAATAATTTGCACTCCTGGGGCAATTTAGTTGACAAATTTGAGATAGCTAAAAATAGAGAAATTTCAACAGGCGGCCGGTCATCGATTTTTCCCAAAATATAAAAGTTTCTGGATCACTAGGAAATTAGTCTAAAACAATGTGCTGACACTAGACATGACCATAAAAGTAATAATTTGCACTCCTGTGGCAATTTTGTTGACAAATTTGAGATAGCTAAAAATAGAGAAATTTCAACAGGCGGCCGGTCATCGATTTTTCCCAAAATATAAAAGTTTCTGGATCACTAGGAAATTAGTCTAAAACAATGTGCTGACACTAGACATGACCATAAAAGTAATAATTTGCACTCCTGGGGCAATTTTGTTGACAAATTTGAGATAGCTAAAAACTGAGAAATTTCAACAGGCGGCCGGTCATCGATTTTTCCCAAAATATAAAAGTTTCTATATCACTAGGAAATTAGTCTAAAACAATGTGCTGACACTAGACATGACCATAAAAGTAATAATTTGCACTCCTGGGGCAATTTTGTTGACAAATTTGAGATAGCTAAAAATAGAGAAATTTCAACAGGCGGCCGGTCATCGATTTTTCCCAAAATATAAAAGTTTCTGGGTCACTAGGAAATTAGTCTAAAACAATGTGCTGACACTAGACATGACCATAAAAGTAATAATTTGCACTCCTGTGGCAATTTTGTTGTCAAATTTGAGATAGCTAAAAACTGAGAAATTTCAACAGGCGGCCGTTCATTGATTTTCCCCAAAATATAAAAGTTTCTGGATCACTAGGAAATTAGTCTAAAACAATGTGCTGACACTAGACATGACCATAAAAGTAATAATTTGCACTCCTGGGGCAATTTTGTTGACAAATTTGAGATAGCTAAAAACTGAGAAATTTCAACAGGCGGCCGGTCATCGATTTTTCCCAAAATATAAAAGTTTCTGGATCACTAGGAAATTAGTCTAAAACAATGTGCTGACACTAGACATGACCATAAAAGTAATAATTCGCACTCCTGTGGCAATTTTGTTGACAAATTTGAGACAGCTAAAAACTGAGAAATTTCAACAGGCGGCCGGTCATCGATTTTTCCCAAAATATAAAAGTTTCTGGATCACTAGGAAATTAGTCTAAAACAATGTGCTGACACTAGACATGACCATAAAAGTAATAATTTGCACTCCTGGGGCAATTTTGTTAACAAATTTGAGATAGCTAAAAACTGAGAAATTTCAACAGGCGGCCGATCATCGATTTTTCCCAAAATATAAAAGTTTCTGGATCACTAAGAAATTAGTCTAAAACAATGTGCTGACACTAGACATGACCATAAAAGTAATAATTTGCACTCCTGGGGCAATTTTATTGACAAATTTGAGATAGCTAAAAACTGAGAAATTTCAACAGGCGGCCGGTCATCGATTTTTCCCAAAATATAAAAGTTTCTGGATCACTAGGAAATTAGTCTAAAACAATGTGCTGACACTAGACATGACCATAAAAGTAATAATTTGCACTCCTGGGGCAATTTTGTTGACAAATTTGAGATAGCTAAAAACTGAGAAATTTCAACAGGCGGCCGTTCATCGATTTTTCCCAAAATATAAAAGTTTCTGGATCACTAGGAAATTAGTCTAAAACAATGTGCTGACACTAGACATGACCATAAAAGTAATAATTTGCACTCCTGTGGCAATTTTGTTGACAAATTTGAGATAGCTAAAAATAGAGAAATTTCAACAGGCGGCCGGTCATCGATTTTTCCCAAAATATAAAAGTTTCTGGATCACTAGGAAATTAGTCTAAAACAATGTGCTGACACTAGACATGACCATAAAAGTAATAATTTGCACTCCTGGGGCAATTTTGTTGACAAATTTGAGATAGCTAAAAACTGAGAAATTTCAACAGGCGGCCGTTCATCGATTTTTCCCAAAATATAAAAGTTTCTATATCACTAGGAAATTAGTCTAAAACAATGTGCTGACACTAGACATGACCATAAAAGTAATAATTTGCACTCCTGGGGCAATTTTGTTGACAAATTTGAGATAGCTAAAAACTGAGAAATTTCAACAGGCGGCCGGTCATCGATTTTTCCCAAAATATAAAAGTTTCTGGATCACTAGGAAATTAGTCTAAAACAATGTGCTGACACTAGACATGACCATAAAAGTAATAATTTGCACTCCTGGGGCAATTTTGTTGACAAATTTGAGATAGCTAAAAACTGAGAAATTTCAACAGGCGGCCGGTCATCGATTTTTCCCAAAATATAAAAGTTTCTATATCACTAGGAAATTAGTCTAAAACAATGTGCTGACACTAGACATGACCATAAAAGTAATAATTTGCACTCCTGGGGCAATTTTGTTGACAAATTTGAGATAGCTAAAAACTGAGAAATTTCAACAGGCGGCCGTTCATCGATTTTTCCCAAAATATAAAAGTTTCTGGATCACTAGGAAATTAGTCTAAAACAATGTGCTGACACTAGACAATACCATAAAAGTAATAATTTGCACTCCTGGGGCAATTTAGTTGACAAATTTGAGATAGCTAAAAATAGAGAAATTTCAACAGGCGGCCGGTCATCGATTTTTCCCAAAATATAAAAGTTTCTGGATCACTAGGAAATTAGTCTAAAACAATGTGCTGACACTAGACATGACCATAAAAGTAATAATTTGCACTCCTGTGGCAATTTTGTTGACAAATTTGAGATAGCTAAAAATAGAGAAATTTCAACAGGCGGCCGGTCATCGATTTTTCCCAAAATATAAAAGTTTCTGGATCACTAGGAAATTAGTCTAAAACAATGTGCTGACACTAGACATGACCATAAAAGTAATAATTTGCACTCCTGGGGCAATTTTGTTGACAAATTTGAGATAGCTAAAAACTGAGAAATTTCAACAGGCGGCCGGTCATCGATTTTTCCCAAAATATAAAAGTTTCTATATCACTAGGAAATTAGTCTAAAACAATGTGCTGACACTAGACATGACCATAAAAGTAATAATTTGCACTCCTGGGGCAATTTTGTTGACAAATTTGAGATAGCTAAAAATAGAGAAATTTCAACAGGCGGCCGGTCATCGATTTTTCCCAAAATATAAAAGTTTCTGGGTCACTAGGAAATTAGTCTAAAACAATGTGCTGACACTAGACATGACCATAAAAGTAATAATTTGCACTCCTGTGGCAATTTTGTTGTCAAATTTGAGATAGCTAAAAACTGAGAAATTTCAACAGGCGGCCGTTCATTGATTTTCCCCAAAATATAAAAGTTTCTGGATCACTAGGAAATTAGTCTAAAACAATGTGCTGACACTAGACATGACCATAAAAGTAATAATTTGCACTCCTGGGGCAATTTTGTTGACAAATTTGAGATAGCTAAAAACTGAGAAATTTCAACAGGCGGCCGGTCATCGATTTTTCCCAAAATATAAAAGTTTCTGGATCACTAGGAAATTAGTCTAAAACAATGTGCTGACACTAGACATGACCATAAAAGTAATAATTCGCACTCCTGTGGCAATTTTGTTGACAAATTTGAGACAGCTAAAAACTGAGAAATTTCAACAGGCGGCCGGTCATCGATTTTTCCCAAAATATAAAAGTTTCTGGATCACTAGGAAATTAGTCTAAAACAATGTGCTGACACTAGACATGACCATAAAAGTAATAATTTGCACTCCTGGGGCAATTTTGTTAACAAATTTGAGATAGCTAAAAACTGAGAAATTTCAACAGGCGGCCGATCATCGATTTTTCCCAAAATATAAAAGTTTCTGGATCACTAAGAAATTAGTCTAAAACAATGTGCTGACACTAGACATGACCATAAAAGTAATAATTTGCACTCCTGGGGCAATTTTATTGACAAATTTGAGATAGCTAAAAACTGAGAAATTTCAACAGGCGGCCGGTCATCGATTTTTCCCAAAATATAAAAGTTTCTGGATCACTAGGAAATTAGTCTAAAACAATGTGCTGACACTAGACATGACCATAAAAGTAATAATTTGCACTCCTGGGGCAATTTTGTTGACAAATTTGAGATAGCTAAAAACTGAGAAATTTCAACAGGCGGCCGTTCATCGATTTTTCCCAAAATATAAAAGTTTCTGGATCACTAGGAAATTAGTCTAAAACAATGTGCTGACACTAGACATGACCATAAAAGTAATAATTTGCACTCCTGTGGCAATTTTGTTGACAAATTTGAGATAGCTAAAAATAGAGAAATTTCAACAGGCGGCCGGTCATCGATTTTTCCCAAAATATAAAAGTTTCTGGGTCACTAGGAAATTAGTCTAAAACAATGTGCTGACACTAGACATGACCATAAAAGTAATAATTTGCACTCCTGTGGCAATTTTGTTGTCAAATTTGAGATAGCTAAAAACTGAGAAATTTCAACAGGCGGCCGTTCATTGATTTTCCCCAAAATATAAAAGTTTCTGGATCACTAGGAAATTAGTCTAAAACAATGTGCTGACACTAGACATGACCATAAAAGTAATAATTTGCACTCCTGGGGCAATTTTGTTGACAAATTTGAGATAGCTAAAAACTGAGAAATTTCAACAGGCGGCCGGTCATCGATTTTTCCCAAAATATAAAAGTTTCTGGATCACTAGGAAATTAGTCTAAAACAATGTGCTGACACTAGACATGACCATAAAAGTAATAATTCGCACTCCTGTGGCAATTTTGTTGACAAATTTGAGACAGCTAAAAACTGAGAAATTTCAACAGGCGGCCGGTCATCGATTTTTCCCAAAATATAAAAGTTTCTGGATCACTAGGAAATTAGTCTAAAACAATGTGCTGACACTAGACATGACCATAAAAGTAATAATTTGCACTCCTGGGGCAATTTTGTTAACAAATTTGAGATAGCTAAAAACTGAGAAATTTCAACAGGCGGCCGATCATCGATTTTTCCCAAAATATAAAAGTTTCTGGATCACTAAGAAATTAGTCTAAAACAATGTGCTGACACTAGACATGACCATAAAAGTAATAATTTGCACTCCTGGGGCAATTTTATTGACAAATTTGAGATAGCTAAAAACTGAGAAATTTCAACAGGCGGCCGGTCATCGATTTTTCCCAAAATATAAAAGTTTCTGGATCACTAGGAAATTAGTCTAAAACAATGTGCTGACACTAGACATGACCATAAAAGTAATAATTTGCACTCCTGGGGCAATTTTGTTGACAAATTTGAGATAGCTAAAAACTGAGAAATTTCAACAGGCGGCCGTTCATCGATTTTTCCCAAAATATAAAAGTTTCTGGATCACTAGGAAATTAGTCTAAAACAATGTGCTGACACTAGACATGACCATAAAAGTAATAATTTGCACTCCTGTGGCAATTTTGTTGACAAATTTGAGATAGCTAAAAATAGAGAAATTTCAACAGGCGGCCGGTCATCGATTTTTCCCAAAATATAAAAGTTTCTGGATCACTAGGAAATTAGTCTAAAACAATGTGCTGACACTAGACATGACCATAAAAGTAATAATTTGCACTCCTGGGGCAATTTTGTTGACAAATTTGAGATAGCTAAAAACTGAGAAATTTCAACAGGCGGCCGTTCATCGATTTTTCCCAAAATATAAAAGTTTCTGGATCACTAGGAAATTAGTCTAAAACAATGTGCTGACACTAGACATGACCATAAAAGTAATAATTTGCACTCCTGTGGCAATTTTGTTGACAAATTTGAGATAGCTAAAAATAGAGAAATTTCAACAGGCGGCCGGTCATCGATTTTTCCCAAAATATAAAAGTTTCTGGATCACTAGGAAATTAGTCTAAAACAATGTGCTGACACTAGACATGACCATAAAAGTAATAATTTGCACTCCTGGGGCAATTTTGTTGACAAATTTGAGATAGCTAAAAACTGAGAAATTTCAACAGGCGGCCGGTCATCGATTTTTCCCAAAATATAAAAGTTTCTATATCACTAGGAAATTAGTCTAAAACAATGTGCTGACACTAGACATGACCATAAAAGTAATAATTTGCACTCCTGGGGCAATTTTGTTGACAAATTTGAGATAGCTAAAAACTGAGAAATTTCAACAGGCGGCCGTTCATCGATTTTTCCCAAAATATAAAAGTTTCTGGATCACTAGGAAATTAGTCTAAAACAATGTGCTGACACTAGACAATACCATAAAAGTAATAATTTGCACTCCTGGGGCAATTTAGTTGACAAATTTGAGATAGCTAAAAATAGAGAAATTTCAACAGGCGGCCGGTCATCGATTTTTCCCAAAATATAAAAGTTTCTGGATCACTAGGAAATTAGTCTAAAACAATGTGCTGACACTAGACATGACCATAAAAGTAATAATTTGCACTCCTGGGGCAATTTTGTTGACAAATTTGAGATAGCTAAAAACTGAGAAATTTCAACAGGCGGCCGGTCATCGATTTTTCCCAAAATATAAAAGTTTCTATATCACTAGGAAATTAGTCTAAAACAATGTGCTGACACTAGACATGACCATAAAAGTAATAATTTGCACTCCTGGGGCAATTTTGTTGACAAATTTGAGATAGCTAAAAATAGAGAAATTTCAACAGGCGGCCGGTCATCGATTTTTCCCAAAATATAAAAGTTTCTGGATCACTAGGAAATTAGTCTAAAACAATGTGCTGACACTAGACATGACCATAAAAGTAATAATTTGCACTCCTGTGGCAATTTTGTTGACAAATTTGAGATAGCTAAAAATAGAGAAATTTCAACAGGCGGCCGGTCATCGATTTTTCCCAAAATATAAAAGTTTCTGGATCACTAGGAAATTAGTCTAAAACAATGTGCTGACACTAGACATGACCATAAAAGTAATAATTTGCACTCCTGGGGCAATTTTGTTGACAAATTTGAGATAGCTAAAAACTGAGAAATTTCAACAGGCGGCCGGTCATCGATTTTTCCCAAAATATAAAAGTTTCTATATCACTAGGAAATTAGTCTAAAACAATGTGCTGACACTAGACATGACCATAAAAGTAATAATTTGCACTCCTGGGGCAATTTTGTTGACAAATTTGAGATAGCTAAAAACTGAGAAATTTCAACAGGCGGCCGGTCATCGATTTTTCCCAAAATATAAAAGTTTCTGGATCACTAGGAAATTAGTCTAAAACAATGTGCTGACACTAGACAATACCATAAAAGTAATAATTTGCACTCCTGGGGCAATTTTGTTGACAAATTTGAGATAGCTAAAAACTGAGAAATTTCAACAGGCGGCCGGTCATCGATTTTTCCCAAAATATAAAAGTTTCTATATCACTAGGAAATTAGTCTAAAACAATGTGCTGACACTAGACATGACCATAAAAGTAATAATTTGCACTCCTGGGGCAATTTTGTTGACAAATTTGAGATAGCTAAAAACTGAGAAATTTCAACAGGCGGCCGTTCATCGATTTTTCCCAAAATATAAAAGTTTCTGGATCACTAGGAAATTAGTCTAAAACAATGTGCTGACACTAGACAATACCATAAAAGTAATAATTTGCACTCCTGGGGCAATTTAGTTGACAAATTTGAGATAGCTAAAAATAGAGAAATTTCAACAGGCGGCCGGTCATCGATTTTTCCCAAAATATAAAAGTTTCTGGATCACTAGGAAATTAGTCTAAAACAATGTGCTGACACTAGACATGACCATAAAAGTAATAATTTGCACTCCTGGGGCAATTTTGTTGACAAATTTGAGATAGCTAAAAATAGAGAAATTTCAACAGGCGGCCGGTCATCGATTTTTCCAAAAATATAAAAGTTTCTGGATCACTAGGAAATTAGTCTAAAACAATGTGCTGACACTAGACATGACCATAAAAGTAATAATTTGCACTCCTGGGGCAATTTTGTTGACAAATTTGAGATAGCTAAAAACTGAGAAATTTCAACAGGCGGCCGTTCATCGATTTTTCCCAAAATATAAAAGTTTCTGGATCACTAGGAAATTAGTCTAAAACAATGTGCTGACACTAGACATGACCATAAAAGTAATAATTTGCACTCCTGTGGCAATTTTGTTGACAAATTTGAGATAGCTAAAAATAGAGAAATTTCAACAGGCGGCCGGTCATCGATTTTTCCCAAAATATAAAAGTTTCTGGATCACTAGGAAATTAGTCTAAAACAATGTGCTGACACTAGACATGACCATAAAAGTAATAATTTGCACTCCTGGGGCAATTTTGTTGACAAATTTGAGATAGCTAAAAACTGAGAAATTTCAACAGGCGGCCGGTCATCGATTTTTCCCAAAATATAAAAGTTTCTATATCACTAGGAAATTAGTCTAAAACAATGTGCTGACACTAGACATGACCATAAAAGTAATAATTTGCACTCCTGGGGCAATTTTGTTGACAAATTTGAGATAGCTAAAAACTGAGAAATTTCAACAGGCGGCCGTTCATCGATTTTTCCCAAAATATAAAAGTTTCTGGATCACTAGGAAATTAGTCTAAAACAATGTGCTGACACTAGACAATACCATAAAAGTAATAATTTGCACTCCTGGGGCAATTTAGTTGACAAATTTGAGATAGCTAAAAATAGAGAAATTTCAACAGGCGGCCGGTCATCGATTTTTCCCAAAATATAAAAGTTTCTGGATCACTAGGAAATTAGTCTAAAACAATGTGCTGACACTAGACATGACCATAAAAGTAATAATTTGCACTCCTGGGGCAATTTTGTTGACAAATTTGAGATAGCTAAAAACTGAGAAATTTCAACAGGCGGCCGGTCATCGATTTTTCCCAAAATATAAAAGTTTCTATATCACTAGGAAATTAGTCTAAAACAATGTGCTGACACTAGACATGACCATAAAAGTAATAATTTGCACTCCTGGGGCAATTTTGTTGACAAATTTGAGATAGCTAAAAATAGAGAAATTTCAACAGGCGGCCGGTCATCGATTTTTCCCAAAATATAAAAGTTTCTGGATCACTAGGAAATTAGTCTAAAACAATGTGCTGACACTAGACATGACCATAAAAGTAATAATTTGCACTCCTGTGGCAATTTTGTTGACAAATTTGAGATAGCTAAAAATAGAGAAATTTCAACAGGCGGCCGGTCATCGATTTTTCCCAAAATATAAAAGTTTCTGGATCACTAGGAAATTAGTCTAAAACAATGTGCTGACACTAGACATGACCATAAAAGTAATAATTTGCACTCCTGGGGCAATTTTGTTGACAAATTTGAGATAGCTAAAAACTGAGAAATTTCAACAGGCGGCCGGTCATCGATTTTTCCCAAAATATAAAAGTTTCTATATCACTAGGAAATTAGTCTAAAACAATGTGCTGACACTAGACATGACCATAAAAGTAATAATTTGCACTCCTGGGGCAATTTTGTTGACAAATTTGAGATAGCTAAAAACTGAGAAATTTCAACAGGCGGCCGTTCATCGATTTTTCCCAAAATATAAAAGTTTCTGGATCACTAGGAAATTAGTCTAAAACAATGTGCTGACACTAGACAATACCATAAAAGTAATAATTTGCACTCCTGGGGCAATTTAGTTGACAAATTTGAGATAGCTAAAAATAGAGAAATTTCAACAGGCGGCCGGTCATCGATTTTTCCCAAAATATAAAAGTTTCTGGATCACTAGGAAATTAGTCTAAAACAATGTGCTGACACTAGACATGACCATAAAAGTAATAATTTGCACTCCTGGGGCAATTTTGTTGACAAATTTGAGATAGCTAAAAACTGAGAAATTTCAACAGGCGGCCGTTCATCGATTTTTCCCAAAATATAAAAGTTTCTGGATCACTAGGAAATTAGTCTAAAACAATGTGCTGACACTAGACAATACCATAAAAGTAATAATTTGCACTCCTGGGGCAATTTTGTTGACAAATTTGAGATAGCTAAAAACTGAGAAATTTCAACAGGCGGCCGGTCATCGATTTTTCCCAAAATATAAAAGTTTCTATATCACTAGGAAATTAGTCTAAAACAATGTGCTGACACTAGACATGACCATAAAAGTAATAATTTGCACTCCTGGGGCAATTTTGTTGACAAATTTGAGATAGCTAAAAACTGAGAAATTTCAACAGGCGGCCGTTCATCGATTTTTCCCAAAATATAAAAGTTTCTGGATCACTAGGAAATTAGTCTAAAACAATGTGCTGACACTAGACAATACCATAAAAGTAATAATTTGCACTCCTGGGGCAATTTAGTTGACAAATTTGAGATAGCTAAAAATAGAGAAATTTCAACAGGCGGCCGGTCATCGATTTTTCCCAAAATATAAAAGTTTCTGGATCACTAGGAAATTAGTCTAAAACAATGTGCTGACACTAGACATGACCATAAAAGTAATAATTTGCACTCCTGGGGCAATTTTGTTGACAAATTTGAGATAGCTAAAAACTGAGAAATTTCAACACGCGGCCGGTCATCGATTTTTCCCAAAATATAAAAGTTTCTATATCACTAGGAAATTAGTCTAAAACAATGTGCTGACACTAGACATGACCATAAAAGTAATAATTTGCACTCCTGGGGCAATTTTGTTGACAAATTTGAGATAGCTAAAAATAGAGAAATTTCAACAGGCGGCCGGTCATCGATTTTTCCCAAAATATAAAAGTTTCTGGATCACTAGGAAATTAGTCTAAAACAATGTGCTGACACTAGACATGACCATAAAAGTAATAATTTGCACTCCTGTGGCAATTTTGTTGACAAATTTGAGATAGCTAAAAATAGAGAAATTTCAACAGGCGGCCGGTCATCGATTTTTCCCAAAATATAAAAGTTTCTGGATCACTAGGAAATTAGTCTAAAACAATGTGCTGACACTAGACATGACCATAAAAGTAATAATTTGCACTCCTGGGGCAATTTTGTTGACAAATTTGAGATAGCTAAAAACTGAGAAATTTCAACAGGCGGCCGGTCATCGATTTTTCCCAAAATATAAAAGTTTCTGGATCACTAGGAAATTAGTCTAAAACAATGTGCTGACACTAGACATGACCATAAAAGTAATAATTTGCACTCCTGGGGCAATTTTGTTGACAAATTTGAGATAGCTAAAAACTGAGAAATTTCAACAGGCGGCCGTTCATCGATTTTTCCCAAAATATAAAAGTTTCTGGATCACTAGGAAATTAGTCTAAAACAATGTGCTGACACTAGACAATACCATAAAAGTAATAATTTGCATCCCTGTGGCAATTTTGTTGACAAATTTGAGACAGCTAAAAATTGAGAAATGTCAACAGGCGGCCGGTCATCGATTTTTCCCAAAATATAAAAGTTTCTGGATCACTAGGAAATTAGTCTAAAACAATGTGCTGACACTAGACATGACCATAAAAGTAATAATTTGCACTCCTGGGGCAATTTTGTTGACAAATTTGAGATAGCTAAAAATAGAGAAATTTCAACAGGCGGCCGGTCATCGATTTTTCCCAAAATATAAAAGTTTCTGGATCACTAGGAAATTAGTCTAAAACAATGTGCTGACACTAGACATGACCATAAAAGTAATAATTTGCACTCCTGTGGCAATTTTGTTGACAAATTTGAGATAGCTAAAAATAGAGAAATTTCAACAGGCGGCCGGTCATCGATTTTTCCCAAAATATAAAAGTTTCTGGATCACTAGGAAATTAGTCTAAAACAATGTGCTGACACTAGACATGACCATAAAAGTAATAATTTGCACTCCTGGGGCAATTTTGTTGACAAATTTGAGATAGCTAAAAACTGAGAAATTTCAACAGGCGGCCGGTCATCGATTTTTCCCAAAATATAAAAGTTTCTATATCACTAGGAAATTAGTCTAAAACAATGTGCTGACACTAGACATGACCATAAAAGTAATAATTTGCACTCCTGGGGCAATTTTGTTGACAAATTTGAGATAGCTAAAAACTGAGAAATTTCAACAGGCGGCCGTTCATCGATTTTTCCCAAAATATAAAAGTTTCTGGATCACTAGGAAATTAGTCTAAAACAATGTGCTGACACTAGACAATACCATAAAAGTAATAATTTGCACTCCTGGGGCAATTTAGTTGACAAATTTGAGATAGCTAAAAATAGAGAAATTTCAACAGGCGGCCGGTCATCGATTTTTCCCAAAATATAAAAGTTTCTGGATCACTAGGAAATTAGTCTAAAACAATGTGCTGACACTAGACATGACCATAAAAGTAATAATTTGCACTCCTGGGGCAATTTTGTTGACAAATTTGAGATAGCTAAAAACTGAGAAATTTCAACAGGCGGCCGTTCATCGATTTTTCCCAAAATATAAAAGTTTCTGGATCACTAGGAAATTAGTCTAAAACAATGTGCTGACACTAGACAATACCATAAAAGTAATAATTTGCACTCCTGGGGCAATTTTGTTGACAAATTTGAGATAGCTAAAAACTGAGAAATTTCAACAGGCGGCCGGTCATCGATTTTTCCCAAAATATAAAAGTTTCTATATCACTAGGAAATTAGTCTAAAACAATGTGCTGACACTAGACATGACCATAAAAGTAATAATTTGCACTCCTGGGGCAATTTTGTTGACAAATTTGAGATAGCTAAAAACTGAGAAATTTCAACAGGCGGCCGTTCATCGATTTTTCCCAAAATATAAAAGTTTCTGGATCACTAGGAAATTAGTCTAAAACAATGTGCTGACACTAGACAATACCATAAAAGTAATAATTTGCACTCCTGGGGCAATTTAGTTGACAAATTTGAGATAGCTAAAAATAGAGAAATTTCAACAGGCGGCCGGTCATCGATTTTTCCCAAAATATAAAAGTTTCTGGATCACTAGGAAATTAGTCTAAAACAATGTGCTGACACTAGACATGACCATAAAAGTAATAATTTGCACTCCTGGGGCAATTTTGTTGACAAATTTGAGATAGCTAAAAACTGAGAAATTTCAACACGCGGCCGGTCATCGATTTTTCCCAAAATATAAAAGTTTCTATATCACTAGGAAATTAGTCTAAAACAATGTGCTGACACTAGACATGACCATAAAAGTAATAATTTGCACTCCTGGGGCAATTTTGTTGACAAATTTGAGATAGCTAAAAATAGAGAAATTTCAACAGGCGGCCGGTCATCGATTTTTCCCAAAATATAAAAGTTTCTGGATCACTAGGAAATTAGTCTAAAACAATGTGCTGACACTAGACATGACCATAAAAGTAATAATTTGCACTCCTGTGGCAATTTTGTTGACAAATTTGAGATAGCTAAAAATAGAGAAATTTCAACAGGCGGCCGGTCATCGATTTTTCCCAAAATATAAAAGTTTCTGGATCACTAGGAAATTAGTCTAAAACAATGTGCTGACACTAGACATGACCATAAAAGTAATAATTTGCACTCCTGGGGCAATTTTGTTGACAAATTTGAGATAGCTAAAAACTGAGAAATTTCAACAGGCGGCCGGTCATCGATTTTTCCCAAAATATAAAAGTTTCTGGATCACTAGGAAATTAGTCTAAAACAATGTGCTGACACTAGACATGACCATAAAAGTAATAATTTGCACTCCTGGGGCAATTTTGTTGACAAATTTGAGATAGCTAAAAACTGAGAAATTTCAACAGGCGGCCGTTCATCGATTTTTCCCAAAATATAAAAGTTTCTGGATCACTAGGAAATTAGTCTAAAACAATGTGCTGACACTAGACAATACCATAAAAGTAATAATTTGCATCCCTGTGGCAATTTTGTTGACAAATTTGAGACAGCTAAAAATTGAGAAATGTCAACAGGCGGCCGGTCATCGATTTTTCCCAAAATATAAAAGTTTCTGGATCACTAGGAAATTAGTCTAAAACAATGTGCTGACACTAGACATGACCATAAAAGTAATAATTTGCACTCCTGGGGCAATTTTGTTGACAAATTTGAGATAGCTTAAAATAGAGAAATTTCAACAGGCGGCCGGTCATCGATTTTTCCCAAAATATAAAAGTTTCTGGGTCACTAGGAAATTAGTCTAAAACAATGTGCTGACACTAGACATGACCATAAAAGTAATAATTTGCACTCCTGTGGCAATTTTGTTGTCAAATTTGAGATAGCGAAAAACTGAGAAATTTCAACAGGCGGCCGTTCATTGATTTTCCCCAAAATATAAAAGTTTCTGGATCACTAGGAAATTAGTCTAAAACAATGTGCTGACACTAGACATGACCATAAAAGTAATAATTTGCACTCCTGGGGCAATTTTGTTGACAAATTTGAGATAGCTAAAAACTGAGAAATTTCAACAGGCGGCCGGTCATCGATTTTTCCCAAAATATAAAAGTTTCTGGATCACTAGGAAATTAGTCTAAAACAATGTGCTGACACTAGACATGACCATAAAAGTAATAATTCGCACTCCTGTGGCAATTTTGTTGACAAATTTGAGACAGCTAAAAACTGAGAAATTTCAACAGGCGGCCGGTCATCGATTTTTCCCAAAATATAAAAGTTTCTGGATCACTAGGAAATTAGTCTAAAACAATGTGCTGACACTAGACATGACCATAAAAGTAATAATTTGCACTCCTGGGGCAATTTTGTTAACAAATTTGAGATAGCTAAAAACTGAGAAATTTCAACAGGCGGCCGATCATCGATTTTTCCCAAAATATAAAAGTTTCTGGATCACTAAGAAATTAGTCTAAAACAATGTGCTGACACTAGACATGACCATAAAAGTAATAATTTGCACTCCTGGGGCAATTTTATTGACAAATTTGACATAGCTAAAAACTGAGAAATTTCAACAGGCGGCCGGTCATCGATTTTTCCCAAAATATAAAAGTTTCTGGATCACTAGGAAATTAGTCTAAAACAATGTGCTGACACTAGACATGACCATAAAAGTAATAATTTGCACTCCTGGGGCAATTTTGTTGACAAATTTGAGATAGCTAAAAACTGAGAAATTTCAACAGGCGGCCGGTCATCGATTTTTCCCAAAATATAAAAGTTTCTATATCACTAGGAAATTAGTCTAAAACAATGTGCTGACACTAGACATGACCATAAAAGTAATAATTTGCACTCCTGGGGCAATTTTGTTGACAAATTTGAGATAGCTAAAAATAGAGAAATTTCAACAGGCGGCCGGTCATCGATTTTTCCCAAAATATAAAAGTTTCTGGATCACTAGGAAATTAGTCTAAAACAATGTGCTGACACTAGACATGACCATAAAAGTAATAATTTGCACTCCTGTGGCAATTTTGTTGACAAATTTGAGATAGCTAAAAATAGAGAAATTTCAACAGGCGGCCGGTCATCGATTTTTCCCAAAATATAAAAGTTTCTGGATCACTAGGAAATTAGTCTAAAACAATGTGCTGACACTAGACATGACCATAAAAGTAATAATTTGCACTCCTGGGGCAATTTTGTTGACAAATTTGAGATAGCTAAAAACTGAGAAATTTCAACAGGCGGCCGGTCATCGATTTTTCCCAAAATATAAAAGTTTCTATATCACTAGGAAATTAGTCTAAAACAATGTGCTGACACTAGACATGACCATAAAAGTAATAATTTGCACTCCTGGGGCAATTTTGTTGACAAATTTGAGATAGCTAAAAACTGAGAAATTTCAACAGGCGGCCGTTCATCGATTTTTCCCAAAATATAAAAGTTTCTGGATCACTAGGAAATTAGTCTAAAACAATGTGCTGACACTAGACAATACCATAAAAGTAATAATTTGCACTCCTGGGGCAATTTAGTTGACAAATTTGAGATAGCTAAAAATAGAGAAATTTCAACAGGCGGCCGGTCATCGATTTTTCCCAAAATATAAAAGTTTCTGGATCACTAGGAAATTAGTCTAAAACAATGTGCTGACACTAGACATGACCATAAAAGTAATAATTTGCACTCCTGGGGCAATTTTGTTGACAAATTTGAGATAGCTAAAAACTGAGAAATTTCAACAGGCGGCCGTTCATCGATTTTTCCCAAAATATAAAAGTTTCTGGATCACTAGGAAATTAGTCTAAAACAATGTGCTGACACTAGACAATACCATAAAAGTAATAATTTGCACTCCTGGGGCAATTTTGTTGACAAATTTGAGATAGCTAAAAACTGAGAAATTTCAACAGGCGGCCGGTCATCGATTTTTCCCAAAATATAAAAGTTTCTATATCACTAGGAAATTAGTCTAAAACAATGTGCTGACACTAGACATGACCATAAAAGTAATAATTTGCACTCCTGGGGCAATTTTGTTGACAAATTTGAGATAGCTAAAAACTGAGAAATTTCAACAGGCGGCCGTTCATCGATTTTTCCCAAAATATAAAAGTTTCTGGATCACTAGGAAATTAGTCTAAAACAATGTGCTGACACTAGACAATACCATAAAAGTAATAATTTGCACTCCTGGGGCAATTTAGTTGACAAATTTGAGATAGCTAAAAATAGAGAAATTTCAACAGGCGGCCGGTCATCGATTTTTCCCAAAATATAAAAGTTTCTGGATCACTAGGAAATTAGTCTAAAACAATGTGCTGACACTAGACAATACCATAAAAGTAATAATTTGCACTCCTGGGGCAATTTTGTTGACAAATTTGAGATAGCTAAAAACTGAGAAATTTCAACAGGCGGCCGGTCATCGATTTTTCCCAAAATATAAAAGTTTCTATATCACTAGGAAATTAGTCTAAAACAATGTGCTGACACTAGACATGACCATAAAAGTAATAATTTGCACTCCTGGGGCAATTTTGTTGACAAATTTGAGATAGCTAAAAACTGAGAAATTTCAACAGGCGGCCGTTCATCGATTTTTCCCAAAATATAAAAGTTTCTGGATCACTAGGAAATTAGTCTAAAACAATGTGCTGACACTAGACAATACCATAAAAGTAATAATTTGCACTCCTGGGGCAATTTAGTTGACAAATTTGAGATAGCTAAAAATAGAGAAATTTCAACAGGCGGCCGGTCATCGATTTTTCCCAAAATATAAAAGTTTCTGGATCACTAGGAAATTAGTCTAAAACAATGTGCTGACACTAGACATGACCATAAAAGTAATAATTTGCACTCCTGGGGCAATTTTGTTGACAAATTTGAGATAGCTAAAAACTGAGAAATTTCAACACGCGGCCGGTCATCGATTTTTCCCAAAATATAAAAGTTTCTATATCACTAGGAAATTAGTCTAAAACAATGTGCTGACACTAGACATGACCATAAAAGTAATAATTTGCACTCCTGGGGCAATTTTGTTGACAAATTTGAGATAGCTAAAAATAGAGAAATTTCAACAGGCGGCCGGTCATCGATTTTTCCCAAAATATAAAAGTTTCTGGATCACTAGGAAATTAGTCTAAAACAATGTGCTGACACTAGACATGACCATAAAAGTAATAATTTGCACTCCTGTGGCAATTTTGTTGACAAATTTGAGATAGCTAAAAATAGAGAAATTTCAACAGGCGGCCGGTCATCGATTTTTCCCAAAATATAAAAGTTTCTGGATCACTAGGAAATTAGTCTAAAACAATGTGCTGACACTAGACATGACCATAAAAGTAATAATTTGCACTCCTGGGGCAATTTTGTTGACAAATTTGAGATAGCTAAAAACTGAGAAATTTCAACAGGCGGCCGGTCATCGATTTTTCCCAAAATATAAAAGTTTCTGGATCACTAGGAAATTAGTCTAAAACAATGTGCTGACACTAGACATGACCATAAAAGTAATAATTTGCACTCCTGGGGCAATTTTGTTGACAAATTTGAGATAGCTAAAAACTGAGAAATTTCAACAGGCGGCCGTTCATCGATTTTTCCCAAAATATAAAAGTTTCTGGATCACTAGGAAATTAGTCTAAAACAATGTGCTGACACTAGACAATACCATAAAAGTAATAATTTGCATCCCTGTGGCAATTTTGTTGACAAATTTGAGACAGCTAAAAATTGAGAAATGTCAACAGGCGGCCGGTCATCGATTTTTCCCAAAATATAAAAGTTTCTGGATCACTAGGAAATTAGTCTAAAACAATGTGCTGACACTAGACATGACCATAAAAGTAATAATTTGCACTCCTGGGGCAATTTTGTTGACAAATTTGAGATAGCTTAAAATAGAGAAATTTCAACAGGCGGCCGGTCATCGATTTTTCCCAAAATATAAAAGTTTCTGGGTCACTAGGAAATTAGTCTAAAACAATGTGCTGACACTAGACATGACCATAAAAGTAATAATTTGCACTCCTGTGGCAATTTTGTTGTCAAATTTGAGATAGCGAAAAACTGAGAAATTTCAACAGGCGGCCGTTCATTGATTTTCCCCAAAATATAAAAGTTTCTGGATCACTAGGAAATTAGTCTAAAACAATGTGCTGACACTAGACATGACCATAAAAGTAATAATTTGCACTCCTGGGGCAATTTTGTTGACAAATTTGAGATAGCTAAAAACTGAGAAATTTCAACAGGCGGCCGGTCATCGATTTTTCCCAAAATATAAAAGTTTCTGGATCACTAGGAAATTAGTCTAAAACAATGTGCTGACACTAGACATGACCATAAAAGTAATAATTCGCACTCCTGTGGCAATTTTGTTGACAAATTTGAGACAGCTAAAAACTGAGAAATTTCAACAGGCGGCCGGTCATCGATTTTTCCCAAAATATAAAAGTTTCTGGATCACTAGGAAATTAGTCTAAAACAATGTGCTGACACTAGACATGACCATAAAAGTAATAATTTGCACTCCTGGGGCAATTTTGTTAACAAATTTGAGATAGCTAAAAACTGAGAAATTTCAACAGGCGGCCGATCATCGATTTTTCCCAAAATATAAAAGTTTCTGGATCACTAAGAAATTAGTCTAAAACAATGTGCTGACACTAGACATGACCATAAAAGTAATAATTTGCACTCCTGGGGCAATTTTATTGACAAATTTGACATAGCTAAAAACTGAGAAATTTCAACAGGCGGCCGGTCATCGATTTTTCCCAAAATATAAAAGTTTCTGGATCACTAGGAAATTAGTCTAAAACAATGTGCTGACACTAGACATGACCATAAAAGTAATAATTTGCACTCCTGGGGCAATTTTGTTGACAAATTTGAGATAGCTAAAAACTGAGAAATTTCAACAGGCGGCCGGTCATCGATTTTTCCCAAAATATAAAAGTTTCTATATCACTAGGAAATTAGTCTAAAACAATGTGCTGACACTAGACATGACCATAAAAGTAATAATTTGCACTCCTGGGGCAATTTTGTTGACAAATTTGAGATAGCTAAAAATAGAGAAATTTCAACAGGCGGCCGGTCATCGATTTTTCCCAAAATATAAAAGTTTCTGGATCACTAGGAAATTAGTCTAAAACAATGTGCTGACACTAGACATGACCATAAAAGTAATAATTTGCACTCCTGTGGCAATTTTGTTGACAAATTTGAGATAGCTAAAAATAGAGAAATTTCAACAGGCGGCCGGTCATCGATTTTTCCCAAAATATAAAAGTTTCTGGATCACTAGGAAATTAGTCTAAAACAATGTGCTGACACTAGACATGACCATAAAAGTAATAATTTGCACTCCTGGGGCAATTTTGTTGACAAATTTGAGATAGCTAAAAACTGAGAAATTTCAACAGGCGGCCGGTCATCGATTTTTCCCAAAATATAAAAGTTTCTATATCACTAGGAAATTAGTCTAAAACAATGTGCTGACACTAGACATGACCATAAAAGTAATAATTTGCACTCCTGGGGCAATTTTGTTGACAAATTTGAGATAGCTAAAAACTGAGAAATTTCAACAGGCGGCCGTTCATCGATTTTTCCCAAAATATAAAAGTTTCTGGATCACTAGGAAATTAGTCTAAAACAATGTGCTGACACTAGACAATACCATAAAAGTAATAATTTGCACTCCTGGGGCAATTTAGTTGACAAATTTGAGATAGCTAAAAATAGAGAAATTTCAACAGGCGGCCGGTCATCGATTTTTCCCAAAATATAAAAGTTTCTGGATCACTAGGAAATTAGTCTAAAACAATGTGCTGACACTAGACATGACCATAAAAGTAATAATTTGCACTCCTGGGGCAATTTTGTTGACAAATTTGAGATAGCTAAAAACTGAGAAATTTCAACAGGCGGCCGTTCATCGATTTTTCCCAAAATATAAAAGTTTCTGGATCACTAGGAAATTAGTCTAAAACAATGTGCTGACACTAGACAATACCATAAAAGTAATAATTTGCACTCCTGGGGCAATTTTGTTGACAAATTTGAGATAGCTAAAAACTGAGAAATTTCAACAGGCGGCCGGTCATCGATTTTTCCCAAAATATAAAAGTTTCTATATCACTAGGAAATTAGTCTAAAACAATGTGCTGACACTAGACATGACCATAAAAGTAATAATTTGCACTCCTGGGGCAATTTTGTTGACAAATTTGAGATAGCTAAAAACTGAGAAATTTCAACAGGCGGCCGTTCATCGATTTTTCCCAAAATATAAAAGTTTCTGGATCACTAGGAAATTAGTCTAAAACAATGTGCTGACACTAGACAATACCATAAAAGTAATAATTTGCACTCCTGGGGCAATTTAGTTGACAAATTTGAGATAGCTAAAAATAGAGAAATTTCAACAGGCGGCCGGTCATCGATTTTTCCCAAAATATAAAAGTTTCTGGATCACTAGGAAATTAGTCTAAAACAATGTGCTGACACTAGACATGACCATAAAAGTAATAATTTGCACTCCTGGGGCAATTTTGTTGACAAATTTGAGATAGCTAAAAACTGAGAAATTTCAACACGCGGCCGGTCATCGATTTTTCCCAAAATATAAAAGTTTCTATATCACTAGGAAATTAGTCTAAAACAATGTGCTGACACTAGACATGACCATAAAAGTAATAATTTGCACTCCTGGGGCAATTTTGTTGACAAATTTGAGATAGCTAAAAATAGAGAAATTTCAACAGGCGGCCGGTCATCGATTTTTCCCAAAATATAAAAGTTTCTGGATCACTAGGAAATTAGTCTAAAACAATGTGCTGACACTAGACATGACCATAAAAGTAATAATTTGCACTCCTGTGGCAATTTTGTTGACAAATTTGAGATAGCTAAAAATAGAGAAATTTCAACAGGCGGCCGGTCATCGATTTTTCCCAAAATATAAAAGTTTCTGGATCACTAGGAAATTAGTCTAAAACAATGTGCTGACACTAGACATGACCATAAAAGTAATAATTTGCACTCCTGGGGCAATTTTGTTGACAAATTTGAGATAGCTAAAAACTGAGAAATTTCAACAGGCGGCCGGTCATCGATTTTTCCCAAAATATAAAAGTTTCTGGATCACTAGGAAATTAGTCTAAAACAATGTGCTGACACTAGACATGACCATAAAAGTAATAATTTGCACTCCTGGGGCAATTTTGTTGACAAATTTGAGATAGCTAAAAACTGAGAAATTTCAACAGGCGGCCGTTCATCGATTTTTCCCAAAATATAAAAGTTTCTGGATCACTAGGAAATTAGTCTAAAACAATGTGCTGACACTAGACAATACCATAAAAGTAATAATTTGCATCCCTGTGGCAATTTTGTTGACAAATTTGAGACAGCTAAAAATTGAGAAATGTCAACAGGCGGCCGGTCATCGATTTTTCCCAAAATATAAAAGTTTCTGGATCACTAGGAAATTAGTCTAAAACAATGTGCTGACACTAGACATGACCATAAAAGTAATAATTTGCACTCCTGGGGCAATTTTGTTGACAAATTTGAGATAGCTTAAAATAGAGAAATTTCAACAGGCGGCCGGTCATCGATTTTTCCCAAAATATAAAAGTTTCTGGGTCACTAGGAAATTAGTCTAAAACAATGTGCTGACACTAGACATGACCATAAAAGTAATAATTCGCACTCCTGTGGCAATTTTGTTGACAAATTTGAGACAGCTAAAAACTGAGAAATTTCAACAGGCGGCCGGTCATCGATTTTTCCCAAAATATAAAAGTTTCTGGATCACTAGGAAATTAGTCTAAAACAATGTGCTGACACTAGACATGACCATAAAAGTAATAATTTGCACTCCTGGGGCAATTTTGTTAACAAATTTGAGATAGCTAAAAACTGAGAAATTTCAACAGGCGGCCGATCATCGATTTTTCCCAAAATATAAAAGTTTCTGGATCACTAAGAAATTAGTCTAAAACAATGTGCTGACACTAGACATGACCATAAAAGTAATAATTTGCACTCCTGGGGCAATTTTATTGACAAATTTGAGATAGCTAAAAACTGAGAAATTTCAACAGGCGGCCGGTCATCGATTTTTCCCAAAATATAAAAGTTTCTGGATCACTAGGAAATTAGTCTAAAACAATGTGCTGACACTAGACATGACCATAAAAGTAATAATTTGCACTCCTGGGGCAATTTTGTTGACAAATTTGAGATAGCTAAAAACTGAGAAATTTCAACAGGCGGCCGTTCATCGATTTTTCCCAAAATATAAAAGTTTCTGGATCACTAGGAAATTAGTCTAAAACAATGTGCTGACACTAGACATGACCATAAAAGTAATAATTTGCACTCCTGTGGCAATTTTGTTGACAAATTTGAGATAGCTAAAAATAGAGAAATTTCAACAGGCGGCCGGTCATCGATTTTTCCCAAAATATAAAAGTTTCTGGATCACTAGGAAATTAGTCTAAAACAATGTGCTGACACTAGACATGACCATAAAAGTAATAATTTGCACTCCTGGGGCAATTTTGTTGACAAATTTGAGATAGCTAAAAACTGAGAAATTTCAACAGGCGGCCGTTCATCGATTTTTCCCAAAATATAAAAGTTTCTGGATCACTAGGAAATTAGTCTAAAACAATGTGCTGACACTAGACAATACCATAAAAGTAATAATTTGCACTCCTGGGGCAATTTAGTTGACAAATTTGAGATAGCTAAAAATAGAGAAATTTCAACAGGCGGCCGGTCATTGATTTTTCCCAAAATATAAAAGTTTCTGGATCACTAGGAAATTAGTCTAAAACAATGTGCTGACACTAGACATGACCATAAAAGTAATAATTTGCACTCCTGGGGCAATTTTGTTGACAAATTTGAGATAGCTAAAAACTGAGAAATTTCAACAGGCGGCCGGTCATCGATTTTTCCCAAAATATAAAAGTTTCTATATCACTAGGAAATTAGTCTAAAACAATGTGCTGACACTAGACATGACCATAAAAGTAATAATTTGCACTCCTGGGGCAATTTTGTTGACAAATTTGAGATAGCTAAAAATAGAGAAATTTCAACAGGCGGCCGGTCATCGATTTTTCCCAAAATATAAAAGTTTCTGGATCACTAGGAAATTAGTCTAAAACAATGTGCTGACACTAGACATGACCATAAAAGTAATAATTTGCACTCCTGTGGCAATTTTGTTGACAAATTTGAGATAGCTAAAAATAGAGAAATTTCAACAGGCGGCCGGTCATCGATTTTTCCCAAAATATAAAAGTTTCTGGATCACTAGGAAATTAGTCTAAAACAATGTGCTGACACTAGACATGATCATAAAAGTAATAATTTGCACTCCTGGGGCAATTTTGTTGACAAATTTGAGATAGCTAAAAACTTAGAAATTTCAACAGGCGGCCGGTCATCGATTTTTCCCAAAATATAAAAGTTTCTATATCACTAGGAAATTAGTCTAAAACAATGTGCTGACACTAGACATGACCATAAAAGTAATAATTTGCACTCCTGTGGCAATTTTGTTGACAAATTTGAGATAGCTAAAAATAGAGAAATTTCAACAGGCGGCCGGTCATCGATTTTTCCCAAAATATAAAAGTTTCTGGATCACTAGGAAATTAGTCTAAAACAATGTGCTGACACTAGACATGACCATAAAAGTAATAATTTGCACTCCTGGGGCAATTTTGTTGACAAATTTGAGATAGCTAAAAATAGAGAAATTTCAACAGGCGGCCGGTCATCGATTTTTCCCAAAATATAAAAGTTTCTGGATCACTAGGAAATTAGTCTAAAACAATGTGCTGACACTAGACATGACCATAAAAGTAATAATTTGCACTCCTGGGGCAATTTTGTTGACAAATTTGAGATAGCTAAAAACTGAGAAATTTCAACAGGCGGCCGTTCATCGATTTTTCCCAAAATATAAAAGTTTCTGGATCACTAGGAAATTAGTCTAAAACAATGTGCTGACACTAGACATGACCATAAAAGTAATAATTTGCACTCCTGTGGCAATTTTGTTGACAAATTTGAGATAGCTAAAAATAGAGAAATTTCAACAGGCGGCCGGTCATCGATTTTTCCCAAAATATAAAAGTTTCTGGATCACTAGGAAATTAGTCTAAAACAATGTGCTGACACTAGACATGACCAAAAAAGTAATAATTTGCACTCCTGGGGCAATTTTGTTGACAAATTTGAGATAGCTAAAAACTGAGAAATTTCAACAGGCGGCCGGTCATCGATTTTTCCCAAAATATAAAAGTTTCTATATCACTAGGAAATTAGTCTAAAACAATGTGCTGACACTAGACATGACCATAAAAGTAATAATTTGCACTCCTGGGGCAATTTTGTTGACAAATTTGAGATAGCTAAAAACTGAGAAATTTCAACAGGCGGCCGGTCATCGATTTTCCCCAAAATATAAAAGTTTCTGGATCACTAGGAAATTAGTCTAAAACAATGTGCTGACACTAGACATGACCATAAAAGTAATAATTTGCACTCCTGGGGCAATTTTGTTGACAAATTTGAGATAGCTAAAAACTGAGAAATTTCAACAGGCGGCCGTTCATCGATTTTTCCCAAAATATAAAAGTTTCTGGATCACTAGGAAATTAGTCTAAAACAATGTGCTGACACTAGACAATACCATAAAAGTAATAATTTGCATCCCTGTGGCAATTTTGTTGACAAATTTGAGACAGCTAAAAATTGAGAAATGTCAACAGGCGGCCGGTCATCGATTTTTCCCAAAATATAAAAGTTTCTGGATCACTAGGAAATTAGTCTAAAACAATGTGCTGACACTAGACATGACCATAAAAGTAATAATTTGCACTCCTGGGGCAATTTTGTTGACAAATTTGAGATAGCTTAAAATAGAGAAATTTCAACAGGCGGCCGGTCATCGATTTTTCCCAAAATATAAAAGTTTCTGGGTCACTAGGAAATTAGTCTAAAACAATGTGCTGACACTAGACATGACCATAAAAGTAATAATTTGCACTCCTGTGGCAATTTTGTTGTCAAATTTGAGATAGCTAAAAACTGAGAAATTTCAACAGGCGGCCGTTCATTGATTTTCCCCAAAATATAAAAGTTTCTGGATCACTAGGAAATTAGTCTAAAACAATGTGCTGACACTAGACATGACCATAAAAGTAATAATTTGCACTCCTGGGGCAATTTTGTTGACAAATTTGAGATAGCTAAAAACTGAGAAATTTCAACAGGCGGCCGGTCATCGATTTTTCCCAAAATATAAAAGTTTCTGGATCACTAGGAAATTAGTCTAAAACAATGTGCTGACACTAGACATGACCATAAAAGTAATAATTTGCACTCCTGTGGCAATTTTGTTGACAAATTTGAGACAGCTAAAAACTGAGAAATTTCAACAGGCGGCCGGTCATCGATTTTTCCCAAAATATAAAAGTTTCTGGATCACTAGGAAATTAGTCTAAAACAATGTGCTGACACTAGACATGACCATAAAAGTAATAATTTGCACTCCTGGGGCAATTTTGTTGACAAATTTGAGATAGCTAAAAACTGAGAAATTTCAACAGGCGGCCGATCATCGATTTTTCCCAAAATATAAAAGTTTCTGGATCACTAAGAAATTAGTCTAAAACAATGTGCTGACACTAGACATGACCATAAAAGTAATAATTTGCACTCCTGGGGCAATTTTATTGACAAATTTGAGATAGCTAAAAACTGAGAAATTTCAACAGGCGGCCGGTCATCGATTTTTCCCAAAATATAAAAGTTTCTGGATCACTAGGAAATTAGTCTAAAACAATGTGCTGACACTAGACATGACCATAAAAGTAATAATTTGCACTCCTGGGGCAATTTTGTTGACAAATTTGAGATAGCTAAAAACTGAGAAATTTCAACAGGCGGCCGTTCATCGATTTTTCCCAAAATATAAAAGTTTCTGGATCACTAGGAAATTAGTCTAAAACAATGTGCTGACACTAGACATGACCATAAAAGTAATAATTTGCACTCCTGTGGCAATTTTGTTGACAAATTTGAGATAGCTAAAAATAGAGAAATTTCAACAGGCGGCCGGTCATCGATTTTTCCCAAAATATAAAAGTTTCTGGATCACTAGGAAATTAGTCTAAAACAATGTGCTGACACTAGACATGACCATAAAAGTAATAATTTGCACTCCTGGGGCAATTTTGTTGACAAATTTGAGATAGCTAAAAACTGAGAAATTTCAACAGGCGGCCGTTCATCGATTTTTCCCAAAATATAAAAGTTTCTGGATCACTAGGAAATTAGTCTAAAACAATGTGCTGACACTAGACAATACCATAAAAGTAATAATTTGCACTCCTGGGGCAATTTAGTTGACAAATTTGAGATAGCTAAAAATAGAGAAATTTCAACAGGCGGCCGGTCATCGATTTTTCCCAAAATATAAAAGTTTCTGGATCACTAGGAAATTAGTCTAAAACAATGTGCTGACACTAGACATGACCATAAAAGTAATAATTTGCACTCCTGGGGCAATTTTGTTGACAAATTTGAGATAGCTAAAAACTGAGAAATTTCAACAGGCGGCCGGTCATCGATTTTTCCCAAAATATAAAAGTTTCTATATCACTAGGAAATTAGTCTAAAACAATGTGCTGACACTAGACGTGACCATAAAAGTAATAATTTGCACTCCTGGGGCAATTTTGTTGACAAATTTGAGATAGCTAAAAATAGAGAAATTTCAACAGGCGGCCGGTCATCGATTTTTCCCAAAATATAAAAGTTTCTGGATCACTAGGAAATTAGTCTAAAACAATGTGCTGACACTAGACATGACCATAAAAGTAATAATTTGCACTCCTGTGGCAATTTTGTTGACAAATTTGAGATAGCTAAAAATAGAGAAATTTCAACAGGCGGCCGGTCATCGATTTTTCCCAAAATATAAAAGTTTCTGGATCACTAGGAAATTAGTCTAAAACAATGTGCTGACACTAGACATGATCATAAAAGTAATAATTTGCACTCCTGGGGCAATTTTGTTGACAAATTTGAGATAGCTAAAAACTGAGAAATTTCAACAGGCGGCCGGTCATCGATTTTTCCCAAAATATAAAAGTTTCTATATCACTAGGAAATTAGTCTAAAACAATGTGCTGACACTAGACATGACCATAAAAGTAATAATTTGCACTCCTGGGGCAATTTTGTTGACAAATTTGAGATAGCTAAAAACTGAGAAATTTCAACAGGCGGCCGGTCATCGATTTTTCCCAAAATATAAAAGTTTCTGGATCACTAGGAAATTAGTCTAAAACAATGTGCTGACACTAGACATGACCATAAAAGTAATAATTTGCACTCCTGGGGCAATTTTGTTGACAAATTTGAGATAGCTAAAAACTGAGAAATTTCAACAGGCGGCCGTTCATCGATTTTTCCCAAAATATAAAAGTTTCTGGATCACTAGGAAATTAGTCTAAAACAATGTGCTGACACTAGACAATACCATAAAAGTAATAATTTGCATCCCTGTGGCAATTTTGTTGACAAATTTGAGACAGCTAAAAATTGAGAAATGTCAACAGGCGGCCGGTCATCGATTTTTCCCAAAATATAAAAGTTTCTGGATCACTAGGAAATTAGTCTAAAACAATGTGCTGACACTAGACATGACCATAAAAGTAATAATTTGCACTCCTGGGGCAATTTTGTTGACAAATTTGAGATAGCTTAAAATAGAGAAATTTCAACAGGCGGCCGGTCATCGATTTTTCCCAAAATATAAAAGTTTCTGGGTCACTAGGAAATTAGTCTAAAACAATGTGCTGACACTAGACATGACCATAAAAGTAATAATTTGCACTCCTGTGGCAATTTTGTTGTCAAATTTGAGATAGCTAAAAATTGAGAAATTTCAACAGGCGGCCGTTCATTGATTTTCCCCAAAATATAAAAGTTTCTGGATCACTAGGAAATTAGTCTAAAACAATGTGCTGACACTAGACATGACCATAAAAGTAATAATTTGCACTCCTGGGGCAATTTTGTTGACAAATTTGAGATAGCTAAAAACTGAGAAATTTCAACAGGCGGCCGGTCATCGATTTTTCCCAAAATATAAAAGTTTCTGGATCACTAGGAAATTAGTCTAAAACAATGTGCTGACACTAGACATGACCATAAAAGTAATAATTTGCACTCCTGTGGCAATTTTGTTGACAAATTTGAGACAGCTAAAAACTGAGAAATTTCAACAGGCGGCCGGTCATCGATTTTTCCCAAAATATAAAAGTTTCTGGATCACTAGGAAATTAGTCTAAAACAATGTGCTGACACTAGACATGACCATAAAAGTAATAATTTGCACTCCTGGGGCAATTTTGTTGACAAATTTGAGATAGCTAAAAACTGAGAAATTTCAACAGGCGGCCGATCATCGATTTTTCCCAAAATATAAAAGTTTCTGGATCACTAAGAAATTAGTCTAAAACAATGTGCTGACACTAGACATGACCATAAAAGTAATAATTTGCACTCCTGGGGCAATTTTATTGACAAATTTGAGATAGCTAAAAACTGAGAAATTTCAACAGGCGGCCGGTCATCGATTTTTCCCAAAATATAAAAGTTTCTGGATCACTAGGAAATTAGTCTAAAACAATGTGCTGACACTAGACATGACCATAAAAGTAATAATTTGCACTCCTGGGGCAATTTTGTTGACAAATTTGAGATAGCTAAAAACTGAGAAATTTCAACAGGCGGCCGTTCATCGATTTTTCCCAAAATATAAAAGTTTCTGGATCACTAGGAAATTAGTCTAAAACAATGTGCTGACACTAGACATGACCATAAAAGTAATAATTTGCACTCCTGTGGCAATTTTGTTGACAAATTTGAGATAGCTAAAAATAGAGAAATTTCAACAGGCGGCCGGTCATCGATTTTTCCCAAAATATAAAAGTTTCTGGATCACTAGGAAATTAGTCTAAAACAATGTGCTGACACTAGACATGACCATAAAAGTAATAATTTGCACTCCTGGGGCAATTTTGTTGACAAATTTGAGATAGCTAAAAATAGAGAAATTTCAACAGGCGGCCGGTCATCGATTTTTCCCAAAATATAAAAGTTTCTGGATCACTAGGAAATTAGTCTAAAACAATGTGCTGACACTAGACATGACCATAAAAGTAATAATTTGCACTCCTGTGGCAATTTTGTTGACAAATTTGAGATAGCTAAAAATAGAGAAATTTCAACAGGCGGCCGGTCATCGATTTTTCCCAAAATATAAAAGTTTCTGGATCACTAGGAAATTAGTCTAAAACAATGTGCTGACACTAGACATGATCATAAAAGTAATAATTTGCACTCCTGGGGCAATTTTGTTGACAAATTTGAGATAGCTAAAAACTGAGAAATTTCAACAGGCGGCCGGTCATCGATTTTTCCCAAAATATAAAAGTTTCTATATCACTAGGAAATTAGTCTAAAACAATGTGCTGACACTAGACATGACCATAAAAGTAATAATTTGCACTCCTGGGGCAATTTTGTTGACAAATTTGAGATAGCTAAAAACTGAGAAATTTCAACAGGCGGCCGGTCATCGATTTTTCCCAAAATATAAAAGTTTCTGGATCACTAGGAAATTAGTCTAAAACAATGTGCTGACACTAGACATGACCATAAAAGTAATAATTTGCACTCCTGGGGCAATTTTGTTGACAAATTTGAGATAGCTAAAAACTGAGAAATTTCAACAGGCGGCCGTTCATCGATTTTTCCCAAAATATAAAAGTTTCTGGATCACTAGGAAATTAGTCTAAAACAATGTGCTGACACTAGACAATACCATAAAAGTAATAATTTGCATCCCTGTGGCAATTTTGTTGACAAATTTGAGACAGCTAAAAATTGAGAAATGTCAACAGGCGGCCGGTCATCGATTTTTCCCAAAATATAAAAGTTTCTGGATCACTAGGAAATTAGTCTAAAACAATGTGCTGACACTAGACATGACCATAAAAGTAATAATTTGCACTCCTGGGGCAATTTTGTTGACAAATTTGAGATAGCTTAAAATAGAGAAATTTCAACAGGCGGCCGGTCATCGATTTTTCCCAAAATATAAAAGTTTCTGGGTCACTAGGAAATTAGTCTAAAACAATGTGCTGACACTAGACATGACCATAAAAGTAATAATTTGCACTCCTGTGGCAATTTTGTTGTCAAATTTGAGATAGCTAAAAATTGAGAAATTTCAACAGGCGGCCGTTCATTGATTTTCCCCAAAATATAAAAGTTTCTGGATCACTAGGAAATTAGTCTAAAACAATGTGCTGACACTAGACATGACCATAAAAGTAATAATTTGCACTCCTGGGGCAATTTTGTTGACAAATTTGAGATAGCTAAAAACTGAGAAATTTCAACAGGCGGCCGGTCATCGATTTTTCCCAAAATATAAAAGTTTCTGGATCACTAGGAAATTAGTCTAAAACAATGTGCTGACACTAGACATGACCATAAAAGTAATAATTTGCACTCCTGTGGCAATTTTGTTGACAAATTTGAGACAGCTAAAAACTGAGAAATTTCAACAGGCGGCCGGTCATCGATTTTTCCCAAAATATAAAAGTTTCTGGATCACTAGGAAATTAGTCTAAAACAATGTGCTGACACTAGAC
The DNA here is from genome assembly GCA_963921405.1 of Cepaea hortensis. Classification (NCBI taxonomy): domain Eukaryota; kingdom Metazoa; phylum Mollusca; class Gastropoda; order Stylommatophora; family Helicidae; genus Cepaea; species Cepaea hortensis. Next base: position 36,325,251 of record OY992889.1, read on the forward strand.
ATGACCATAAAAGTAATAATTTGCACTCCTGGGGCAATTTTGTTGACAAATTTGAGATAGCTAAAAACTGAGAAATTTCAACAGGCGGCCGATCATCGATTTTTCCCAAAATATAAAAGTTTCTGGATCACTAAGAAATTAGTCTAAAACAATGTGCTGACACTAGACATGACCATAAAAGTAATAATTTGCACTCCTGGGGCAATTTTATTGACAAATTTGAGATAGCTAAAAACTGAGAAATTTCAACAGGCGGCCGGTCATCGATTTTTCCCAAAATATAAAAGTTTCTGGATCACTAGGAAATTAGTCTAAAACAATGTGCTGACACTAGACATGACCATAAAAGTAATAATTTGCACTCCTGGGGCAATTTTGTTGACAAATTTGAGATAGCTAAAAACTGAGAAATTTCAACAGGCGGCCGTTCATCGATTTTTCCCAAAATATAAAAGTTTCTGGATCACTAGGAAATTAGTCTAAAACAATGTGCTGACACTAGACATGACCATAAAAGTAATAATTTGCACTCCTGTGGCAATTTTGTTGACAAATTTGAGATAGCTAAAAATAGAGAAATTTCAACAGGCGGCCGGTCATCGATTTTTCCCAAAATATAAAAGTTTCTGGATCACTAGGAAATTAGTCTAAAACAATGTGCTGACACTAGACATGACCATAAAAGTAATAATTTGCACTCCTGGGGCAATTTTGTTGACAAATTTGAGATAGCTAAAAACTGAGAAATTTCAACAGGCGGCCGTTCATCGATTTTTCCCAAAATATAAAAGTTTCTGGATCACTAGGAAATTAGTCTAAAACAATGTGCTGACACTAGACATGACCATAAAAGTAATAATTTGCACTCCTGGGGCAATTTTGTTGACAAATTTGAGATAGCTAAAAACTGAGAAATTTCAACAGGCGGCCGGTCATCGATTTTTCCCAAAATATAAAAGTTTCTATATCACTAGGAAATTAGTCTAAAACAATGTGCTGACACTAGACATGACCATAAAAGTAATAATTTGCACTCCTGGGGCAATTTTGTTGACAAATTTGAGATAGCTAAAAACTGAGAAATTTCAACAGGCGGCCGGTCATCGATTTTTCCCAAAATATAAAAGTTTCTGGATCACTAGGAAATTAGTCTAAAACAATGTGCTGACACTAGACATGACCATAAAAGTAATAATTTGCACTCCTGGGGCAATTTTGTTGACAAATTTGAGATAGCTAAAAACTGAGAAATTTCAACAGGCGGCCGTTCATCGATTTTTCCCAAAATATAAAAGTTTCTGGATCACTAGGAAATTAGTCTAAAACAATGTGCTGACACTAGACAATACCATAAAAGTAATAATTTGCATCCCTGTGGCAATTTTGTTGACAAATTTGAGACAGCTAAAAATTGAGAAATGTCAACAGGCGGCCGGTCATCGATTTTTCCCAAAATATAAAAGTTTCTGGATCACTAGGAAATTAGTCTAAAACAATGTGCTGACACTAGACATGACCATAAAAGTAATAATTTGCACTCCTGGGGCAATTTTGTTGACAAATTTGAGATAGCTTAAAATAGAGAAATTTCAACAGGCGGCCGGTCATCGATTTTTCCCAAAATATAAAAGTTTCTGGGTCACTAGGAAATTAGTCTAAAACAATGTGCTGACACTAGACATGACCATAAAAGTAATAATTTGCACTCCTGTGGCAATTTTGTTGTCAAATTTGAGATAGCTAAAAACTGAGAAATTTCAACAGGCGGCCGTTCATTGATTTTCCCCAAAATATAAAAGTTTCTGGATCACTAGGAAATTAGTCTAAAACAATGTGCTGACACTAGACATGACCATAAAAGTAATAATTTGCACTCCTAGGGCAATTTTGTTGACAAATTTGAGATAGCTAAAAACTGAGAAATTTCAACAGGCGGCCGATCATCGATTTTTCCCAAAATATAAAAGTTTCTGGATCACTAAGAAATTAGTCTAAAACAATGTGCTGACACTAGACATGACCATAAAAGTAATAATTTGCACTCCTGGGGCAATTTTATTGACAAATTTGAGATAGCTAAAAACTGAGAAATTTCAACAGGCGGCCGGTCATCGATTTTTCCCAAAATATAAAAGTTTCTGGATCACTAGGAAATTAGTCTAAAACAATGTGCTGACACTAGACATGACCATAAAAGTAATAATTTGCACTCCTGGGGCAATTTTGTTGACAAATTTGAGATAGCTAAAAACTGAGAAATTTCAACAGGCGGCCGTTCATCGATTTTTCCCAAAATATAAAAGTTTCTGGATCACTAGGAAATTAGTCTAAAACAATGTGCTGACACTAGACATGACCATAAAAGTAATAATTTGCACTCCTGTGGCAATTTTGTTGACAAATTTGAGATAGCTAAAAATAGAGAAATTTCAACAGGCGGCCGGTCATCGATTTTTCCCAAAATATAAAAGTTTCTGGATCACTAGGAAATTAGTCTAAAACAATGTGCTGACACTAGACATGACCATAAAAGTAATAATTTGCACTCCTGGGGCAATTTTGTTGACAAATTTGAGATAGCTAAAAACTGAGAAATTTCAACAGGCGGCCGGTCATCGATTTTTCCCAAAATATAAAAGTTTCTATATCACTAGGAAATTAGTCTAAAACAATGTGCTGACACTAGACATGACCATAAAAGTAATAATTTGCACTCCTGGGGCAATTTTGTTGACAAATTTGAGATAGCTAAAAACTGAGAAATTTCAACAGGCGGCCGTTCATCGATTTTTCCCAAAATATAAAAGTTTCTGGATCACTAGGAAATTAGTCTAAAACAATGTGCTGACACTAGACAATACCATAAAAGTAATAATTTGCACTCCTGGGGCAATTTAGTTGACAAATTTGAGATAGCTAAAAATAGAGAAATTTCAACAGGCGGCCGGTCATCGATTTTTCCCAAAATATAAAAGTTTCTGGATCACTAGGAAATTAGTCTAAAACAATGTGCTGACACTAGACATGACCATAAAAGTAATAATTTGCACTCCTGGGGCAATTTTGTTGACAAATTTGAGATAGCTAAAAATAGAGAAATTTCAACAGGCGGCCGGTCATCGATTTTTCCCAAAATATAAAAGTTTCTGGATCACTAGGAAATTAGTCTAAAACAATGTGCTGACACTAGACATGACCATAAAAGTAATAATTTGCACTCCTGTGGCAATTTTGTTGACAAATTTGAGATAGCTAAAAATAGAGAAATTTCAACAGGCGGCCGGTGATCGATTTTTCCCAAAATATAAAAGTTTCTGGATCACTAGGAAATTAGTCTAAAACAATGTGCTGACACTAGACATGATCATAAAAGTAATAATTTGCACTCCTGGGGCAATTTTGTTGACAAATTTGAGATAGCTAAAAACTGAGAAATTTCAACAGGCGGCCGGTCATCGATTTTTCCCAAAATATAAAAGTTTCTATATCACTAGGAAATTAGTCTAAAACAATGTGCTGACACTAGACATGACCATAAAAGTAATAATTTGCACTCCTGGGGCAATTTTGTTGACAAATTTGAGATAGCTAAAAACTGAGAAATTTCAACAGGCGGCCGGTCATCGATTTTTCCCAAAATATAAAAGTTTCTGGATCACTAGGAAATTAGTCTAAAACAATGTGCTGACACTAGACATGACCATAAAAGTAATAATTTGCACTCCTGGGGCAATTTTGTTGACAAATTTGAGATAGCTAAAAACTGAGAAATTTCAACAGGCGGCCGTTCATCGATTTTTCCCAAAATATAAAAGTTTCTGGATCACTAGGAAATTAGTCTAAAACAATGTGCTGACACTAGACAATACCATAAAAGTAATAATTTGCATCCCTGTGGCAATTTTGTTGACAAATTTGAGACAGCTAAAAATTGAGAAATGTCAACAGGCGGCCGGTCATCGATTTTTCCCAAAATATAAAAGTTTCTGGATCACTAGGAAATTAGTCTAAAACAATGTGCTGACACTAGACATGACCATAAAAGTAATAATTTGCACTCCTGGGGCAATTTTGTTGACAAATTTGAGATAGCTTAAAATAGAGAAATTTCAACAGGCGGCCGGTCATCGATTTTTCCCAAAATATAAAAGTTTCTGGGTCACTAGGAAATTAGTCTAAAACAATGTGCTGACACTAGACATGACCATAAAAGTAATAATTTGCACTCCTGTGGCAATTTTGTTGTCAAATTTGAGATAGCTAAAAACTGAGAAATTTCAACAGGCGGCCGTTCATTGATTTTCCCCAAAATATAAAAGTTTCTGGATCACTAGGAAATTAGTCTAAAACAATGTGCTGACACTAGACATGACCATAAAAGTAATAATTTGCACTCCTGGGGCAATTTTGTTGACAAATTTGAGATAGCTAAAAACTGAGAAATTTCAACAGGCGGCCGGTCATCGATTTTTCCCAAAATATAAAAGTTTCTGGATCACTAGGAAATTAGTCTAAAACAATGTGCTGACACTAGACATGACCATAAAAGTAATAATTTGCACTCCTGTGGCAATTTTGTTGACAAATTTGAGACAGCTAAAAACTGAGAAATTTCAACAGGCGGCCGGTCATCGATTTTTCCCAAAATATAAAAGTTTCTGGATCACTAGGAAATTAGTCTAAAACAATGTGCTGACACTAGACATGACCATAAAAGTAATAATTTGCACTCCTGGGGCAATTTTGTTGACAAATTTGAGATAGCTAAAAACTGAGAAATTTCAACAGGCGGCCGATCATCGATTTTTCCCAAAATATAAAAGTTTCTGGATCACTAAGAAATTAGTCTAAAACAATGTGCTGACACTAGACATGACCATAAAAGTAATAATTTGCACTCCTGGGGCAATTTTATTGACAAATTTGAGATAGCTAAAAACTGAGAAATTTCAACAGGCGGCCGGTCATCGATTTTTCCCAAAATATAAAAGTTTCTGGATCACTAGGAAATTAGTCTAAAACAATGTGCTGACACTAGACATGACCATAAAAGTAATAATTTGCACTCCTGGGGCAATTTTGTTGACAAATTTGAGATAGCTAAAAACTGAGAAATTTCAACAGGCGGCCGTTCATCGATTTTTCCCAAAATATAAAAGTTTCTGGATCACTAGGAAATTAGTCTAAAACAATGTGCTGACACTAGACATGACCATAAAAGTAATAATTTGCACTCCTGGGGCAATTTTGTTGACAAATTTGAGATAGCTTAAAATAGAGAAATTTCAACAGGCGGCCGGTCATCGATTTTTCCCAAAATATAAAAGTTTCTGGGTCACTAGGAAATTAGTCTAAAACAATGTGCTGACACTAGACATGACCATAAAAGTAATAATTTGCACTCCTGTGGCAATTTTGTTGTCAAATTTGAGATAGCTAAAAATTGAGAAATTTCAACAGGCGGCCGTTCATTGATTTTCCCCAAAATATAAAAGTTTCTGGATCACTAGGAAATTAGTCTAAAACAATGTGCTGACACTAGACATGACCATAAAAGTAATAATTTGCACTCCTGGGGCAATTTTGTTGACAAATTTGAGATAGCTAAAAACTGAGAAATTTCAACAGGCGGCCGGTCATCGATTTTTCCCAAAATATAAAAGTTTCTGGATCACTAGGAAATTAGTCTAAAACAATGTGCTGACACTAGACATGACCATAAAAGTAATAATTTGCACTCCTGTGGCAATTTTGTTGACAAATTTGAGACAGCTAAAAACTGAGAAATTTCAACAGGCGGCCGGTCATCGATTTTTCCCAAAATATAAAAGTTTCTGGATCACTAGGAAATTAGTCTAAAACAATGTGCTGACACTAGACATGACCATAAAAGTAATAATTTGCACTCCTGGGGCAATTTTGTTGACAAATTTGAGATAGCTAAAAACTGAGAAATTTCAACAGGCGGCCGTTCATCGATTTTTCCCAAAATATAAAAGTTTCTGGATCACTAGGAAATTAGTCTAAAACAATGTGCTGACACTAGACATGACCATAAAAGTAATAATTTGCACTCCTGTGGCAATTTTGTTGACAAATTTGAGATAGCTAAAAATAGAGAAATTTCAACAGGCGGCCGGTCATCGATTTTTCCCAAAATATAAAAGTTTCTGGATCACTAGGAAATTAGTCTAAAACAATGTGCTGACACTAGACATGACCATAAAAGTAATAATTTGCACTCCTGGGGCAATTTTGTTGACAAATTTGAGATAGCTAAAAACTGAGAAATTTCAACAGGCGGCCGGTCATCGATTTTTCCCAAAATATAAAAGTTTCTATATCACTAGGAAATTAGTCTAAAACAATGTGCTGACACTAGACATGACCATAAAAGTAATAATTTGCACTCCTGGGGCAATTTTGTTGACAAATTTGAGATAGCTAAAAACTGAGAAATTTCAACAGGCGGCCGTTCATCGATTTTTCCCAAAATATAAAAGTTTCTGGATCACTAGGAAATTAGTCTAAAACAATGTGCTGACACTAGACAATACCATAAAAGTAATAATTTGCACTCCTGGGGCAATTTAGTTGACAAATTTGAGATAGCTAAAAATAGAGAAATTTCAACAGGCGGCCGGTCATCGATTTTTCCCAAAATATAAAAGTTTCTGGATCACTAGGAAATTAGTCTAAAACAATGTGCTGACACTAGACATGACCATAAAAGTAATAATTTGCACTCCTGGGGCAATTTTGTTGACAAATTTGAGATAGCTAAAAATAGAGAAATTTCAACAGGCGGCCGGTCATCGATTTTTCCCAAAATATAAAAGTTTCTGGATCACTAGGAAATTAGTCTAAAACAATGTGCTGACACTAGACATGACCATAAAAGTAATAATTTGCACTCCTGTGGCAATTTTGTTGACAAATTTGAGATAGCTAAAAATAGAGAAATTTCAACAGGCGGCCGGTGATCGATTTTTCCCAAAATATAAAAGTTTCTGGATCACTAGGAAATTAGTCTAAAACAATGTGCTGACACTAGACATGATCATAAAAGTAATAATTTGCACTCCTGGGGCAATTTTGTTGACAAATTTGAGATAGCTAAAAACTGAGAAATTTCAACAGGCGGCCGGTCATCGATTTTTCCCAAAATATAAAAGTTTCTATATCACTAGGAAATTAGTCTAAAACAATGTGCTGACACTAGACATGACCATAAAAGTAATAATTTGCACTCCTGGGGCAATTTTGTTGACAAATTTGAGATAGCTAAAAACTGAGAAATTTCAACAGGCGGCCGGTCATCGATTTTTCCCAAAATATAAAAGTTTCTGGATCACTAGGAAATTAGTCTAAAACAATGTGCTGACACTAGACATGACCATAAAAGTAATAATTTGCACTCCTGGGGCAATTTTGTTGACAAATTTGAGATAGCTAAAAACTGAGAAATTTCAACAGGCGGCCGTTCATCGATTTTTCCCAAAATATAAAAGTTTCTGGATCACTAGGAAATTAGTCTAAAACAATGTGCTGACACTAGACAATACCATAAAAGTAATAATTTGCATCCCTGTGGCAATTTTGTTGACAAATTTGAGACAGCTAAAAATTGAGAAATGTCAACAGGCGGCCGGTCATCGATTTTTCCCAAAATATAAAAGTTTCTGGATCACTAGGAAATTAGTCTAAAACAATGTGCTGACACTAGACATGACCATAAAAGTAATAATTTGCACTCCTGGGGCAATTTTGTTGACAAATTTGAGATAGCTTAAAATAGAGAAATTTCAACAGGCGGCCGGTCATCGATTTTTCCCAAAATATAAAAGTTTCTGGGTCACTAGGAAATTAGTCTAAAACAATGTGCTGACACTAGACATGACCATAAAAGTAATAATTTGCACTCCTGTGGCAATTTTGTTGTCAAATTTGAGATAGCTAAAAACTGAGAAATTTCAACAGGCGGCCGTTCATTGATTTTCCCCAAAATATAAAAGTTTCTGGATCACTAGGAAATTAGTCTAAAACAATGTGCTGACACTAGACATGACCATAAAAGTAATAATTTGCACTCCTGGGGCAATTTTGTTGACAAATTTGAGATAGCTAAAAACTGAGAAATTTCAACAGGCGGCCGGTCATCGATTTTTCCCAAAATATAAAAGTTTCTGGATCACTAGGAAATTAGTCTAAAACAATGTGCTGACACTAGACATGACCATAAAAGTAATAATTTGCACTCCTGTGGCAATTTTGTTGACAAATTTGAGACAGCTAAAAACTGAGAAATTTCAACAGGCGGCCGGTCATCGATTTTTCCCAAAATATAAAAGTTTCTGGATCACTAGGAAATTAGTCTAAAACAATGTGCTGACACTAGACATGACCATAAAAGTAATAATTTGCACTCCTGGGGCAATTTTGTTGACAAATTTGAGATAGCTAAAAACTGAGAAATTTCAACAGGCGGCCGATCATCGATTTTTCCCAAAATATAAAAGTTTCTGGATCACTAAGAAATTAGTCTAAAACAATGTGCTGACACTAGACATGACCATAAAAGTAATAATTTGCACTCCTGGGGCAATTTTATTGACAAATTTGAGATAGCTAAAAACTGAGAAATTTCAACAGGCGGCCGGTCATCGATTTTTCCCAAAATATAAAAGTTTCTGGATCACTAGGAAATTAGTCTAAAACAATGTGCTGACACTAGACATGACCATAAAAGTAATAATTTGCACTCCTGGGGCAATTTTGTTGACAAATTTGAGATAGCTAAAAACTGAGAAATTTCAACAGGCGGCCGTTCATCGATTTTTCCCAAAATATAAAAGTTTCTGGATCACTAGGAAATTAGTCTAAAACAATGTGCTGACACTAGACATGACCATAAAAGTAATAATTTGCACTCCTGGGGCAATTTTGTTGACAAATTTGAGATAGCTTAAAATAGAGAAATTTCAACAGGCGGCCGGTCATCGATTTTTCCCAAAATATAAAAGTTTCTGGGTCACTAGGAAATTAGTCTAAAACAATGTGCTGACACTAGACATGACCATAAAAGTAATAATTTGCACTCCTGTGGCAATTTTGTTGTCAAATTTGAGATAGCTAAAAATTGAGAAATTTCAACAGGCGGCCGTTCATTGATTTTCCCCAAAATATAAAAGTTTCTGGATCACTAGGAAATTAGTCTAAAACAATGTGCTGACACTAGACATGACCATAAAAGTAATAATTTGCACTCCTGGGGCAATTTTGTTGACAAATTTGAGATAGCTAAAAACTGAGAAATTTCAACAGGCGGCCGGTCATCGATTTTTCCCAAAATATAAAAGTTTCTGGATCACTAGGAAATTAGTCTAAAACAATGTGCTGACACTAGACATGACCATAAAAGTAATAATTTGCACTCCTGTGGCAATTTTGTTGACAAATTTGAGACAGCTAAAAACTGAGAAATTTCAACAGGCGGCCGGTCATCGATTTTTCCCAAAATATAAAAGTTTCTGGATCACTAGGAAATTAGTCTAAAACAATGTGCTGACACTAGACATGACCATAAAAGTAATAATTTGCACTCCTGGGGCAATTTTGTTGACAAATTTGAGATAGCTAAAAACTGAGAAATTTCAACAGGCGGCCGATCATCGATTTTTCCCAAAATATAAAAGTTTCTGGATCACTAAGAAATTAGTCTAAAACAATGTGCTGACACTAGACATGACCATAAAAGTAATAATTTGCACTCCTGGGGCAATTTTATTGACAAATTTGAGATAGCTAAAAACTGAGAAATTTCAACAGGCGGCCGGTCATCGATTTTTCCCAAAATATAAAAGTTTCTGGATCACTAGGAAATTAGTCTAAAACAATGTGCTGACACTAGACATGACCATAAAAGTAATAATTTGCACTCCTGGGGCAATTTTGTTGACAAATTTGAGATAGCTAAAAACTGAGAAATTTCAACAGGCGGCCGTTCATCGATTTTTCCCAAAATATAAAAGTTTCTGGATCACTAGGAAATTAGTCTAAAACAATGTGCTGACACTAGACATGACCATAAAAGTAATAATTTGCACTCCTGTGGCAATTTTGTTGACAAATTTGAGATAGCTAAAAATAGAGAAATTTCAACAGGCGGCCGGTCATCGATTTTTCCCAAAATATAAAAGTTTCTGGATCACTAGGAAATTAGTCTAAAACAATGTGCTGACACTAGACATGACCATAAAAGTAATAATTTGCACTCCTGGGGCAATTTTGTTGACAAATTTGAGATAGCTAAAAACTGAGAAATTTCAACAGGCGGCCGTTCATCGATTTTTCCCAAAATATAAAAGTTTCTGGATCACTAGGAAATTAGTCTAAAACAATGTGCTGACACTAGACATGACCATAAAAGTAATAATTTGCACTCCTGGGGCAATTTTGTTGACAAATTTGAGATAGCTAAAAACTGAGAAATTTCAACAGGCGGCCGGTCATCGATTTTTCCCAAAATATAAAAGTTTCTATATCACTAGGAAATTAGTCTAAAACAATGTGCTGACACTAGACATGACCATAAAAGTAATAATTTGCACTCCTGGGGCAATTTTGTTGACAAATTTGAGATAGCTAAAAACTGAGAAATTTCAACAGGCGGCCGGTCATCGATTTTTCCCAAAATATAAAAGTTTCTGGATCACTAGGAAATTAGTCTAAAACAATGTGCTGACACTAGACATGACCATAAAAGTAATAATTTGCACTCCTGGGGCAATTTTGTTGACAAATTTGAGATAGCTAAAAACTGAGAAATTTCAACAGGCGGCCGTTCATCGATTTTTCCCAAAATATAAAAGTTTCTGGATCACTAGGAAATTAGTCTAAAACAATGTGCTGACACTAGACATGACCATAAAAGTAATAATTTGCACTCCTGTGGCAATTTTGTTGTCAAATTTGAGATAGCTAAAAACTGAGAAATTTCAACAGGCGGCCGTTCATTGATTTTCCCCAAAATATAAAAGTTTCTGGATCACTAGGAAATTAGTCTAAAACAATGTGCTGACACTAGACATGACCATAAAAGTAATAATTTGCACTCCTGGGGCAATTTTGTTGACAAATTTGAGATAGCTAAAAACTGAGAAATTTCAACAGGCGGCCGATCATCGATTTTTCCCAAAATATAAAAGTTTCTGGATCACTAAGAAATTAGTCTAAAACAATGTGCTGACACTAGACATGACCATAAAAGTAATAATTTGCACTCCTGGGGCAATTTTATTGACAAATTTGAGATAGCTAAAAACTGAGAAATTTCAACAGGCGGCCGGTCATCGATTTTTCCCAAAATATAAAAGTTTCTGGATCACTAGGAAATTAGTCTAAAACAATGTGCTGACACTAGACATGACCATAAAAGTAATAATTTGCACTCCTGGGGCAATTTTGTTGACAAATTTGAGATAGCTAAAAACTGAGAAATTTCAACAGGCGGCCGTTCATCGATTTTTCCCAAAATATAAAAGTTTCTGGATCACTAGGAAATTAGTCTAAAACAATGTGCTGACACTAGACATGACCATAAAAGTAATAATTTGCACTCCTGTGGCAATTTTGTTGACAAATTTGAGATAGCTAAAAATAGAGAAATTTCAACAGGCGGCCGGTCATCGATTTTTCCCAAAATATAAAAGTTTCTGGATCACTAGGAAATTAGTCTAAAACAATGTGCTGACACTAGACATGACCATAAAAGTAATAATTTGCACTCCTGGGGCAATTTTGTTGACAAATTTGAGATAGCTAAAAACTGAGAAATTTCAACAGGCGGCCGGTCATCGATTTTTCCCAAAATATAAAAGTTTCTATATCACTAGGAAATTAGTCTAAAACAATGTGCTGACACTAGACATGACCATAAAAGTAATAATTTGCACTCCTGGGGCAATTTTGTTGACAAATTTGAGATAGCTAAAAACTGAGAAATTTCAACAGGCGGCCGTTCATCGATTTTTCCCAAAATATAAAAGTTTCTGGATCACTAGGAAATTAGTCTAAAACAATGTGCTGACACTAGACAATACCATAAAAGTAATAATTTGCACTCCTGGGGCAATTTAGTTGACAAATTTGAGATAGCTAAAAATAGAGAAATTTCAACAGGCGGCCGGTCATCGATTTTTCCCAAAATATAAAAGTTTCTGGATCACTAGGAAATTAGTCTAAAACAATGTGCTGACACTAGACATGACCATAAAAGTAATAATTTGCACTCCTGGGGCAATTTTGTTGACAAATTTGAGATAGCTAAAAATAGAGAAATTTCAACAGGCGGCCGGTCATCGATTTTTCCCAAAATATAAAAGTTTCTGGATCACTAGGAAATTAGTCTAAAACAATGTGCTGACACTAGACATGACCATAAAAGTAATAATTTGCACTCCTGTGGCAATTTTGTTGACAAATTTGAGATAGCTAAAAATAGAGAAATTTCAACAGGCGGCCGGTGATCGATTTTTCCCAAAATATAAAAGTTTCTGGATCACTAGGAAATTAGTCTAAAACAATGTGCTGACACTAGACATGATCATAAAAGTAATAATTTGCACTCCTGGGGCAATTTTGTTGACAAATTTGAGATAGCTAAAAACTGAGAAATTTCAACAGGCGGCCGGTCATCGATTTTTCCCAAAATATAAAAGTTTCTATATCACTAGGAAATTAGTCTAAAACAATGTGCTGACACTAGACATGACCATAAAAGTAATAATTTGCACTCCTGGGGCAATTTTGTTGACAAATTTGAGATAGCTAAAAACTGAGAAATTTCAACAGGCGGCCGGTCATCGATTTTTCCCAAAATATAAAAGTTTCTGGATCACTAGGAAATTAGTCTAAAACAATGTGCTGACACTAGACATGACCATAAAAGTAATAATTTGCACTCCTGGGGCAATTTTGTTGACAAATTTGAGATAGCTAAAAACTGAGAAATTTCAACAGGCGGCCGTTCATCGATTTTTCCCAAAATATAAAAGTTTCTGGATCACTAGGAAATTAGTCTAAAACAATGTGCTGACACTAGACAATACCATAAAAGTAATAATTTGCATCCCTGTGGCAATTTTGTTGACAAATTTGAGACAGCTAAAAATTGAGAAATGTCAACAGGCGGCCGGTCATCGATTTTTCCCAAAATATAAAAGTTTCTGGATCACTAGGAAATTAGTCTAAAACAATGTGCTGACACTAGACATGACCATAAAAGTAATAATTTGCACTCCTGGGGCAATTTTGTTGACAAATTTGAGATAGCTTAAAATAGAGAAATTTCAACAGGCGGCCGGTCATCGATTTTTCCCAAAATATAAAAGTTTCTGGGTCACTAGGAAATTAGTCTAAAACAATGTGCTGACACTAGACATGACCATAAAAGTAATAATTTGCACTCCTGTGGCAATTTTGTTGTCAAATTTGAGATAGCTAAAAACTGAGAAATTTCAACAGGCGGCCGTTCATTGATTTTCCCCAAAATATAAAAGTTTCTGGATCACTAGGAAATTAGTCTAAAACAATGTGCTGACACTAGACATGACCATAAAAGTAATAATTTGCACTCCTGGGGCAATTTTGTTGACAAATTTGAGATAGCTAAAAACTGAGAAATTTCAACAGGCGGCCGGTCATCGATTTTTCCCAAAATATAAAAGTTTCTGGATCACTAGGAAATTAGTCTAAAACAATGTGCTGACACTAGACATGACCATAAAAGTAATAATTTGCACTCCTGTGGCAATTTTGTTGACAAATTTGAGACAGCTAAAAACTGAGAAATTTCAACAGGCGGCCGGTCATCGATTTTTCCCAAAATATAAAAGTTTCTGGATCACTAGGAAATTAGTCTAAAACAATGTGCTGACACTAGACATGACCATAAAAGTAATAATTTGCACTCCTGGGGCAATTTTGTTGACAAATTTGAGATAGCTAAAAACTGAGAAATTTCAACAGGCGGCCGATCATCGATTTTTCCCAAAATATAAAAGTTTCTGGATCACTAAGAAATTAGTCTAAAACAATGTGCTGACACTAGACATGACCATAAAAGTAATAATTTGCACTCCTGGGGCAATTTTATTGACAAATTTGAGATAGCTAAAAACTGAGAAATTTCAACAGGCGGCCGGTCATCGATTTTTCCCAAAATATAAAAGTTTCTGGATCACTAGGAAATTAGTCTAAAACAATGTGCTGACACTAGACATGACCATAAAAGTAATAATTTGCACTCCTGGGGCAATTTTGTTGACAAATTTGAGATAGCTAAAAACTGAGAAATTTCAACAGGCGGCCGTTCATCGATTTTTCCCAAAATATAAAAGTTTCTGGATCACTAGGAAATTAGTCTAAAACAATGTGCTGACACTAGACATGACCATAAAAGTAATAATTTGCACTCCTGTGGCAATTTTGTTGACAAATTTGAGATAGCTAAAAATAGAGAAATTTCAACAGGCGGCCGGTCATCGATTTTTCCCAAAATATAAAAGTTTCTGGATCACTAGGAAATTAGTCTAAAACAATGTGCTGACACTAGACATGACCATAAAAGTAATAATTTGCACTCCTGGGGCAATTTTGTTGACAAATTTGAGATAACTAAAAACTGAGAAATTTCAACAGGCGGCCGGTCATCGATTTTTCCCAAAATATAAAAGTTTCTATATCACTAGGAAATTAGTCTAAAACAATGTGCTGACACTAGACATGACCATAAAAGTAATAATTTGCACTCCTGGGGCAATTTTGTTGACAAATTTGAGATAGCTAAAAATAGAGAAATTTCAACAGGCGGCCGGTCATCGATTTTTCCCAAAATATAAAAGTTTCTGGATCACTAGGAAATTAGTCTAAAACAATGTGCTGACACTAGACATGACCATAAAAGTAATAATTTGCACTCCTGTGGCAATTTTGTTGACAAATTTGAGATAGCTAAAAATAGAGAAATTTCAACAGGCGGCCGGTCATCGATTTTTCCCAAAATATAAAAGTTTCTGGATCACTAGGAAATTAGTCTAAAACAATGTGCTGACACTAGACATGACCATAAAAGTAATAATTTGCACTCCTGGGGCAATTTTGTTGACAAATTTGAGATAGCTTAAAATAGAGAAATTTCAACAGGCGGCCGGTCATCGATTTTTCCCAAAATATAAAAGTTTCTGGGTCACTAGGAAATTAGTCTAAAACAATGTGCTGACACTAGACATGACCATAAAAGTAATAATTTGCACTCCTGTGGCAATTTTGTTGTCAAATTTGAGATAGCTAAAAACTGAGAAATTTCAACAGGCGGCCGTTCATCGATTTTTCCCAAAATATAAAAGTTTCTGGATCACTAGGAAATTAGTCTAAAACAATGTGCTGACACTAGACAATACCATAAAAGTAATAATTTGCATCCCTGTGGCAATTTTGTTGACAAATTTGAGACAGCTAAAAATTGAGAAATGTCAACAGGCGGCCGGTCATCGATTTTTCCCAAAATATAAAAGTTTCTGGATCACTAGGAAATTAGTCTAAAACAATGTGCTGACACTAGACATGACCATAAAAGTAATAATTTGCACTCCTGGGGCAATTTTGTTGACAAATTTGAGATAGCTTAAAATAGAGAAATTTCAACAGGCGGCCGGTCATCGATTTTTCCCAAAATATAAAAGTTTCTGGGTCACTAGGAAATTAGTCTAAAACAATGTGCTGACACTAGACATGACCATAAAAGTAATAATTTGCACTCCTGTGGCAATTTTGTTGTCAAATTTGAGATAGCTAAAAACTGAGAAATTTCAACAGGCGGCCGTTCATTGATTTTCCCCAAAATATAAAAGTTTCTGGATCACTAGGAAATTAGTCTAAAACAATGTGCTGACACTAGACATGACCATAAAAGTAATAATTTGCACTCCTGGGGCAATTTTGTTGACAAATTTGAGATAGCTAAAAACTGAGAAATTTCAACAGGCGGCCGGTCATCGATTTTTCCCAAAATATAAAAGTTTCTGGATCACTAGGAAATTAGTCTAAAACAATGTGCTGACACTAGACATGACCATAAAAGTAATAATTTGCACTCCTGTGGCAATTTTGTTGACAAATTTGAGACAGCTAAAAACTGAGAAATTTCAACAGGCGGCCGGTCATCGATTTTTCCCAAAATATAAAAGTTTCTGGATCACTAGGAAATTAGTCTAAAACAATGTGCTGACACTAGACATGACCATAAAAGTAATAATTTGCACTCCTGGGGCAATTTTGTTGACAAATTTGAGATAGCTAAAAACTGAGAAATTTCAACAGGCGGCCGATCATCGATTTTTCCCAAAATATAAAAGTTTCTGGATCACTAAGAAATTAGTCTAAAACAATGTGCTGACACTAGACATGACCATAAAAGTAATAATTTGCACTCCTGGGGCAATTTTATTGACAAATTTGAGATAGCTAAAAACTGAGAAATTTCAACAGGCGGCCGGTCATCGATTTTTCCCAAAATATAAAAGTTTCTGGATCACTAGGAAATTAGTCTAAAACAATGTGCTGACACTAGACAATACCATAAAAGTAATAATTTGCATCCCTGTGGCAATTTTGTTGACAAATTTGAGACAGCTAAAAATTGAGAAATGTCAACAGGCGGCCGGTCATCGATTTTTCCCAAAATATAAAAGTTTCTGGATCACTAGGAAATTAGTCTAAAACAATGTGCTGACACTAGACATGACCATAAAAGTAATAATTTGCACTCCTGGGGCAATTTTGTTGACAAATTTGAGATAGCTTAAAATAGAGAAATTTCAACAGGCGGCCGGTCATCGATTTTTCCCAAAATATAAAAGTTTCTGGGTCACTAGGAAATTAGTCTAAAACAATGTGCTGACACTAGACATGACCATAAAAGTAATAATTTGCACTCCTGTGGCAATTTTGTTGTCAAATTTGAGATAGCTAAAAACTGAGAAATTTCAACAGGCGGCCGTTCATTGATTTTCCCCAAAATATAAAAGTTTCTGGATCACTAGGAAATTAGTCTAAAACAATGTGCTGACACTAGACATGACCATAAAAGTAATAATTTGCACTCCTGGGGCAATTTTGTTGACAAATTTGAGATAGCTAAAAACTGAGAAATTTCAACAGGCGGCCGGTCATCGATTTTTCCCAAAATATAAAAGTTTCTGGATCACTAGGAAATTAGTCTAAAACAATGTGCTGACACTAGACATGACCATAAAAGTAATAATTTGCACTCCTGTGGCAATTTTGTTGACAAATTTGAGACAGCTAAAAACTGAGAAATTTCAACAGGCGGCCGGTCATCGATTTTTCCCAAAATAAAAAAGTTTCTGGATCACTAGGAAATTAGTCTAAAACAATGTGCTGACACTAGACATGACCATAAAAGTAATAATTTGCACTCCTGGGGCAATTTTGTTGACAAATTTGAGATAGCTAAAAACTGAGAAATTTCAACAGGCGGCCGATCATCGATTTTTCCCAAAATATAAAAGTTTCTGGATCACTAAGAAATTAGTCTAAAACAATGTGCTGACACTAGACATGACCATAAAAGTAATAATTTGCACTCCTGGGGCAATTTTATTGACAAATTTGAGATAGCTAAAAACTGAGAAATTTCAACAGGCGGCCGGTCATCGATTTTTCCCAAAATATAAAAGTTTCTGGATCACTAGGAAATTAGTCTAAAACAATGTGCTGACACTAGACATGACCATAAAAGTAATAATTTGCACTCCTGGGGCAATTTTGTTGACAAATTTGAGATAGCTAAAAACTGAGAAATTTCAACAGGCGGCCGTTCATCGATTTTTCCCAAAATATAAAAGTTTCTGGATCACTAGGAAATTAGTCTAAAACAATGTGCTGACACTAGACATGACCATAAAAGTAATAATTTGCACTCCTGTGGCAATTTTGTTGACAAATTTGAGATAGCTAAAAATAGAGAAATTTCAACAGGCGGCCGGTCATCGATTTTTCCCAAAATATAAAAGTTTCTGGATCACTAGGAAATTAGTCTAAAACAATGTGCTGACACTAGACATGACCATAAAAGTAATAATTTGCACTCCTGGGGCAATTTTGTTGACAAATTTGAGATAACTAAAAACTGAGAAATTTCAACAGGCGGCCGGTCATCGATTTTTCCCAAAATATAAAAGTTTCTATATCACTAGGAAATTAGTCTAAAACAATGTGCTGACACTAGACATGACCATAAAAGTAATAATTTGCACTCCTGGGGCAATTTTGTTGACAAATTTGAGATAGCTAAAAATAGAGAAATTTCAACAGGCGGCCGGTCATCGATTTTTCCCAAAATATAAAAGTTTCTGGATCACTAGGAAATTAGTCTAAAACAATGTGCTGACACTAGACATGACCATAAAAGTAATAATTTGCACTCCTGTGGCAATTTTGTTGACAAATTTGAGATAGCTAAAAATAGAGAAATTTCAACAGGCGGCCGGTCATCGATTTTTCCCAAAATATAAAAGTTTCTGGATCACTAGGAAATTAGTCTAAAACAATGTGCTGACACTAGACATGACCATAAAAGTAATAATTTGCACTCCTGGGGCAATTTTGTTGACAAATTTGAGATAGCTTAAAATAGAGAAATTTCAACAGGCGGCCGGTCATCGATTTTTCCCAAAATATAAAAGTTTCTGGGTCACTAGGAAATTAGTCTAAAACAATGTGCTGACACTAGACATGACCATAAAAGTAATAATTTGCACTCCTGTGGCAATTTTGTTGTCAAATTTGAGATAGCTAAAAACTGAGAAATTTCAACAGGCGGCCGTTCATCGATTTTTCCCAAAATATAAAAGTTTCTGGATCACTAGGAAATTAGTCTAAAACAATGTGCTGACACTAGACAATACCATAAAAGTAATAATTTGCATCCCTGTGGCAATTTTGTTGACAAATTTGAGACAGCTAAAAATTGAGAAATGTCAACAGGCGGCCGGTCATCGATTTTTCCCAAAATATAAAAGTTTCTGGATCACTAGGAAATTAGTCTAAAACAATGTGCTGACACTAGACATGACCATAAAAGTAATAATTTGCACTCCTGGGGCAATTTTGTTGACAAATTTGAGATAGCTTAAAATAGAGAAATTTCAACAGGCGGCCGGTCATCGATTTTTCCCAAAATATAAAAGTTTCTGGGTCACTAGGAAATTAGTCTAAAACAATGTGCTGACACTAGACATGACCATAAAAGTAATAATTTGCACTCCTGTGGCAATTTTGTTGTCAAATTTGAGATAGCTAAAAACTGAGAAATTTCAACAGGCGGCCGTTCATTGATTTTCCCCAAAATATAAAAGTTTCTGGATCACTAGGAAATTAGTCTAAAACAATGTGCTGACACTAGACATGACCATAAAAGTAATAATTTGCACTCCTGGGGCAATTTTGTTGACAAATTTGAGATAGCTAAAAACTGAGAAATTTCAACAGGCGGCCGGTCATCGATTTTTCCCAAAATATAAAAGTTTCTGGATCACTAGGAAATTAGTCTAAAACAATGTGCTGACACTAGACATGACCATAAAAGTAATAATTTGCACTCCTGTGGCAATTTTGTTGACAAATTTGAGACAGCTAAAAACTGAGAAATTTCAACAGGCGGCCGGTCATCGATTTTTCCCAAAATATAAAAGTTTCTGGATCACTAGGAAATTAGTCTAAAACAATGTGCTGACACTAGACATGACCATAAAAGTAATAATTTGCACTCCTGGGGCAATTTTGTTGACAAATTTGAGATAGCTAAAAACTGAGAAATTTCAACAGGCGGCCGATCATCGATTTTTCCCAAAATATAAAAGTTTCTGGATCACTAAGAAATTAGTCTAAAACAATGTGCTGACACTAGACATGACCATAAAAGTAATAATTTGCACTCCTGGGGCAATTTTATTGACAAATTTGAGATAGCTAAAAACTGAGAAATTTCAACAGGCGGCCGGTCATCGATTTTTCCCAAAATATAAAAGTTTCTGGATCACTAGGAAATTAGTCTAAAACAATGTGCTGACACTAGACAATACCATAAAAGTAATAATTTGCATCCCTGTGGCAATTTTGTTGACAAATTTGAGACAGCTAAAAATTGAGAAATGTCAACAGGCGGCCGGTCATCGATTTTTCCCAAAATATAAAAGTTTCTGGATCACTAGGAAATTAGTCTAAAACAATGTGCTGACACTAGACATGACCATAAAAGTAATAATTTGCACTCCTGGGGCAATTTTGTTGACAAATTTGAGATAGCTTAAAATAGAGAAATTTCAACAGGCGGCCGGTCATCGATTTTTCCCAAAATATAAAAGTTTCTGGGTCACTAGGAAATTAGTCTAAAACAATGTGCTGACACTAGACATGACCATAAAAGTAATAATTTGCACTCCTGTGGCAATTTTGTTGTCAAATTTGAGATAGCTAAAAACTGAGAAATTTCAACAGGCGGCCGTTCATTGATTTTCCCCAAAATATAAAAGTTTCTGGATCACTAGGAAATTAGTCTAAAACAATGTGCTGACACTAGACATGACCATAAAAGTAATAATTTGCACTCCTGGGGCAATTTTGTTGACAAATTTGAGATAGCTAAAAACTGAGAAATTTCAACAGGCGGCCGGTCATCGATTTTTCCCAAAATATAAAAGTTTCTGGATCACTAGGAAATTAGTCTAAAACAATGTGCTGACACTAGACATGACCATAAAAGTAATAATTTGCACTCCTGTGGCAATTTTGTTGACAAATTTGAGACAGCTAAAAACTGAGAAATTTCAACAGGCGGCCGGTCATCGATTTTTCCCAAAATATAAAAGTTTCTGGATCACTAGGAAATTAGTCTAAAACAATGTGCTGACACTAGACATGACCATAAAAGTAATAATTTGCACTCCTGGGGCAATTTTGTTGACAAATTTGAGATAGCTAAAAACTGAGAAATTTCAACAGGCGGCCGATCATCGATTTTTCCCAAAATATAAAAGTTTCTGGATCACTAAGAAATTAGTCTAAAACAATGTGCTGACACTAGACATGACCATAAAAGTAATAATTTGCACTCCTGGGGCAATTTTATTGACAAATTTGAGATAGCTAAAAACTGAGAAATTTCAACAGGCGGCCGGTCATCGATTTTTCCCAAAATATAAAAGTTTCTGGATCACTAGGAAATTAGTCTAAAACAATGTGCTGACACTAGACATGACCATAAAAGTAATAATTTGCACTCCTGGGGCAATTTTGTTGACAAATTTGAGATAGCTAAAAACTGAGAAATTTCAACAGGCGGCCGTTCATCGATTTTTCCCAAAATATAAAAGTTTCTGGATCACTAGGAAATTAGTCTAAAACAATGTGCTGACACTAGACATGACCATAAAAGTAATAATTTGCACTCCTGTGGCAATTTTGTTGACAAATTTGAGATAGCTAAAAATAGAGAAATTT
Organism: Cepaea hortensis; assembly: GCA_963921405.1. Classification (NCBI taxonomy): domain Eukaryota; kingdom Metazoa; phylum Mollusca; class Gastropoda; order Stylommatophora; family Helicidae; genus Cepaea; species Cepaea hortensis. The sequence continues at coordinate 36,346,833 of OY992889.1, forward strand.
CAACAGGCGGCCGGTCATCGATTTTTCCCAAAATATAAAAGTTTCTGGATCACTAGGAAATTAGTCTAAAACAATGTGCTGACACTAGACATGACCATAAAAGTAATAATTTGCACTCCTGGGGCAATTTTGTTGACAAATTTGAGATAACTAAAAACTGAGAAATTTCAACAGGCGGCCGGTCATCGATTTTTCCCAAAATATAAAAGTTTCTATATCACTAGGAAATTAGTCTAAAACAATGTGCTGACACTAGACATGACCATAAAAGTAATAATTTGCACTCCTGGGGCAATTTTGTTGACAAATTTGAGATAGCTAAAAATAGAGAAATTTCAACAGGCGGCCGGTCATCGATTTTTCCCAAAATATAAAAGTTTCTGGATCACTAGGAAATTAGTCTAAAACAATGTGCTGACACTAGACATGACCATAAAAGTAATAATTTGCACTCCTGTGGCAATTTTGTTGACAAATTTGAGATAGCTAAAAATAGAGAAATTTCAACAGGCGGCCGGTCATCGATTTTTCCCAAAATATAAAAGTTTCTGGATCACTAGGAAATTAGTCTAAAACAATGTGCTGACACTAGACATGACCATAAAAGTAATAATTTGCACTCCTGGGGCAATTTTGTTGACAAATTTGAGATAGCTTAAAATAGAGAAATTTCAACAGGCGGCCGTTCATCGATTTTTCCCAAAATATAAAAGTTTCTGGATCACTAGGAAATTAGTCTAAAACAATGTGCTGACACTAGACAATACCATAAAAGTAATAATTTGCATCCCTGTGGCAATTTTGTTGACAAATTTGAGACAGCTAAAAATTGAGAAATGTCAACAGGCGGCCGGTCATCGATTTTTCCCAAAATATAAAAGTTTCTGGATCACTAGGAAATTAGTCTAAAACAATGTGCTGACACTAGACATGACCATAAAAGTAATAATTTGCACTCCTGGGGCAATTTTGTTGACAAATTTGAGATAGCTTAAAATAGAGAAATTTCAACAGGCGGCCGGTCATCGATTTTTCCCAAAATATAAAAGTTTCTGGGTCACTAGGAAATTAGTCTAAAACAATGTGCTGACACTAGACATGACCATAAAAGTAATAATTTGCACTCCTGTGGCAATTTTGTTGTCAAATTTGAGATAGCTAAAAACTGAGAAATTTCAACAGGCGGCCGTTCATTGATTTTCCCCAAAATATAAAAGTTTCTGGATCACTAGGAAATTAGTCTAAAACAATGTGCTGACACTAGACATGACCATAAAAGTAATAATTTGCACTCCTGGGGCAATTTTGTTGACAAATTTGAGATAGCTAAAAACTGAGAAATTTCAACAGGCGGCCGGTCATCGATTTTTCCCAAAATATAAAAGTTTCTGGATCACTAGGAAATTAGTCTAAAACAATGTGCTGACACTAGACATGACCATAAAAGTAATAATTTGCACTCCTGTGGCAATTTTGTTGACAAATTTGAGACAGCTAAAAACTGAGAAATTTCAACAGGCGGCCGGTCATCGATTTTTCCCAAAATATAAAAGTTTCTGGATCACTAGGAAATTAGTCTAAAACAATGTGCTGACACTAGACATGACCATAAAAGTAATAATTTGCACTCCTGGGGCAATTTTGTTGACAAATTTGAGATAGCTAAAAACTGAGAAATTTCAACAGGCGGCCGATCATCGATTTTTCCCAAAATATAAAAGTTTCTGGATCACTAAGAAATTAGTCTAAAACAATGTGCTGACACTAGACATGACCATAAAAGTAATAATTTGCACTCCTGGGGCAATTTTATTGACAAATTTGAGATAGCTAAAAACTGAGAAATTTCAACAGGCGGCCGGTCATCGATTTTTCCCAAAATATAAAAGTTTCTGGATCACTAGGAAATTAGTCTAAAACAATGTGCTGACACTAGACAATACCATAAAAGTAATAATTTGCATCCCTGTGGCAATTTTGTTGACAAATTTGAGACAGCTAAAAATTGAGAAATGTCAACAGGCGGCCGGTCATCGATTTTTCCCAAAATATAAAAGTTTCTGGATCACTAGGAAATTAGTCTAAAACAATGTGCTGACACTAGACATGACCATAAAAGTAATAATTTGCACTCCTGGGGCAATTTTGTTGACAAATTTGAGATAGCTTAAAATAGAGAAATTTCAACAGGCGGCCGGTCATCGATTTTTCCCAAAATATAAAAGTTTCTGGGTCACTAGGAAATTAGTCTAAAACAATGTGCTGACACTAGACATGACCATAAAAGTAATAATTTGCACTCCTGTGGCAATTTTGTTGTCAAATTTGAGATAGCTAAAAACTGAGAAATTTCAACAGGCGGCCGTTCATTGATTTTCCCCAAAATATAAAAGTTTCTGGATCACTAGGAAATTAGTCTAAAACAATGTGCTGACACTAGACATGACCATAAAAGTAATAATTTGCACTCCTGTGGCAATTTTGTTGACAAATTTGAGACAGCTAAAAACTGAGAAATTTCAACAGGCGGCCGGTCATCGATTTTTCCCAAAATATAAAAGTTTCTGGATCACTAGGAAATTAGTCTAAAACAATGTGCTGACACTAGACATGACCATAAAAGTAATAATTTGCACTCCTGGGGCAATTTTGTTGACAAATTTGAGATAGCTAAAAACTGAGAAATTTCAACAGGCGGCCGATCATCGATTTTTCCCAAAATATAAAAGTTTCTGGATCACTAAGAAATTAGTCTAAAACAATGTGCTGACACTAGACATGACCATAAAAGTAATAATTTGCACTCCTGGGGCAATTTTATTGACAAATTTGAGATAGCTAAAAACTGAGAAATTTCAACAGGCGGCCGGTCATCGATTTTTCCCAAAATATAAAAGTTTCTGGATCACTAGGAAATTAGTCTAAAACAATGTGCTGACACTAGACATGACCATAAAAGTAATAATTTGCACTCCTGGGGCAATTTTGTTGACAAATTTGAGATAGCTAAAAACTGAGAAATTTCAACAGGCGGCCGTTCATCGATTTTTCCCAAAATATAAAAGTTTCTGGATCACTAGGAAATTAGTCTAAAACAATGTGCTGACACTAGACATGACCATAAAAGTAATAATTTGCACTCCTGTGGCAATTTTGTTGACAAATTTGAGATAGCTAAAAATAGAGAAATTTCAACAGGCGGCCGGTCATCGATTTTTCCCAAAATATAAAAGTTTCTGGATCACTAGGAAATTAGTCTAAAACAATGTGCTGACACTAGACATGACCATAAAAGTAATAATTTGCACTCCTGGGGCAATTTTGTTGACAAATTTGAGATAACTAAAAACTGAGAAATTTCAACAGGCGGCCGGTCATCGATTTTTCCCAAAATATAAAAGTTTCTATATCACTAGGAAATTAGTCTAAAACAATGTGCTGACACTAGACATGACCATAAAAGTAATAATTTGCACTCCTGGGGCAATTTTGTTGACAAATTTGAGATAGCTAAAAATAGAGAAATTTCAACAGGCGGCCGGTCATCGATTTTTCCCAAAATATAAAAGTTTCTGGATCACTAGGAAATTAGTCTAAAACAATGTGCTGACACTAGACATGACCATAAAAGTAATAATTTGCACTCCTGTGGCAATTTTGTTGACAAATTTGAGATAGCTAAAAATAGAGAAATTTCAACAGGCGGCCGGTCATCGATTTTTCCCAAAATATAAAAGTTTCTGGATCACTAGGAAATTAGTCTAAAACAATGTGCTGACACTAGACATGACCATAAAAGTAATAATTTGCACTCCTGGGGCAATTTTGTTGACAAATTTGAGATAGCTTAAAATAGAGAAATTTCAACAGGCGGCCGGTCATCGATTTTTCCCAAAATATAAAAGTTTCTGGGTCACTAGGAAATTAGTCTAAAACAATGTGCTGACACTAGACATGACCATAAAAGTAATAATTTGCACTCCTGTGGCAATTTTGTTGTCAAATTTGAGATAGCTAAAAACTGAGAAATTTCAACAGGCGGCCGTTCATCGATTTTCCCCAAAATATAAACGTTTCTGGATCACTAGGAAATTAGTCTAAAACAATGTGCTGACACTAGACATGACCATAAAAGTAATAATTTGCACTCCTGGGGCAATTTTGTTGACAAATTTGAGATAGCTAAAAACTGAGAAATTTCAACAGGCGGCCGGTCATCGATTTTTCCCAAAATATAAAAGTTTCTGGATCACTAGGAAATTAGTCTAAAACAATGTGCTGACACTAGACATGACCATAAAAGTAATAATTTGCACTCCTGTGGCAATTTTGTTGACAAATTTGAGACAGCTAAAAATTGAGAAATTTCAACAGGCGGCCGGTCATCGATTTTTCCCAAAATATAAAAGTTTCTGGATCACTAGGAAATTAGTCTAAAACAATGTGCTGACACTAGACATGACCATAAAAGTAATAATTTGCACTCCTGGGGCAATTTTGTTGACAAATTTGAGATAGCTAAAAACTGAGAAATTTCAACAGGCGGCCGATCATCGATTTTTCCCAAAATATAAAAGTTTCTGGATCACTAGGAAATTAAACTAAAACAATGTGCTGACACTAGACATGACCATAAAAGTAATAATTTGCACTCCTGGGGCAATTTTGTTGACAAATTTGAGATAGCTACAAACTGAGAAATTTCAACAGGCGGCCGGTCATCGATTTTTCCCAAAATATAAAAGTTTCTATATCACTAGGAAATTAGTCTATAACAATGTGCTGACACTAGACATGACCATAAAAGTAATAATTTGCACTCCTGGGGCAATTTTGTTGACAAATTTGAGATAGCTAAAAACTGAGAAATTTCAACAGGTGGCCGTTCATCGATTTTTCCCAAAATATAAAAGTTTCTGGATCACTAGGAAATTAGTCTAAAACAATGTGCTGACACTAGACAATACCATAAAAGTAATAATTTGCACTCCTGGGGCAATTTAGTTGACAAATTTGAGATAGCTAAAAATAGAGAAATTTCAACAGGCGGCCGGTCATCGATTTTTCCCAAAATATAAAAGTTTCTGGATCACTAGGAAATTAGTCTAAAACAATGTGCTGACACTAGACATGACCATAAAAGTAATAATTTGCACTCCTGGGGCAATTTTGTTGACAAATTTGAGATAGCTAAAAACTGAGAAATTTCAACAGGCGGCCGGTCATCGATTTTTCCCAAAATATAAAAGTTTCTATATCACTAGGAAATTAGTCTAAAACAATGTGCTGACACTAGACATGACCATAAAAGTAATAATTTGCACTCCTGGGGCAATTTTGTTGACAAATTTGAGATAGCTAAAAATAGAGAAATTTCAACAGGCGGCCGGTCATTGATTTTTCCCAAAATATAAAAGTTTCTGGATCACTAGGAAATTAGTCTAAAACAATGTGCTGACACTAGACATGACCATAAAAGTAATAATTTGCACTCCTGTGGCAATTTTGTTGACAAATTTGAGATAGCTAAAAATAGAGAAATTTCAACAGGCGGCCGGTCATCGATTTTTCCCAAAATATAAAAGTTTCTGGATCACTAGGAAATTAGTCTAAAACAATGTGCTGACACTAGACATGACCATAAAAGTAATAATTTGCACTCCTGGGGCAATTTTGTTGACAAATTTGAGATAGCTAAAAACTGAGAAATTTCAACAGGCGGCCGGTCATCGATTTTTCCCAAAATATAAAAGCTTCTATATCACTAGGAAATTAGTCTAAAACAATGTGCTGACACTAGACATGACCATAAAAGTAATAATTTGCACTCCTGGGGCAATTTTGTTGACAAATTTGAGATAGCTAAAAACTGAGAAATTTCAACAGGCGGCCGGTCATCGATTTTTCCCAAAATATAAAAGTTTCTGGATCACTAGGAAATTAGTCTAAAACAATGTGCTGACACTAGACATGACCATAAAAGTAATAATTTGCACTCCTGGGGCAATTTTGTTGACAAATTTGAGATAGCTAAAAACTGAGAAATTTCAACAGGCGGCCGTTCATCGATTTTTCCCAAAATATAAAAGTTTCTGGATCACTAGGAAATTAGTCTAAAACAATGTGCTGACACTAGACAATACCATAAAAGTAATAATTTGCATCCCTGTGGCAATTTTGTTGACAAATTTGAGACAGCTAAAAATTGAGAAATGTCAACAGGCGGCCGGTCATCGATTTTTCCCAAAATATAAAAGTTTCTGGATCACTAGGAAATTAGTCTAAAACAATGTGCTGACACTAGACATGACCATAAAAGTAATAATTTGCACTCCTGGGGCAATTTTGTTGACAAATTTGAGATAGCTTAAAATAGAGAAATTTCAACAGGCGGCCGGTCATCGATTTTTCCCAAAATATAAAAGTTTCTGGATCACTAGGAAATTAGTCTAAAACAATGTGCTGACACTAGACATGACCATAAAAGTAATAATTTGCACTCCTGGGGCAATTTTGTTGACAAATTTGAGATAACTAAAAACTGAGAAATTTCAACAGGCGGCCGGTCATCGATTTTTCCCAAAATATAAAAGTTTCTATATCACTAGGAAATTAGTCTAAAACAATGTGCTGACACTAGACATGACCATAAAAGTAATAATTTGCACTCCTGGGGCAATTTTGTTGACAAATTTGAGATAGCTAAAAATAGAGAAATTTCAACAGGCGGCCGGTCATCGATTTTTCCCAAAATATAAAAGTTTCTGGATCACTAGGAAATTAGTCTAAAACAATGTGCTGACACTAGACATGACCATAAAAGTAATAATTTGCACTCCTGTGGCAATTTTGTTGACAAATTTGAGATAGCTAAAAATAGAGAAATTTCAACAGGCGGCCGGTCATCGATTTTTCCCAAAATATAAAAGTTTCTGGATCACTAGGAAATTAGTCTAAAACAATGTGCTGACACTAGACATGACCATAAAAGTAATAATTTGCACTCCTGGGGCAATTTTGTTGACAAATTTGAGATAGCTTAAAATAGAGAAATTTCAACAGGCGGCCGGTCATCGATTTTTCCCAAAATATAAAAGTTTCTGGGTCACTAGGAAATTAGTCTAAAACAATGTGCTGACACTAGACATGACCATAAAAGTAATAATTTGCACTCCTGTGGCAATTTTGTTGTCAAATTTGAGATAGCTAAAAACTGAGAAATTTCAACAGGCGGCCGTTCATCGATTTTCCCCAAAATATAAACGTTTCTGGATCACTAGGAAATTAGTCTAAAACAATGTGCTGACACTAGACATGACCATAAAAGTAATAATTTGCACTCCTGGGGCAATTTTGTTGACAAATTTGAGATAGCTAAAAACTGAGAAATTTCAACAGGCGGCCGGTCATCGATTTTTCCCAAAATATAAAAGTTTCTGGATCACTAGGAAATTAGTCTAAAACAATGTGCTGACACTAGACATGACCATAAAAGTAATAATTTGCACTCCTGTGGCAATTTTGTTGACAAATTTGAGACAGCTAAAAATTGAGAAATTTCAACAGGCGGCCGGTCATCGATTTTTCCCAAAATATAAAAGTTTCTGGATCACTAGGAAATTAGTCTAAAACAATGTGCTGACACTAGACATGACCATAAAAGTAATAATTTGCACTCCTGGGGCAATTTTGTTGACAAATTTGAGATAGCTAAAAACTGAGAAATTTCAACAGGCGGCCGATCATCGATTTTTCCCAAAATATAAAAGTTTCTGGATCACTAGGAAATTAAACTAAAACAATGTGCTGACACTAGACATGACCATAAAAGTAATAATTTGCACTCCTGGGGCAATTTTGTTGACAAATTTGAGATAGCTACAAACTGAGAAATTTCAACAGGCGGCCGGTCATCGATTTTTCCCAAAATATAAAAGTTTCTATATCACTAGGAAATTAGTCTATAACAATGTGCTGACACTAGACATGACCATAAAAGTAATAATTTGCACTCCTGGGGCAATTTTGTTGACAAATTTGAGATAGCTAAAAACTGAGAAATTTCAACAGGTGGCCGTTCATCGATTTTTCCCAAAATATAAAAGTTTCTGGATCACTAGGAAATTAGTCTAAAACAATGTGCTGACACTAGACAATACCATAAAAGTAATAATTTGCACTCCTGGGGCAATTTAGTTGACAAATTTGAGATAGCTAAAAATAGAGAAATTTCAACAGGCGGCCGGTCATCGATTTTTCCCAAAATATAAAAGTTTCTGGATCACTAGGAAATTAGTCTAAAACAATGTGCTGACACTAGACATGACCATAAAAGTAATAATTTGCACTCCTGGGGCAATTTTGTTGACAAATTTGAGATAGCTAAAAACTGAGAAATTTCAACAGGCGGCCGGTCATCGATTTTTCCCAAAATATAAAAGTTTCTATATCACTAGGAAATTAGTCTAAAACAATGTGCTGACACTAGACATGACCATAAAAGTAATAATTTGCACTCCTGGGGCAATTTTGTTGACAAATTTGAGATAGCTAAAAATAGAGAAATTTCAACAGGCGGCCGGTCATTGATTTTTCCCAAAATATAAAAGTTTCTGGATCACTAGGAAATTAGTCTAAAACAATGTGCTGACACTAGACATGACCATAAAAGTAATAATTTGCACTCCTGTGGCAATTTTGTTGACAAATTTGAGATAGCTAAAAATAGAGAAATTTCAACAGGCGGCCGGTCATCGATTTTTCCCAAAATATAAAAGTTTCTGGATCACTAGGAAATTAGTCTAAAACAATGTGCTGACACTAGACATGACCATAAAAGTAATAATTTGCACTCCTGGGGCAATTTTGTTGACAAATTTGAGATAGCTAAAAACTGAGAAATTTCAACAGGCGGCCGGTCATCGATTTTTCCCAAAATATAAAAGCTTCTATATCACTAGGAAATTAGTCTAAAACAATGTGCTGACACTAGACATGACCATAAAAGTAATAATTTGCACTCCTGGGGCAATTTTGTTGACAAATTTGAGATAGCTAAAAACTGAGAAATTTCAACAGGCGGCCGGTCATCGATTTTTCCCAAAATATAAAAGTTTCTGGATCACTAGGAAATTAGTCTAAAACAATGTGCTGACACTAGACATGACCATAAAAGTAATAATTTGCACTCCTGGGGCAATTTTGTTGACAAATTTGAGATAGCTAAAAACTGAGAAATTTCAACAGGCGGCCGTTCATCGATTTTTCCCAAAATATAAAAGTTTCTGGATCACTAGGAAATTAGTCTAAAACAATGTGCTGACACTAGACAATACCATAAAAGTAATAATTTGCATCCCTGTGGCAATTTTGTTGACAAATTTGAGACAGCTAAAAATTGAGAAATGTCAACAGGCGGCCGGTCATCGATTTTTCCCAAAATATAAAAGTTTCTGGATCACTAGGAAATTAGTCTAAAACAATGTGCTGACACTAGACATGACCATAAAAGTAATAATTTGCACTCCTGGGGCAATTTTGTTGACAAATTTGAGATAGCTTAAAATAGAGAAATTTCAACAGGCGGCCGGTCATCGATTTTTCCCAAAATATAAAAGTTTCTGGGTCACTAGGAAATTAGTCTAAAACAATGTGCTGACACTAGACATGACCATAAAAGTAATAATTTGCACTCCTGTGGCAATTTTGTTGTCAAATTTGAGATAGCTAAAAACTGAGAAATTTCAACAGGCGGCCGTTCATCGATTTTCCCCAAAATATAAAAGTTTCTGGATCACTAGGAAATTAGTCTAAAACAATGTGCTGACACTAGACATGACCATAAAAGTAATAATTTGCACTCCTGGGGCAATTTTGTTGACAAATTTGAGATAGCTAAAAACTGAGAAATTTCAACAGGCGGCCGGTCATCGATTTTTCCCAAAATATAAAAGTTTCTATATCACTAGGAAATTAGTCTAAAACAATGTGCTGACACTAGACATGACCATAAAAGTAATAATTTGCACTCCTGGGGCAATTTTGTTGACAAATTTGAGATAGCTAAAAATAGAGAAATTTCAACAGGCGGCCGGTCATCGATTTTTCCCAAAATATAAAAGTTTCTGGATCACTAGGAAATTAGTCTAAAACAATGTGCTGACACTAGACATGACCATAAAAGTAATAATTTGCACTCCTGTGGCAATTTTGTTGACAAATTTGAGACAGCTAAAAATTGAGAAATTTCAACAGGCGGCCGGTCATCGATTTTTCCCAAAATATAAAAGTTTCTGGATCACTAGGAAATTAGTCTAAAACAATGTGCTGACACTAGACATGACCATAAAAGTAATAATTTGCACTCCTGGGGCAATTTTGTTGACAAATTTGAGATAGCTAAAAACTGAGAAATTTCAACAGGCGGCCGATCATCGATTTTTCCCAAAATATAAAAGTTTCTGGATCACTAGGAAATTAAACTAAAACAATGTGCTGACACTAGACATGACCATAAAAGTAATAATTTGCACTCCTGGGGCAATTTTGTTGACAAATTTGAGATAGCTACAAACTGAGAAATTTCAACAGGCGGCCGGTCATCGATTTTTCCCAAAATATAAAAGTTTCTATATCACTAGGAAATTAGTCTATAACAATGTGCTGACACTAGACATGACCATAAAAGTAATAATTTGCACTCCTGGGGCAATTTTGTTGACAAATTTGAGATAGCTAAAAACTGAGAAATTTCAACAGGTGGCCGTTCATCGATTTTTCCCAAAATATAAAAGTTTCTGGATCACTAGGAAATTAGTCTAAAACAATGTGCTGACACTAGACAATACCATAAAAGTAATAATTTGCACTCCTGGGGCAATTTAGTTGACAAATTTGAGATAGCTAAAAATAGAGAAATTTCAACAGGCGGCCGGTCATCGATTTTTCCCAAAATATAAAAGTTTCTGGATCACTAGGAAATTAGTCTAAAACAATGTGCTGACACTAGACATGACCATAAAAGTAATAATTTGCACTCCTGGGGCAATTTTGTTGACAAATTTGAGATAGCTAAAAACTGAGAAATTTCAACAGGCGGCCGGTCATCGATTTTTCCCAAAATATAAAAGTTTCTATATCACTAGGAAATTAGTCTAAAACAATGTGCTGACACTAGACATGACCATAAAAGTAATAATTTGCACTCCTGGGGCAATTTTGTTGACAAATTTGAGATAGCTAAAAATAGAGAAATTTCAACAGGCGGCCGGTCATTGATTTTTCCCAAAATATAAAAGTTTCTGGATCACTAGGAAATTAGTCTAAAACAATGTGCTGACACTAGACATGACCATAAAAGTAATAATTTGCACTCCTGTGGCAATTTTGTTGACAAATTTGAGATAGCTAAAAATAGAGAAATTTCAACAGGCGGCCGGTCATCGATTTTTCCCAAAATATAAAAGTTTCTGGATCACTAGGAAATTAGTCTAAAACAATGTGCTGACACTAGACATGACCATAAAAGTAATAATTTGCACTCCTGGGGCAATTTTGTTGACAAATTTGAGATAGCTAAAAACTGAGAAATTTCAACAGGCGGCCGGTCATCGATTTTTCCCAAAATATAAAAGCTTCTATATCACTAGGAAATTAGTCTAAAACAATGTGCTGACACTAGACATGACCATAAAAGTAATAATTTGCACTCCTGGGGCAATTTTGTTGACAAATTTGAGATAGCTAAAAACTGAGAAATTTCAACAGGCGGCCGGTCATCGATTTTTCCCAAAATATAAAAGTTTCTGGATCACTAGGAAATTAGTCTAAAACAATGTGCTGACACTAGACATGACCATAAAAGTAATAATTTGCACTCCTGGGGCAATTTTGTTGACAAATTTGAGATAGCTAAAAACTGAGAAATTTCAACAGGCGGCCGTTCATCGATTTTTCCCAAAATATAAAAGTTTCTGGATCACTAGGAAATTAGTCTAAAACAATGTGCTGACACTAGACAATACCATAAAAGTAATAATTTGCATCCCTGTGGCAATTTTGTTGACAAATTTGAGACAGCTAAAAATTGAGAAATGTCAACAGGCGGCCGGTCATCGATTTTTCCCAAAATATAAAAGTTTCTGGATCACTAGGAAATTAGTCTAAAACAATGTGCTGACACTAGACATGACCATAAAAGTAATAATTTGCACTCCTGGGGCAATTTTGTTGACAAATTTGAGATAGCTTAAAATAGAGAAATTTCAACAGGCGGCCGGTCATCGATTTTTCCCAAAATATAAAAGTTTCTGGGTCACTAGGAAATTAGTCTAAAACAATGTGCTGACACTAGACATGACCATAAAAGTAATAATTTGCACTCCTGTGGCAATTTTGTTGTCAAATTTGAGATAGCTAAAAACTGAGAAATTTCAACAGGCGGCCGTTCATCGATTTTCCCCAAAATATAAAAGTTTCTGGATCACTAGGAAATTAGTCTAAAACAATGTGCTGACACTAGACATGACCATAAAAGTAATAATTTGCACTCCTGGGGCAATTTTGTTGACAAATTTGAGATAGCTAAAAACTGAGAAATTTCAACAGGCGGCCGGTCATCGATTTTTCCCAAAATATAAAAGTTTCTATATCACTAGGAAATTAGTCTAAAACAATGTGCTGACACTAGACATGACCATAAAAGTAATAATTTGCACTCCTGGGGCAATTTTGTTGACAAATTTGAGATAGCTAAAAATAGAGAAATTTCAACAGGCGGCCGGTCATCGATTTTTCCCAAAATATAAAAGCTTCTATATCACTAGGAAATTAGTCTAAAACAATGTGCTGACACTAGACATGACCATAAAAGTAATAATTTGCACTCCTGGGGCAATTTTGTTGACAAATTTGAGATAGCTAAAAACTGAGAAATTTCAACAGGCGGCCGGTCATCGATTTTTCCCAAAATATAAAAGTTTCTGGATCACTAGGAAATTAGTCTAAAACAATGTGCTGACACTAGACAATACCATAAAAGTAATAATTTGCATCCCTGTGGCAATTTTGTTGACAAATTTGAGACAGCTAAAAATTGAGAAATGTCAACAGGCGGCCGGTCATCGATTTTTCCCAAAATATAAAAGTTTCTGGATCACTAGGAAATTAGTCTAAAACAATGTGCTGACACTAGACATGACCATAAAAGTAATAATTTGCACTCCTGGGGCAATTTTGTTGACAAATTTGAGATAGCTTAAAATAGAGAAATTTCAACAGGCGGCCGTTCATCGATTTTTCCCAAAATATAAAAGTTTCTGGATCACTAGGAAATTAGTCTAAAACAATGTGCTGACACTAGACATGACCATAAAAGTAATAATTTGCACTCCTGGGGCAATTTTGTTGACAAATTTGAGATAGCTTAAAATAGAGATATTTCAACAGGCGGCCGGTCATCGTTTTTCCCCAAAATATAAAAGTTTCTGGATCACTAGGAAATTAGTCTAAAACAATGTGCTGACACTAGACATGACCATAAAAGTAATAATTTGCACTCCTGTTTCAATTTTGTTGACAAATTTGAGATAGCTAAAAACTTATAAATTTCAACAGGCTGCCGGTCATCGATTTTTCCCAAAATATAAAAGTTTCTGGATCACTAGGAAATTAGTCTAAAACAATGTGCTGACACTAGACATGACCATAAAAGTAATAATTTGCACTACTGGGGCAATTTTGTTGACAAATTTGAGATAGCTAAAAACTGAGAAATTTCAACAGGCGGCCGGTCATCGATTTTTCCCAAAATATAAAAGTTTCTATATCACTAGGAAATTAGTCTAAAACAATGTGCTGACACTAGACATGACCATAAAAGTAATAATTTGCACTCCTGGGGCAATTTTGTTGACAAATTTGAGATAGCTAAAAATAGAGAAATTTCAACAGGCGGCCGGTCATCGATTTTTCCCAAAATATAAAAGTTTCTGGATCACTAGGAAATTAGTCTAAAACAATGTGCTGACACTAGACATGACCATAAAAGTAATAATTTGCACTCCTGTGGCAATTTTGTTGACAAATTTGAGATAGCTAAAAATAGAGAAATTTCAACAGGCGGCCGGTCATCGATTTTTCCCAAAATATAAAAGTTTCTGGATCACTAGGAAATTAGTCTAAAACAATGTGCTGACACTAGACATGACCATAAAAGTAATAATTTGCACTCCTGGGGCAATTTTGTTGACAAATTTGAGATAGCTAAAAACTGAGAAATTTCAACAGGCGGCCGGTCATCGATTTTTCCCAAAATATAAAAGCTTCTATATCACTAGGAAATTAGTCTAAAACAATGTGCTGACACTAGACATGACCATAAAAGTAATAATTTGCACTCCTGGGGCAATTTTGTTGACAAATTTGAGATAGCTAAAAACTGAGAAATTTCAACAGGCGGCCGGTCATCGATTTTTCCCAAAATATAAAAGTTTCTGGATCACTAGGAAATTAGTCTAAAACAATGTGCTGACACTAGACATGACCATAAAAGTAATAATTTGCACTCCTGGGGCAATTTTGTTGACAAATTTGAGATAGCTAAAAACTGAGAAATTTCAACAGGCGGCCGTTCATCGATTTTTCCCAAAATATAAAAGTTTCTGGATCACTAGGAAATTAGTCTAAAACAATGTGCTGACACTAGACAATACCATAAAAGTAATAATTTGCATCCCTGTGGCAATTTTGTTGACAAATTTGAGACAGCTAAAAATTGAGAAATGTCAACAGGCGGCCGGTCATCGATTTTTCCCAAAATATAAAAGTTTCTGGATCACTAGGAAATTAGTCTAAAACAATGTGCTGACACTAGACATGACCATAAAAGTAATAATTTACACTCCTGGGGCAATTTTGTTGACAAATTTGAGATAGCTTAAAATAGAGAAATTTCAACAGGCGGCCGGTCATCGATTTTTCCCAAAATATAAAAGTTTCTGGGTCACTAGGAAATTAGTCTAAAACAATGTGCTGACACTAGACATGACCATAAAAGTAATAATTTGCACTCCTGTGGCAATTTTGTTGTCAAATTTGAGATAGCTAAAAACTGAGAAATTTCAACAGGCGGCCGTTCATCGATTTTCCCCAAAATATAAAAGTTTCTGGATCACTAGGAAATTAGTCTAAAACAATGTGCTGACACTAGACATGACCATAAAAGTAATAATTTGCACTCCTGGGGCAATTTTGTTGACAAATTTGAGATAGCTAAAAACTGAGAAATTTCAACAGGCGGCCGGTCATCGATTTTTCCCAAAATATAAAAGTTTCTGGATCACTAGGAAATTAGTCTAAAACAATGTGCTGACACTAGACATGACCATAAAAGTAATAATTTGCACTCCTGTGGCAATTTTGTTGACAAATTTGAGATAGCTAAAAATAGAGAAATTTCAACAGGCGGCCGGTCATCGATTTTTCCCAAAATATAAAAGTTTCTGGATCACTAGGAAATTAGTCTAAAACAATGTGCTGACACTAGACATGACCATAAAAGTAATAATTTGCACTCCTGGGGCAATTTTGTTGACAAATTTGAGATAGCTAAAAACTGAGAAATTTCAACAGGCGGCCGTTCATCGATTTTTCCCAAAATATAAAAGTTTCTGGATCACTAGGAAATTAGTCTAAAACAATGTGCTGACACTAGACAATACCATAAAAGTAATAATTTGCACTCCTGTGGCAATTTTGTTGACAAATTTGAGACAGCTAAAAATTGAGAAATTTCAACAGGCGGCCGGTCATCGATTTTTCCCAAAATATAAAAGTTTCTGGATCACTAGGAAATTAGTCTAAAACAATGTGCTGACACTAGACATGACCATAAAAGTAATAATTTGCACTCCTGGGGCAATTTTGTTGACAAATTTGAGATAGCTTAAAATAGAGAAATTTCAACAGGCGGCCGGTCATCGATTTTTCCCAAAATATAAAAGTTTCTGGGTCACTAGGAAATTAGTCTAAAACAATGTGCTGACACTAGACATGACCATAAAAGTAATAATTTGCACTCCTGTGGCAATTTTGTTGTCAAATTTGAGATAGCTAAAAACTGAGAAATTTCAACAGGCGGCCGTTCATCGATTTTCCCCAAAATATAAAAGTTTCTGGATCACTAGGAAATTAGTCTAAAACAATGTGCTGACACTAGACATGACCATAAAAGTAATAATTTGCACTCCTGGGGCAATTTTGTTGACAAATTTGAGATAGCTAAAAACTGAGAAATTTCAACAGGCGGCCGGTCATCGATTTTTCCCAAAATATAAAAGTTTCTATATCACTAGGAAATTAGTCTAAAACAATGTGCTGACACTAGACATGACCATAAAAGTAATAATTTGCACTCCTGGGGCAATTTTGTTGACAAATTTGAGATAGCTAAAAATAGAGAAATTTCAACAGGCGGCCGGTCATCGATTTTTCCCAAAATATAAAAGTTTCTGGATCACTAGGAAATTAGTCTAAAACAATGTGCTGACACTAGACATGACCATAAAAGTAATAATTTGCACTCCTGTGGCAATTTTGTTGACAAATTTGAGATAGCTAAAAATAGAGAAATTTCAACAGGCGGCCGGTCATCGATTTTTCCCAAAATATAAAAGTTTCTGGATCACTAGGAAATTAGTCTAAAACAATGTGCTGACACTAGACATGACCATAAAAGTAATAATTTGCACTCCTGGGGCAATTTTGTTGACAAATTTGAGATAGCTAAAAACTGAGAAATTTCAACAGGCGGCCGGTCATCGATTTTTCCCAAAATATAAAAGCTTCTATATCACTAGGAAATTAGTCTAAAACAATGTGCTGACACTAGACATGACCATAAAAGTAATAATTTGCACTCCTGGGGCAATTTTGTTGACAAATTTGAGATAGCTAAAAACTGAGAAATTTCAACAGGCGGCCGGTCATCGATTTTTCCCAAAATATAAAAGTTTCTGGATCACTAGGAAATTAGTCTAAAACAATGTGCTGACACTAGACAATACCATAAAAGTAATAATTTGCATCCCTGTGGCAATTTTGTTGACAAATTTGAGACAGCTAAAAATTGAGAAATGTCAACAGGCGGCCGGTCATCGATTTTTCCCAAAATATAAAAGTTTCTGGATCACTAGGAAATTAGTCTAAAACAATGTGCTGACACTAGACATGACCATAAAAGTAATAATTTGCACTCCTGGGGCAATTTTGTTGACAAATTTGAGATAGCTTAAAATAGAGAAATTTCAACAGGCGGCCGTTCATCGATTTTTCCCAAAATATAAAAGTTTCTGGATCACTAGGAAATTAGTCTAAAACAATGTGCTGACACTAGACATGACCATAAAAGTAATAATTTGCACTCCTGGGGCAATTTTGTTGACAAATTTGAGATAGCTTAAAATAGAGATATTTCAACAGGCGGCCGGTCATCGTTTTTCCCCAAAATATAAAAGTTTCTGGATCACTAGGAAATTAGTCTAAAACAATGTGCTGACACTAGACATGACCATAAAAGTAATAATTTGCACTCCTGTTTCAATTTTGTTGACAAATTTGAGATAGCTAAAAACTTATAAATTTCAACAGGCTGCCGGTCATCGATTTTTCCCAAAATATAAAAGTTTCTGGATCACTAGGAAATTAGTCTAAAACAATGTGCTGACACTAGACATGACCATAAAAGTAATAATTTGCACTCCTGGGGCAATTTTGTTGACAAATTTGAGATAGCTAAAAACTGAGAAATTTCAACAGGCGGCCGGTCATCGATTTTTCCCAAAATATAAAAGTTTCTATATCACTAGGAAATTAGTCTAAAACAATGTGCTGACACTAGACATGACCATAAAAGTAATAATTTGCACTCCTGGGGCAATTTTGTTGACAAATTTGAGATAGCTAAAAATAGAGAAATTTCAACAGGCGGCCGGTCATCGATTTTTCCCAAAATATAAAAGTTTCTGGATCACTAGGAAATTAGTCTAAAACAATGTGCTGACACTAGACATGACCATAAAAGTAATAATTTGCACTCCTGTGGCAATTTTGTTGACAAATTTGAGATAGCTAAAAATAGAGAAATTTCAACAGGCGGCCGGTCATCGATTTTTCCCAAAATATAAAAGTTTCTGGATCACTAGGAAATTAGTCTAAAACAATGTGCTGACACTAGACATGACCATAAAAGTAATAATTTGCACTCCTGGGGCAATTTTGTTGACAAATTTGAGATAGCTAAAAACTGAGAAATTTCAACAGGCGGCCGGTCATCGATTTTTCCCAAAATATAAAAGCTTCTATATCACTAGGAAATTAGTCTAAAACAATGTGCTGACACTAGACATGACCATAAAAGTAATAATTTGCACTCCTGGGGCAATTTTGTTGACAAATTTGAGATAGCTAAAAACTGAGAAATTTCAACAGGCGGCCGGTCATCGATTTTTCCCAAAATATAAAAGTTTCTGGATCACTAGGAAATTAGTCTAAAACAATGTGCTGACACTAGACATGACCATAAAAGTAATAATTTGCACTCCTGGGGCAATTTTGTTGACAAATTTGAGATAGCTAAAAACTGAGAAATTTCAACAGGCGGCCGTTCATCGATTTTTCCCAAAATATAAAAGTTTCTGGATCACTAGGAAATTAGTCTAAAACAATGTGCTGACACTAGACAATACCATAAAAGTAATAATTTGCATCCCTGTGGCAATTTTGTTGACAAATTTGAGACAGCTAAAAATTGAGAAATGTCAACAGGCGGCCGGTCATCGATTTTTCCCAAAATATAAAAGTTTCTGGATCACTAGGAAATTAGTCTAAAACAATGTGCTGACACTAGACATGACCATAAAAGTAATAATTTACACTCCTGGGGCAATTTTGTTGACAAATTTGAGATAGCTTAAAATAGAGAAATTTCAACAGGCGGCCGGTCATCGATTTTTCCCAAAATATAAAAGTTTCTGGGTCACTAGGAAATTAGTCTAAAACAATGTGCTGACACTAGACATGACCATAAAAGTAATAATTTGCACTCCTGTGGCAATTTTGTTGTCAAATTTGAGATAGCTAAAAACTGAGAAATTTCAACAGGCGGCCGTTCATCGATTTTCCCCAAAATATAAAAGTTTCTGGATCACTAGGAAATTAGTCTAAAACAATGTGCTGACACTAGACATGACCATAAAAGTAATAATTTGCACTCCTGGGGCAATTTTGTTGACAAATTTGAGATAGCTAAAAACTGAGAAATTTCAACAGGCGGCCGGTCATCGATTTTTCCCAAAATATAAAAGTTTCTGGATCACTAGGAAATTAGTCTAAAACAATGTGCTGACACTAGACATGACCATAAAAGTAATAATTTGCACTCCTGTGGCAATTTTGTTGACAAATTTGAGATAGCTAAAAATAGAGAAATTTCAACAGGCAGCCGGTCATCGATTTTTCCCAAAATATAAAAGTTTCTGGATCACTAGGAAATTAGTCTAAAACAATGTGCTGACACTAGACATGACCATAAAAGTAATAATTTGCACTCCTGGGGCAATTTTGTTGACAAATTTGAGATAGCTAAAAACTGAGAAATTTCAACAGGCGGCCGTTCATCGATTTTTCCCAAAATATAAAAGTTTCTGGATCACTAGGAAATTAGTCTAAAACAATGTGCTGACACTAGACAATACCATAAAAGTAATAATTTGCACTCCTGTGGCAATTTTGTTGACAAATTTGAGACAGCTAAAAATTGAGAAATTTCAACAGGCGGCCGGTCATCGATTTTTCCCAAAATATAAAAGTTTCTGGATCACTAGGAAATTAGTCTAAAACAATGTGCTGACACTAGACATGACCATAAAAGTAATAATTTGCACTCCTGGGGCAATTTTGTTGACAAATTTGAGATAGCTAAAAACTGAGAAATTTCAACAGGCGGCCGTTCATCGATTTTTCCCAAAATATAAAAGTTTCTGGATCACTAGGAAATTAGTCCAAAACAATGTGCTGACACTAGACATGACCATAAAAGTAATAATTTGCACTCCTGTGGCAATTTTGTTGACAAATTTGAGATAGCTAAAAATAGAGAAATTTCAACAGGCGGCCGGTCATCGATTTTTCCCAAAATATAAAAGTTTCTGGATCACTAGGAAATTAGTCTAAAACAATGTGCTGACACTAGACATGACCATAAAAGTAATAATTTGCACTCCTGGGGCAATTTTGTTGACAAATTTGAGATAGCTAAAAACTGAGAAATTTCAACAGGCGGCCGGTCATCGATTTTTCCCAAAATATAAAAGTTTCTGGATCACTAGGAAATTAGTCTAAAACAATGTGCTGACACTAGACAATACCATAAAAGTAATAATTTGCACTCCTGTGGCAATTTTGTTGACAAATTTGAGACAGCTAAAAATTGAGAAATTTCAACAGGCGGCCGGTCATCGATTTTTCCCAAAATATAAAAGTTTCTGGATCACTAGGAAATTAGTCTAAAACAATGTGCTGACACTAGACATGACCATAAAAGTAATAATTTGCACTCCTGGGGCAATTTTGTTGACAAATTTGAGATAGCTAAAAACTGAGAAATTTCAACAGGCGGCCGTTCATCGATTTTTCCCAAAATATAAAAGTTTCTGGATCACTAGGAAATTAGTCTAAAACAATGTGCTGACACTAGACATGACCATAAAAGTAATAATTTGCACTCCTGGGGCAATTTTGTTGACAAATTTGAGATAGCTTAAAATAGAGATATTTCAACAGGCGGCCGGTCATCGATTTTTCCCAAAATATAAAAGTTTCTGGATCACTAGGAAATTAGTCTAAAACAATGTGCTGACACTAGACATGACCATAAAAGTAATAATTTGCACTCCTGTGGCAATTTTGTTGACAAATTTGAGATAGCTAAAAACTTAGAAATTCTGTCGGTCATCGATTTTTCCCAAAATATAAAAGTTTCTGGATCACTAGGAAATTAGTCTAAAACAATCTGCTGACACTAGACATGACCATAAAAGTAATAATTTGCACTGCTGGGGCAATTTTGTTGACAAATTTGAGATAGCTAAAAACTGAGAAATTTCAACAGGGCGGCCGGTCATCGATTTTTCCCAAAATATAAAAGTTTCTGGATCACTAGGAAATTAGTCTAAAACAATGTGCTGACACTAGACAATACCATAAAAGTAATAATTTGCACTCCTGTGGCAATTTTGTTGACAAATTTGAGACAGCTAAAAATTGAGAAATTTCAACAGGCGGCCGGTCATCGATTTTTCCCAAAATATAAAAGTTTCTGGATCACTAGGAAATTAGTCTAAAACAATGTGCTGACACTAGACATGACCATAAAAGTAATAATTTGCACTCCTGGGGCAATTTTGTTGACAAATTTGAGATAGCTAAAAACTGAGAAATTTCAACAGGCGGCCGTTCATCGATTTTTCCCAAAATATAAAAGTTTCTGGATCACTAGGAAATTAGTCCAAAACAATGTGCTGACACTAGACATGACCATAAAAGTAATAATTTGCACTCCTGTGGCAATTTTGTTGACAAATTTGAGATAGCTAAAAATAGAGAAATTTCAACAGGCGGCCGGTCATCGATTTTTCCCAAAATATAAAAGTTTCTGGATCACTAGGAAATTAGTCTAAAACAATGTGCTGACATTAGACATGACCATAAAAGTAATAATTTGCACTCCTGGGGCAATTTTGTTGACAAATTTGAGATAGCTAAAAACTGAGAAATTTCAACAGGCGGCCGGTCATCGATTTTTCCCAAAATATAAAAGTTTCTATATCACTAGGAAATTAGTCTAAAACAATGTGCTGACACTAGACATGACCATAAAAGTAATAATTTGCACTCCTGGGGCAATTTTGTTGACAAATTTGAGATAGCTAAAAACTGAGAAATTTCAACAGGCGGCCGTTCATCGATTTTTCCCAAAATATAAAAGTTTCTGGATCACTAGGAAATTAGTCTAAAACAATGTGCTGACACTAGACAATACCATAAAAGTAATAATTTGCATCCCTGTGGCAATTTTGTTGACAAATTTGAGACAGCTAAAAATTGAGAAATGTCAACAGGCGGCCGGTCATCGATTTTTCCCAAAATATAAAAGTTTCTGGATCACTAGGAAATTAGTCTAAAACAATGTGCTGACACTAGACATGACCATAAAAGTAATAATTTGCACTCCTGGGGCAATTTTGTTGACAAATTTGAGATAGCTTAAAATAGAGAAATTTCAACAGGCGGCCGGTCATCGATTTTTCCCAAAATATAAAAGTTTCTGGGTCACTAGGAAATTAGTCTAAAACAATGTGCTGACACTAGACATGACCATAAAAGTAATAATTTGCACTCCTGTGGCAATTTTGTTGACAAATTTGAGATAGCTAAAAACTGAGAAATTTCAACAGGCGGCCGGTCATCGATTTTTCCCAAAATATAAAAGTTTCTGGATCACTAGGAAATTAGTCTAAAACAATGTGCTGACACTAGACATGACCATAAAAGTAATAATTTGCACTCCTGTGGCAATTTTGTTGACAAATTTGAGATAGCTAAAAATAGAGAAATTTCAACAGGCGGCCGGTCATCGATTTTTCCCAAAATATAAAAGTTTCTGGATCACTAGGAAATTAGTCTAAAACAATGTGCTGACACTAGACAATACCATAAAAGTAATAATTTGCACTCCTGTGGCAATTTTGTTGACAAATTTGAGACAGCTAAAAATTGAGAAATTTCAACAGGCGGCCGGTCATCGATTTTTCCCAAAATATAAAAGTTTCTGGATCACTAGGAAATTAGTCTAAAACAATGTGCTGACACTAGACATGACCATAAAAGTAATAATTTGCACTCCTGTGGCAATTTTGTTGACAAATTTGAGATAGCTAAAAACTTAGAAATTTCAACAGGCTGCCGGTCATCGATTTTTCCCAAAATATAAAAGTTTCTGGATCACTAGGAAATTAGTCTAAAACAATCTGCTGACACTAGACATGACCATAAAAGTAATAATTTGCACTGCTGGGGCAATTTTGTTGACAAATTTGAGATAGCTAAAAACTGAGAAATTTCAACAGGCGGCCGGTCATCGATTTTTCCCAAAATATAAAAGTTTCTGGATCACTAGGAAATTAGTCTAAAACAATGTGCTGACACTAGACAATACCATAAAAGTAATAATTTGCACTCCTGTGGCAATTTTGTTGACAAATTTGAGACTGCTAAAAATTGAGAAATTTCAACAGGCGGCCGGTCATCGATTTTTCCCAAAATATAAAAGTTTCTGGATCACTAGGAAATTAGTCTAAAACAATGTGCTGACACTAGACATGACCATAAAAGTAATAATTTGCACTCCTGGGGCAATTTTGTTGACAAATTTGAGATAGCTAAAAACTGAGAAATTTCAACAGGCGGCCGTTCATCGATTTTTCCCAAAATATAAAAGTTTCTGGATCACTAGGAAATTAGTCCAAAACAATGTGCTGACACTAGACATGACCATAAAAGTAATAATTTGCACTCCTGTGGCAATTTTGTTGACAAATTTGAGATAGCTAAAAATAGAGAAATTTCAACAGGCGGCCGGTCATCGATTTTTCCCAAAATATAAAAGTTTCTGGATCACTAGGAAATTAGTCTAAAACAATGTGCTGACATTAGACATGACCATAAAAGTAATAATTTGCACTCCTGGGGCAATTTTGTTGACAAATTTGAGATAGCTAAAAACTGAGAAATTTCAACAGGCGGCCGGTCATCGATTTTTCCCAAAATATAAAAGTTTCTATATCACTAGGAAATTAGTCTAAAACAATGTGCTGACACTAGACATGACCATAAAAGTAATAATTTGCACTCCTGGGGCAATTTTGTTGACAAATTTGAGATAGCTAAAAACTGAGAAATTTCAACAGGCGGCCGTTCATCGATTTTTCCCAAAATATAAAAGTTTCTGGATCACTAGGAAATTAGTCTAAAACAATGTGCTGACACTAGACAATACCATAAAAGTAATAATTTGCATCCCTGTGGCAATTTTGTTGACAAATTTGAGACAGCTAAAAATTGAGAAATGTCAACAGGCGGCCGGTCATCGATTTTTCCCAAAATATAAAAGTTTCTGGATCACTAGGAAATTAGTCTAAAACAATGTGCTGACACTAGACATGACCATAAAAGTAATAATTTGCACTCCTGGGGCAATTTTGTTGACAAATTTGAGATAGCTTAAAATAGAGAAATTTCAACAGGCGGCCGGTCATCGATTTTTCCCAAAATATAAAAGTTTCTGGGTCACTAGGAAATTAGTCTAAAACAATGTGCTGACACTAGACATGACCATAAAAGTAATAATTTGCACTCCTGTGGCAATTTTGTTGTCAAATTTGAGATAGCTAAAAACTGAGAAATTTCAACAGGCGGCCGTTCATCGATTTTCCCCAAAATATAAAAGTTTCTGGATCACTAGGAAATTAGTCTAAAACAATGTGCTGACACTAGACATGACCATAAAAGTAATAATTTGCACTCCTGGGGCAATTTTGTTGACAAATTTGAGATAGCTAAAAACTGAGAAATTTCAACAGGCGGCCGGTCATCGATTTTTCCCAAAATATAAAAGTTTCTATATCACTAGGAAATTAGTCTAAAACAATGTGCTGACACTAGACATGACCATAAAAGTAATAATTTGCACTCCTGGGGCAATTTTGTTGACAAATTTGAGATAGCTAAAAATAGAGAAATTTCAACAGGCGGCCGGTCATCGATTTTTCCCAAAATATAAAAGTTTCTGGATCACTAGGAAATTAGTCTAAAACAATGTGCTGACACTAGACATGACCATAAAAGTAATAATTTGCACTCCTGTGGCAATTTTGTTGACAAATTTGAGATAGCTAAAAATAGAGAAATTTCAACAGGCGGCCGGTCATCGATTTTTCCCAAAATATAAAAGTTTCTGGATCACTAGGAAATTAGTCTAAAACAATGTGCTGACACTAGACATGACCATAAAAGTAATAATTTGCACTCCTGGGGCAATTTTGTTGACAAATTTGAGATAGCTAAAAACTGAGAAATTTCAACAGGCGGCCGGTCATCGATTTTTCCCAAAATATAAAAGCTTCTATATCACTAGGAAATTAGTCTAAAACAATGTGCTGACACTAGACATGACCATAAAAGTAATAATTTGCACTCCTGGGGCAATTTTGTTGACAAATTTGAGATAGCTAAAAACTGAGAAATTTCAACAGGCGGCCGGTCATCGATTTTTCCCAAAATATAAAAGTTTCTGGATCACTAGGAAATTAGTCTAAAACAATGTGCTGACACTAGACAATACCATAAAAGTAATAATTTGCATCCCTGTGGCAATTTTGTTGACAAATTTGAGACAGCTAAAAATTGAGAAATGTCAACAGGCGGCCGGTCATCGATTTTTCCCAAAATATAAAAGTTTCTGGATCACTAGGAAATTAGTCTAAAACAATGTGCTGACACTAGACATGACCATAAAAGTAATAATTTGCACTCCTGGGGCAATTTTGTTGACAAATTTGAGATAGCTTAAAATAGAGAAATTTCAACAGGCGGCCGTTCATCGATTTTTCCCAAAATATAAAAGTTTCTGGATCACTAGGAAATTAGTCTAAAACAATGTGCTGACACTAGACATGACCATAAAAGTAATAATTTGCACTCCTGGGGCAATTTTGTTGACAAATTTGAGATAGCTTAAAATAGAGATATTTCAACAGGCGGCCGGTCATCGTTTTTCCCCAAAATATAAAAGTTTCTGGATCACTAGGAAATTAGTCTAAAACAATGTGCTGACACTAGACATGACCATAAAAGTAATAATTTGCACTCCTGTTTCAATTTTGTTGACAAATTTGAGATAGCTAAAAACTTATAAATTTCAACAGGCTGCCGGTCATCGATTTTTCCCAAAATATAAAAGTTTCTGGATCACTAGGAAATTAGTCTAAAACAATGTGCTGACACTAGACATGACCATAAAAGTAATAATTTGCACTACTGGGGCAATTTTGTTGACAAATTTGAGATAGCTAAAAACTGAGAAATTTCAACAGGCGGCCGGTCATCGATTTTTCCCAAAATATAAAAGTTTCTATATCACTAGGAAATTAGTCTAAAACAATGTGCTGACACTAGACATGACCATAAAAGTAATAATTTGCACTCCTGGGGCAATTTTGTTGACAAATTTGAGATAGCTAAAAATAGAGAAATTTCAACAGGCGGCCGGTCATCGATTTTTCCCAAAATATAAAAGTTTCTGGATCACTAGGAAATTAGTCTAAAACAATGTGCTGACACTAGACATGACCATAAAAGTAATAATTTGCACTCCTGTGGCAATTTTGTTGACAAATTTGAGATAGCTAAAAATAGAGAAATTTCAACAGGCGGCCGGTCATCGATTTTTCCCAAAATATAAAAGTTTCTGGATCACTAGGAAATTAGTCTAAAACAATGTGCTGACACTAGACATGACCATAAAAGTAATAATTTGCACTCCTGGGGCAATTTTGTTGACAAATTTGAGATAGCTAAAAACTGAGAAATTTCAACAGGCGGCCGGTCATCGATTTTTCCCAAAATATAAAAGCTTCTATATCACTAGGAAATTAGTCTAAAACAATGTGCTGACACTAGACATGACCATAAAAGTAATAATTTGCACTCCTGGGGCAATTTTGTTGACAAATTTGAGATAGCTAAAAACTGAGAAATTTCAACAGGCGGCCGGTCATCGATTTTTCCCAAAATATAAAAGTTTCTGGATCACTAGGAAATTAGTCTAAAACAATGTGCTGACACTAGACATGACCATAAAAGTAATAATTTGCACTCCTGGGGCAATTTTGTTGACAAATTTGAGATAGCTAAAAACTGAGAAATTTCAACAGGCGGCCGTTCATCGATTTTTCCCAAAATATAAAAGTTTCTGGATCACTAGGAAATTAGTCTAAAACAATGTGCTGACACTAGACAATACCATAAAAGTAATAATTTGCATCCCTGTGGCAATTTTGTTGACAAATTTGAGACAGCTAAAAATTGAGAAATGTCAACAGGCGGCCGGTCATCGATTTTTCCCAAAATATAAAAGTTTCTGGATCACTAGGAAATTAGTCTAAAACAATGTGCTGACACTAGACATGACCATAAAAGTAATAATTTACACTCCTGGGGCAATTTTGTTGACAAATTTGAGATAGCTTAAAATAGAGAAATTTCAACAGGCGGCCGGTCATCGATTTTTCCCAAAATATAAAAGTTTCTGGGTCACTAGGAAATTAGTCTAAAACAATGTGCTGACACTAGACATGACCATAAAAGTAATAATTTGCACTCCTGTGGCAATTTTGTTGTCAAATTTGAGATAGCTAAAAACTGAGAAATTTCAACAGGCGGCCGTTCATCGATTTTCCCCAAAATATAAAAGTTTCTGGATCACTAGGAAATTAGTCTAAAACAATGTGCTGACACTAGACATGACCATAAAAGTAATAATTTGCACTCCTGGGGCAATTTTGTTGACAAATTTGAGATAGCTAAAAACTGAGAAATTTCAACAGGCGGCCGGTCATCGATTTTTCCCAAAATATAAAAGTTTCTGGATCACTAGGAAATTAGTCTAAAACAATGTGCTGACACTAGACATGACCATAAAAGTAATAATTTGCACTCCTGTGGCAATTTTGTTGACAAATTTGAGATAGCTAAAAATAGAGAAATTTCAACAGGCGGCCGGTCATCGATTTTTCCCAAAATATAAAAGTTTCTGGATCACTAGGAAATTAGTCTAAAACAATGTGCTGACACTAGACATGACCATAAAAGTAATAATTTGCACTCCTGGGGCAATTTTGTTGACAAATTTGAGATAGCTAAAAACTGAGAAATTTCAACAGGCGGCCGTTCATCGATTTTTCCCAAAATATAAAAGTTTCTGGATCACTAGGAAATTAGTCTAAAACAATGTGCTGACACTAGACAATACCATAAAAGTAATAATTTGCACTCCTGTGGCAATTTTGTTGACAAATTTGAGACAGCTAAAAATTGAGAAATTTCAACAGGCGGCCGGTCATCGATTTTTCCCAAAATATAAAAGTTTCTGGATCACTAGGAAATTAGTCTAAAACAATGTGCTGACACTAGACATGACCATAAAAGTAATAATTTGCACTCCTGGGGCAATTTTGTTGACAAATTTGAGATAGCTTAAAATAGAGAAATTTCAACAGGCGGCCGGTCATCGATTTTTCCCAAAATATAAAAGTTTCTGGGTCACTAGGAAATTAGTCTAAAACAATGTGCTGACACTAGACATGACCATAAAAGTAATAATTTGCACTCCTGTGGCAATTTTGTTGTCAAATTTGAGATAGCTAAAAACTGAGAAATTTCAACAGGCGGCCGTTCATCGATTTTCCCCAAAATATAAAAGTTTCTGGATCACTAGGAAATTAGTCTAAAACAATGTGCTGACACTAGACATGACCATAAAAGTAATAATTTGCACTCCTGGGGCAATTTTGTTGACAAATTTGAGATAGCTAAAAACTGAGAAATTTCAACAGGCGGCCGGTCATCGATTTTTCCCAAAATATAAAAGTTTCTATATCACTAGGAAATTAGTCTAAAACAATGTGCTGACACTAGACATGACCATAAAAGTAATAATTTGCACTCCTGGGGCAATTTTGTTGACAAATTTGAGATAGCTAAAAATAGAGAAATTTCAACAGGCGGCCGGTCATCGATTTTTCCCAAAATATAAAAGTTTCTGGATCACTAGGAAATTAGTCTAAAACAATGTGCTGACACTAGACATGACCATAAAAGTAATAATTTGCACTCCTGTGGCAATTTTGTTGACAAATTTGAGATAGCTAAAAATAGAGAAATTTCAACAGGCGGCCGGTCATCGATTTTTCCCAAAATATAAAAGTTTCTGGATCACTAGGAAATTAGTCTAAAACAATGTGCTGACACTAGACATGACCATAAAAGTAATAATTTGCACTCCTGGGGCAATTTTGTTGACAAATTTGAGATAGCTAAAAACTGAGAAATTTCAACAGGCGGCCGGTCATCGATTTTTCCCAAAATATAAAAGCTTCTATATCACTAGGAAATTAGTCTAAAACAATGTGCTGACACTAGACATGACCATAAAAGTAATAATTTGCACTCCTGGGGCAATTTTGTTGACAAATTTGAGATAGCTAAAAACTGAGAAATTTCAACAGGCGGCCGGTCATCGATTTTTCCCAAAATATAAAAGTTTCTGGATCACTAGGAAATTAGTCTAAAACAATGTGCTGACACTAGACAATACCATAAAAGTAATAATTTGCATCCCTGTGGCAATTTTGTTGACAAATTTGAGACAGCTAAAAATTGAGAAATGTCAACAGGCGGCCGGTCATCGATTTTTCCCAAAATATAAAAGTTTCTGGATCACTAGGAAATTAGTCTAAAACAATGTGCTGACACTAGACATGACCATAAAAGTAATAATTTGCACTCCTGGGGCAATTTTGTTGACAAATTTGAGATAGCTTAAAATAGAGAAATTTCAACAGGCGGCCGTTCATCGATTTTTCCCAAAATATAAAAGTTTCTGGATCACTAGGAAATTAGTCTAAAACAATGTGCTGACACTAGACATGACCATAAAAGTAATAATTTGCACTCCTGGGGCAATTTTGTTGACAAATTTGAGATAGCTTAAAATAGAGATATTTCAACAGGCGGCCGGTCATCGTTTTTCCCCAAAATATAAAAGTTTCTGGATCACTAGGAAATTAGTCTAAAACAATGTGCTGACACTAGACATGACCATAAAAGTAATAATTTGCACTCCTGTTTCAATTTTGTTGACAAATTTGAGATAGCTAAAAACTTATAAATTTCAACAGGCTGCCGGTCATCGATTTTTCCCAAAATATAAAAGTTTCTGGATCACTAGGAAATTAGTCTAAAACAATGTGCTGACACTAGACATGACCATAAAAGTAATAATTTGCACTCCTGGGGCAATTTTGTTGACAAATTTGAGATAGCTAAAAACTGAGAAATTTCAACAGGCGGCCGGTCATCGATTTTTCCCAAAATATAAAAGTTTCTATATCACTAGGAAATTAGTCTAAAACAATGTGCTGACACTAGACATGACCATAAAAGTAATAATTTGCACTCCTGGGGCAATTTTGTTGACAAATTTGAGATAGCTAAAAATAGAGAAATTTCAACAGGCGGCCGGTCATCGATTTTTCCCAAAATATAAAAGTTTCTGGATCACTAGGAAATTAGTCTAAAACAATGTGCTGACACTAGACATGACCATAAAAGTAATAATTTGCACTCCTGTGGCAATTTTGTTGACAAATTTGAGATAGCTAAAAATAGAGAAATTTCAACAGGCGGCCGGTCATCGATTTTTCCCAAAATATAAAAGTTTCTGGATCACTAGGAAATTAGTCTAAAACAATGTGCTGACACTAGACATGACCATAAAAGTAATAATTTGCACTCCTGGGGCAATTTTGTTGACAAATTTGAGATAGCTAAAAACTGAGAAATTTCAACAGGCGGCCGGTCATCGATTTTTCCCAAAATATAAAAGCTTCTATATCACTAGGAAATTAGTCTAAAACAATGTGCTGACACTAGACATGACCATAAAAGTAATAATTTGCACTCCTGGGGCAATTTTGTTGACAAATTTGAGATAGCTAAAAACTGAGAAATTTCAACAGGCGGCCGGTCATCGATTTTTCCCAAAATATAAAAGTTTCTGGATCACTAGGAAATTAGTCTAAAACAATGTGCTGACACTAGACATGACCATAAAAGTAATAATTTGCACTCCTGGGGCAATTTTGTTGACAAATTTGAGATAGCTAAAAACTGAGAAATTTCAACAGGCGGCCGTTCATCGATTTTTCCCAAAATATAAAAGTTTCTGGATCACTAGGAAATTAGTCTAAAACAATGTGCTGACACTAGACAATACCATAAAAGTAATAATTTGCATCCCTGTGGCAATTTTGTTGACAAATTTGAGACAGCTAAAAATTGAGAAATGTCAACAGGCGGCCGGTCATCGATTTTTCCCAAAATATAAAAGTTTCTGGATCACTAGGAAATTAGTCTAAAACAATGTGCTGACACTAGACATGACCATAAAAGTAATAATTTACACTCCTGGGGCAATTTTGTTGACAAATTTGAGATAGCTTAAAATAGAGAAATTTCAACAGGCGGCCGGTCATCGATTTTTCCCAAAATATAAAAGTTTCTGGGTCACTAGGAAATTAGTCTAAAACAATGTGCTGACACTAGACATGACCATAAAAGTAATAATTTGCACTCCTGTGGCAATTTTGTTGTCAAATTTGAGATAGCTAAAAACTGAGAAATTTCAACAGGCGGCCGTTCATCGATTTTCCCCAAAATATAAAAGTTTCTGGATCACTAGGAAATTAGTCTAAAACAATGTGCTGACACTAGACATGACCATAAAAGTAATAATTTGCACTCCTGGGGCAATTTTGTTGACAAATTTGAGATAGCTAAAAACTGAGAAATTTCAACAGGCGGCCGGTCATCGATTTTTCCCAAAATATAAAAGTTTCTGGATCACTAGGAAATTAGTCTAAAACAATGTGCTGACACTAGACATGACCATAAAAGTAATAATTTGCACTCCTGTGGCAATTTTGTTGACAAATTTGAGATAGCTAAAAATAGAGAAATTTCAACAGGCGGCCGGTCATCGATTTTTCCCAAAATATAAAAGTTTCTGGATCACTAGGAAATTAGTCTAAAACAATGTGCTGACACTAGACATGACCATAAAAGTAATAATTTGCACTCCTGGGGCAATTTTGTTGACAAATTTGAGATAGCTAAAAACTGAGAAATTTCAACAGGCGGCCGTTCATCGATTTTTCCCAAAATATAAAAGTTTCTGGATCACTAGGAAATTAGTCTAAAACAATGTGCTGACACTAGACAATACCATAAAAGTAATAATTTGCACTCCTGTGGCAATTTTGTTGACAAATTTGAGACAGCTAAAAATTGAGAAATTTCAACAGGCGGCCGGTCATCGATTTTTCCCAAAATATAAAAGTTTCTGGATCACTAGGAAATTAGTCTAAAACAATGTGCTGACACTAGACATGACCATAAAAGTAATAATTTGCACTCCTGGGGCAATTTTGTTGACAAATTTGAGATAGCTAAAAACTGAGAAATTTCAACAGGCGGCCGTTCATCGATTTTTCCCAAAATATAAAAGTTTCTGGATCACTAGGAAATTAGTCCAAAACAATGTGCTGACACTAGACATGACCATAAAAGTAATAATTTGCACTCCTGTGGCAATTTTGTTGACAAATTTGAGATAGCTAAAAATAGAGAAATTTCAACAGGCGGCCGGTCATCGATTTTTCCCAAAATATAAAAGTTTCTGGATCACTAGGAAATTAGTCTAAAACAATGTGCTGACACTAGACATGACCATAAAAGTAATAATTTGCACTCCTGGGGCAATTTTGTTGACAAATTTGAGATAGCTAAAAACTGAGAAATTTCAACAGGCGGCCGGTCATCGATTTTTCCCAAAATATAAAAGTTTCTGGATCACTAGGAAATTAGTCTAAAACAATGTGCTGACACTAGACAATACCATAAAAGTAATAATTTGCACTCCTGTGGCAATTTTGTTGACAAATTTGAGACAGCTAAAAATTGAGAAATTTCAACAGGCGGCCGGTCATCGATTTTTCCCAAAATATAAAAGTTTCTGGATCACTAGGAAATTAGTCTAAAACAATGTGCTGACACTAGACATGACCATAAAAGTAATAATTTGCACTCCTGGGGCAATTTTGTTGACAAATTTGAGATAGCTAAAAACTGAGAAATTTCAACAGGCGGCCGTTCATCGATTTTTCCCAAAATATAAAAGTTTCTGGATCACTAGGAAATTAGTCTAAAACAATGTGCTGACACTAGACATGACCATAAAAGTAATAATTTGCACTCCTGGGGCAATTTTGTTGACAAATTTGAGATAGCTTAAAATAGAGATATTTCAACAGGCGGCCGGTCATCGATTTTTCCCAAAATATAAAAGTTTCTGGATCACTAGGAAATTAGTCTAAAACAATGTGCTGACACTAGACATGACCATAAAAGTAATAATTTGCACTCCTGTGGCAATTTTGTTGACAAATTTGAGATAGCTAAAAACTTAGAAATTTCAACAGGCTGTCGGTCATCGATTTTTCCCAAAATATAAAAGTTTCTGGATCACTAGGAAATTAGTCTAAAACAATCTGCTGACACTAGACATGACCATAAAAGTAATAATTTGCACTGCTGGGGCAATTTTGTTGACAAATTTGAGATAGCTAAAAACTGAGAAATTTCAACAGGGCGGCCGGTCATCGATTTTTCCCAAAATATAAAAGTTTCTGGATCACTAGGAAATTAGTCTAAAACAATGTGCTGACACTAGACAATACCATAAAAGTAATAATTTGCACTCCTGTGGCAATTTTGTTGACAAATTTGAGACAGCTAAAAATTGAGAAATTTCAACAGGCGGCCGGTCATCGATTTTTCCCAA
The DNA here is from genome assembly GCA_963921405.1 of Cepaea hortensis. Classification (NCBI taxonomy): domain Eukaryota; kingdom Metazoa; phylum Mollusca; class Gastropoda; order Stylommatophora; family Helicidae; genus Cepaea; species Cepaea hortensis. Next base: position 36,380,626 of record OY992889.1, read on the forward strand.
AATATAAAAGTTTCTGGATCACTAGGAAATTAGTCTAAAACAATGTGCTGACACTAGACATGACCATAAAAGTAATAATTTGCACTCCTGGGGCAATTTTGTTGACAAATTTGAGATAGCTAAAAACTGAGAAATTTCAACAGGCGGCCGTTCATCGATTTTTCCCAAAATATAAAAGTTTCTGGATCACTAGGAAATTAGTCCAAAACAATGTGCTGACACTAGACATGACCATAAAAGTAATAATTTGCACTCCTGTGGCAATTTTGTTGACAAATTTGAGATAGCTAAAAATAGAGAAATTTCAACAGGCGGCCGGTCATCGATTTTTCCCAAAATATAAAAGTTTCTGGATCACTAGGAAATTAGTCTAAAACAATGTGCTGACATTAGACATGACCATAAAAGTAATAATTTGCACTCCTGGGGCAATTTTGTTGACAAATTTGAGATAGCTAAAAACTGAGAAATTTCAACAGGCGGCCGGTCATCGATTTTTCCCAAAATATAAAAGTTTCTATATCACTAGGAAATTAGTCTAAAACAATGTGCTGACACTAGACATGACCATAAAAGTAATAATTTGCACTCCTGGGGCAATTTTGTTGACAAATTTGAGATAGCTTAAAATAGAGAAATTTCAACAGGCGGCCGTTCATCGATTTTTCCCAAAATATAAAAGTTTCTGGATCACTAGGAAATTAGTCTAAAACAATGTGCTGACACTAGACATGACCATAAAAGTAATAATTTGCACTCCTGGGGCAATTTTGTTGACAAATTTGAGATAGCTTAAAATAGAGATATTTCAACAGGCGGCCGGTCATCGTTTTTCCCCAAAATATAAAAGTTTCTGGATCACTAGGAAATTAGTCTAAAACAATGTGCTGACACTAGACATGACCATAAAAGTAATAATTTGCACTCCTGTTTCAATTTTGTTGACAAATTTGAGATAGCTAAAAACTTATAAATTTCAACAGGCTGCCGGTCATCGATTTTTCCCAAAATATAAAAGTTTCTGGATCACTAGGAAATTAGTCTAAAACAATGTGCTGACACTAGACATGACCATAAAAGTAATAATTTGCACTCCTGGGGCAATTTTGTTGACAAATTTGAGATAGCTAAAAACTGAGAAATTTCAACAGGCGGCCGGTCATCGATTTTTCCCAAAATATAAAAGTTTCTATATCACTAGGAAATTAGTCTAAAACAATGTGCTGACACTAGACATGACCATAAAAGTAATAATTTGCACTCCTGGGGCAATTTTGTTGACAAATTTGAGATAGCTAAAAATAGAGAAATTTCAACAGGCGGCCGGTCATCGATTTTTCCCAAAATATAAAAGTTTCTGGATCACTAGGAAATTAGTCTAAAACAATGTGCTGACACTAGACATGACCATAAAAGTAATAATTTGCACTCCTGTGGCAATTTTGTTGACAAATTTGAGATAGCTAAAAATAGAGAAATTTCAACAGGCGGCCGGTCATCGATTTTTCCCAAAATATAAAAGTTTCTGGATCACTAGGAAATTAGTCTAAAACAATGTGCTGACACTAGACATGACCATAAAAGTAATAATTTGCACTCCTGGGGCAATTTTGTTGACAAATTTGAGATAGCTAAAAACTGAGAAATTTCAACAGGCGGCCGGTCATCGATTTTTCCCAAAATATAAAAGCTTCTATATCACTAGGAAATTAGTCTAAAACAATGTGCTGACACTAGACATGACCATAAAAGTAATAATTTGCACTCCTGGGGCAATTTTGTTGACAAATTTGAGATAGCTAAAAACTGAGAAATTTCAACAGGCGGCCGGTCATCGATTTTTCCCAAAATATAAAAGTTTCTGGATCACTAGGAAATTAGTCTAAAACAATGTGCTGACACTAGACATGACCATAAAAGTAATAATTTGCACTCCTGGGGCAATTTTGTTGACAAATTTGAGATAGCTAAAAACTGAGAAATTTCAACAGGCGGCCGTTCATCGATTTTTCCCAAAATATAAAAGTTTCTGGATCACTAGGAAATTAGTCTAAAACAATGTGCTGACACTAGACAATACCATAAAAGTAATAATTTGCATCCCTGTGGCAATTTTGTTGACAAATTTGAGACAGCTAAAAATTGAGAAATGTCAACAGGCGGCCGGTCATCGATTTTTCCCAAAATATAAAAGTTTCTGGATCACTAGGAAATTAGTCTAAAACAATGTGCTGACACTAGACATGACCATAAAAGTAATAATTTACACTCCTGGGGCAATTTTGTTGACAAATTTGAGATAGCTTAAAATAGAGAAATTTCAACAGGCGGCCGGTCATCGATTTTTCCCAAAATATAAAAGTTTCTGGGTCACTAGGAAATTAGTCTAAAACAATGTGCTGACACTAGACATGACCATAAAAGTAATAATTTGCACTCCTGTGGCAATTTTGTTGTCAAATTTGAGATAGCTAAAAACTGAGAAATTTCAACAGGCGGCCGTTCATCGATTTTCCCCAAAATATAAAAGTTTCTGGATCACTAGGAAATTAGTCTAAAACAATGTGCTGACACTAGACATGACCATAAAAGTAATAATTTGCACTCCTGGGGCAATTTTGTTGACAAATTTGAGATAGCTAAAAACTGAGAAATTTCAACAGGCGGCCGGTCATCGATTTTTCCCAAAATATAAAAGTTTCTGGATCACTAGGAAATTAGTCTAAAACAATGTGCTGACACTAGACATGACCATAAAAGTAATAATTTGCACTCCTGTGGCAATTTTGTTGACAAATTTGAGATAGCTAAAAATAGAGAAATTTCAACAGGCGGCCGGTCATCGATTTTTCCCAAAATATAAAAGTTTCTGGATCACTAGGAAATTAGTCTAAAACAATGTGCTGACACTAGACATGACCATAAAAGTAATAATTTGCACTCCTGGGGCAATTTTGTTGACAAATTTGAGATAGCTAAAAACTGAGAAATTTCAACAGGCGGCCGTTCATCGATTTTTCCCAAAATATAAAAGTTTCTGGATCACTAGGAAATTAGTCTAAAACAATGTGCTGACACTAGACAATACCATAAAAGTAATAATTTGCACTCCTGTGGCAATTTTGTTGACAAATTTGAGACAGCTAAAAATTGAGAAATTTCAACAGGCGGCCGGTCATCGATTTTTCCCAAAATATAAAAGTTTCTGGATCACTAGGAAATTAGTCTAAAACAATGTGCTGACACTAGACATGACCATAAAAGTAATAATTTGCACTCCTGGGGCAATTTTGTTGACAAATTTGAGATAGCTAAAAACTGAGAAATTTCAACAGGCGGCCGTTCATCGATTTTTCCCAAAATATAAAAGTTTCTGGATCACTAGGAAATTAGTCCAAAACAATGTGCTGACACTAGACATGACCATAAAAGTAATAATTTGCACTCCTGTGGCAATTTTGTTGACAAATTTGAGATAGCTAAAAATAGAGAAATTTCAACAGGCGGCCGGTCATCGATTTTTCCCAAAATATAAAAGTTTCTGGATCACTAGGAAATTAGTCTAAAACAATGTGCTGACACTAGACATGACCATAAAAGTAATAATTTGCACTCCTGGGGCAATTTTGTTGACAAATTTGAGATAGCTAAAAACTGAGAAATTTCAACAGGCGGCCGGTCATCGATTTTTCCCAAAATATAAAAGTTTCTGGATCACTAGGAAATTAGTCTAAAACAATGTGCTGACACTAGACAATACCATAAAAGTAATAATTTGCACTCCTGTGGCAATTTTGTTGACAAATTTGAGACAGCTAAAAATTGAGAAATTTCAACAGGCGGCCGGTCATCGATTTTTCCCAAAATATAAAAGTTTCTGGATCACTAGGAAATTAGTCTAAAACAATGTGCTGACACTAGACATGACCATAAAAGTAATAATTTGCACTCCTGGGGCAATTTTGTTGACAAATTTGAGATAGCTAAAAACTGAGAAATTTCAACAGGCGGCCGTTCATCGATTTTTCCCAAAATATAAAAGTTTCTGGATCACTAGGAAATTAGTCTAAAACAATGTGCTGACACTAGACATGACCATAAAAGTAATAATTTGCACTCCTGGGGCAATTTTGTTGACAAATTTGAGATAGCTTAAAATAGAGATATTTCAACAGGCGGCCGGTCATCGATTTTTCCCAAAATATAAAAGTTTCTGGATCACTAGGAAATTAGTCTAAAACAATGTGCTGACACTAGACATGACCATAAAAGTAATAATTTGCACTCCTGTGGCAATTTTGTTGACAAATTTGAGATAGCTAAAAACTTAGAAATTTCAACAGGCTGTCGGTCATCGATTTTTCCCAAAATATAAAAGTTTCTGGATCACTAGGAAATTAGTCTAAAACAATCTGCTGACACTAGACATGACCATAAAAGTAATAATTTGCACTGCTGGGGCAATTTTGTTGACAAATTTGAGATAGCTAAAAACTGAGAAATTTCAACAGGGCGGCCGGTCATCGATTTTTCCCAAAATATAAAAGTTTCTGGATCACTAGGAAATTAGTCTAAAACAATGTGCTGACACTAGACAATACCATAAAAGTAATAATTTGCACTCCTGTGGCAATTTTGTTGACAAATTTGAGACAGCTAAAAATTGAGAAATTTCAACAGGCGGCCGGTCATCGATTTTTCCCAAAATATAAAAGTTTCTGGATCACTAGGAAATTAGTCTAAAACAATGTGCTGACACTAGACATGACCATAAAAGTAATAATTTGCACTCCTGGGGCAATTTTGTTGACAAATTTGAGATAGCTAAAAACTGAGAAATTTCAACAGGCGGCCGTTCATCGATTTTTCCCAAAATATAAAAGTTTCTGGATCACTAGGAAATTAGTCCAAAACAATGTGCTGACACTAGACATGACCATAAAAGTAATAATTTGCACTCCTGTGGCAATTTTGTTGACAAATTTGAGATAGCTAAAAATAGAGAAATTTCAACAGGCGGCCGGTCATCGATTTTTCCCAAAATATAAAAGTTTCTGGATCACTAGGAAATTAGTCTAAAACAATGTGCTGACATTAGACATGACCATAAAAGTAATAATTTGCACTCCTGGGGCAATTTTGTTGACAAATTTGAGATAGCTAAAAACTGAGAAATTTCAACAGGCGGCCGGTCATCGATTTTTCCCAAAATATAAAAGTTTCTATATCACTAGGAAATTAGTCTAAAACAATGTGCTGACACTAGACATGACCATAAAAGTAATAATTTGCACTCCTGGGGCAATTTTGTTGACAAATTTGAGATAGCTAAAAACTGAGAAATTTCAACAGGCGGCCGTTCATCGATTTTTCCCAAAATATAAAAGTTTCTGGATCACTAGGAAATTAGTCTAAAACAATGTGCTGACACTAGACAATACCATAAAAGTAATAATTTGCATCCCTGTGGCAATTTTGTTGACAAATTTGAGACAGCTAAAAATTGAGAAATGTCAACAGGCGGCCGGTCATCGATTTTTCCCAAAATATAAAAGTTTCTGGATCACTAGGAAATTAGTCTAAAACAATGTGCTGACACTAGACATGACCATAAAAGTAATAATTTGCACTCCTGGGGCAATTTTGTTGACAAATTTGAGATAGCTTAAAATAGAGAAATTTCAACAGGCGGCCGGTCATCGATTTTTCCCAAAATATAAAAGTTTCTGGGTCACTAGGAAATTAGTCTAAAACAATGTGCTGACACTAGACATGACCATAAAAGTAATAATTTGCACTCCTGTGGCAATTTTGTTGACAAATTTGAGATAGCTAAAAACTGAGAAATTTCAACAGGCGGCCGGTCATCGATTTTTCCCAAAATATAAAAGTTTCTGGATCACTAGGAAATTAGTCTAAAACAATGTGCTGACACTAGACATGACCATAAAAGTAATAATTTGCACTCCTGTGGCAATTTTGTTGACAAATTTGAGATAGCTAAAAATAGAGAAATTTCAACAGGCGGCCGGTCATCGATTTTTCCCAAAATATAAAAGTTTCTGGATCACTAGGAAATTAGTCTAAAACAATGTGCTGACACTAGACAATACCATAAAAGTAATAATTTGCACTCCTGTGGCAATTTTGTTGACAAATTTGAGACAGCTAAAAATTGAGAAATTTCAACAGGCGGCCGGTCATCGATTTTTCCCAAAATATAAAAGTTTCTGGATCACTAGGAAATTAGTCTAAAACAATGTGCTGACACTAGACATGACCATAAAAGTAATAATTTGCACTCCTGTGGCAATTTTGTTGACAAATTTGAGATAGCTAAAAACTTAGAAATTTCAACAGGCTGCCGGTCATCGATTTTTCCCAAAATATAAAAGTTTCTGGATCACTAGGAAATTAGTCTAAAACAATCTGCTGACACTAGACATGACCATAAAAGTAATAATTTGCACTGCTGGGGCAATTTTGTTGACAAATTTGAGATAGCTAAAAACTGAGAAATTTCAACAGGCGGCCGGTCATCGATTTTTCCCAAAATATAAAAGTTTCTGGATCACTAGGAAATTAGTCTAAAACAATGTGCTGACACTAGACAATACCATAAAAGTAATAATTTGCACTCCTGTGGCAATTTTGTTGACAAATTTGAGACTGCTAAAAATTGAGAAATTTCAACAGGCGGCCGGTCATCGATTTTTCCCAAAATATAAAAGTTTCTGGATCACTAGGAAATTAGTCTAAAACAATGTGCTGACACTAGACATGACCATAAAAGTAATAATTTGCACTCCTGGGGCAATTTTGTTGACAAATTTGAGATAGCTAAAAACTGAGAAATTTCAACAGGCGGCCGTTCATCGATTTTTCCCAAAATATAAAAGTTTCTGGATCACTAGGAAATTAGTCCAAAACAATGTGCTGACACTAGACATGACCATAAAAGTAATAATTTGCACTCCTGTGGCAATTTTGTTGACAAATTTGAGATAGCTAAAAATAGAGAAATTTCAACAGGCGGCCGGTCATCGATTTTTCCCAAAATATAAAAGTTTCTGGATCACTAGGAAATTAGTCTAAAACAATGTGCTGACATTAGACATGACCATAAAAGTAATAATTTGCACTCCTGGGGCAATTTTGTTGACAAATTTGAGATAGCTAAAAACTGAGAAATTTCAACAGGCGGCCGGTCATCGATTTTTCCCAAAATATAAAAGTTTCTATATCACTAGGAAATTAGTCTAAAACAATGTGCTGACACTAGACATGACCATAAAAGTAATAATTTGCACTCCTGGGGCAATTTTGTTGACAAATTTGAGATAGCTAAAAACTGAGAAATTTCAACAGGCGGCCGTTCATCGATTTTTCCCAAAATATAAAAGTTTCTGGATCACTAGGAAATTAGTCTAAAACAATGTGCTGACACTAGACAATACCATAAAAGTAATAATTTGCATCCCTGTGGCAATTTTGTTGACAAATTTGAGACAGCTAAAAATTGAGAAATGTCAACAGGCGGCCGGTCATCGATTTTTCCCAAAATATAAAAGTTTCTGGATCACTAGGAAATTAGTCTAAAACAATGTGCTGACACTAGACATGACCATAAAAGTAATAATTTGCACTCCTGGGGCAATTTTGTTGACAAATTTGAGATAGCTTAAAATAGAGAAATTTCAACAGGCGGCCGGTCATCGATTTTTCCCAAAATATAAAAGTTTCTGGGTCACTAGGAAATTAGTCTAAAACAATGTGCTGACACTAGACATGACCATAAAAGTAATAATTTGCACTCCTGTGGCAATTTTGTTGACAAATTTGAGATAGCTAAAAACTGAGAAATTTCAACAGGCGGCCGGTCATCGATTTTTCCCAAAATATAAAAGTTTCTGGATCACTAGGAAATTAGTCTAAAACAATGTGCTGACACTAGACATGACCATAAAAGTAATAATTTGCACTCCTGTGGCAATTTTGTTGACAAATTTGAGATAGCTAAAAATAGAGAAATTTCAACAGGCGGCCGGTCATCGATTTTTCCCAAAATATAAAAGTTTCTGGATCACTAGGAAATTAGTCTAAAACAATGTGCTGACACTAGACATGACCATAAAAGTAATAATTTGCACTCCTGGGGCAATTTTGTTGACAAATTTGAGATAGCTAAAAACTGAGAAATTTCAACAGGCTGCCGTTCATCGATTTTTCCCAAAATATAAAAGTTTCTGGATCACTAGGAAATTAGTCTAAAACAATGTGTTGACACTAGACATGACCATAAAAGTAATAATTTGCACTCCTGGGGCAATTTTGTTGACAAATTTGAGATAGATAAAAACTGAGAAATTTCAACAGGCGGCCGGTCATCAATTTTTCCCAAAATATAAAAGTTTCTGGATCACTAGGAAATTAGTCTAAAACAATGTGCTGACACTAGACATGACCATAAAAGTAATAATTTGCACTCCTGGGGCAATTTTGTTGACAAATTTGAGATAGCTAAAAACTGAGAAATTTCAACAGGCGGCCGGTCATCGATTTTTCCCAAAATATAAAAGTTTCTGGATCACTAGGAAATTAGTCTAAAACAATGTGCTGACACTAGACAATACAATAAAAGTAATAATTTGCACTCCTGTGGCAATTTTGTTGACAAATTTGAGACAGCTAAAAATTGAGAAATTTCAACAGGCGGCCGGTCATCGATTTTTCCCAAAATATAAAAGTTTCTGGATCACTAGGAAATTAGTCTAAAACAATGTGCTGACACTAGACATGACCATAAAAGTAATAATTTGCACTCCTGGGGCAATTTTGTTGACAAATTTGAGATAGCTTAAAATAGAGATATTTCAACAGGCGGCCGGTCATCGATTTTTCCCAAAATATAAAAGTTTCTGGATCACTAGGAAATTAGTCTAAAACAATGTGCTGACACTAGACATGACCATAAAAGTAATAATTTGCACTCCTGTGGCAATTTTGTTGACAAATTTGAGATAGCTAAAAACTGAGAAATTTCAACAGGCGGCCGGTCATCGATTTTTCCCAAAATATAAAAGTTTCTGGATCACTAGGAAATTAGTCTAAAACAATGTGCTGACACTAGACATGACCATAAAAGTAATAATTTGCACTCCTGGGGCAATTTTGTTGACAAATTTGAGATAGCTAAAAACTGAGAAATTTCAACAGGCGGCCGGTCATCGATTTTTCCCAAAATATAAAAGTTTCTGGATCACTAGGAAATTAGTCTAAAACAATGTGCTGACACTAGACATGACCATAAAAGTAATAATTTGCACTCCTGGGGCAATTTTGTTGACAAATTTGAGATAGCTAAAAACTGAGAAATTTCAACAGGCGGCCGGTCATCGATTTTTCCCAAAATATAAAAGTTTCTGGATCACTAGGAAATTAGTCTAAAACAATGTGCTGACACTAGACAATACCATAAAAGTAATAATTTGCACTCCTGTGGCAATTTTGTTGACAAATTTGAGACAGCTAAAAATTGAGAAATTTCAACAGGCGGCCGGTCATCGATTTTTCCCAAAATATAAAAGTTTCTGGATCACTAGGAAATTAGTCTAAAACAATGTGCTGACACTAGACATGACCATAAAAGTAATAATTTGCACTCCTGGGGCAATTTTGTTGAGAAATTTGAGATAGCTAAAAACTGAGAAATTTCAACAGGCGGCCGTTCATCGATTTTTCCCAAAATATAAAAGTTTCTGGATCACTAGGAAATTAGTCTAAAACAATGTGCTGACACTAGACATGACCATAAAAGTAATAATTTGCACTCCTGGGGCAATTTTGTTGACAAATTTGAGATAGCTTAAAATAGAGATATTTCAACAGGCGGCCGGTCATCGATTTTTCCCAAAATATAAAAGTTTCTGGATCACTAGGAAATTAGTCTAAAACAATGTGCTGACACTAGACATGACCATAAAAGTAATAATTTGCACTCCTGTGGCAATTTTGTTGACAAATTTGAGATAGCTAAAAACTTAGAAATTTCAACAGGCTGCCGGTCATCGATTTTTCCCAAAATATAAAAGTTTCTGGATCACTAGGAAATTAGTCTAAAACAATCTGCTGACACTAGACATGACCATAAAAGTAATAATTTGCACTGCTGGGGCAATTTTGTTGACAAATTTGAGATAGCTAAAAACTGAGAAATTTCAACAGGCGGCCGGTCATCGATTTTTCCCAAAATATAAAAGTTTCTGGATCACTAGGAAATTAGTCTAAAACAATGTGCTGACACTAGACAATACCATAAAAGTAATAATTTGCACTCCTGTGGCAATTTTGTTGACAAATTTGAGACAGCTAAAAATTGAGAAATTTCAACAGGCGGCCGGTCATCGATTTTTCCCAAAATATAAAAGTTTCTGGATCACTAGGAAATTAGTCTAAAACAATGTGCTGACACTAGACATGACCATAAAAGTAATAATTTGCACTCCTGGGGCAATTTTGTTGACAAATTTGAGATAGCTAAAAACTGAGAAATTTCAACAGGCGGCCGTTCATCGATTTTTCCCAAAATATAAAAGTTTCTGGATCACTAGGAAATTAGTCCAAAACAATGTGCTGACACTAGACATGACCATAAAAGTAATAATTTGCACTCCTGTGGCAATTTTGTTGACAAATTTGAGATAGCTAAAAATAGAGAAATTTCAACAGGCGGCCGGTCATCGATTTTTCCCAAAATATAAAAGTTTCTGGATCACTAGGAAATTAGTCTAAAACAATGTGCTGACATTAGACATGACCATAAAAGTAATAATTTGCACTCCTGGGGCAATTTTGTTGACAAATTTGAGATAGCTAAAAACTGAGAAATTTCAACAGGCGGCCGGTCATCGATTTTTCCCAAAATATAAAAGTTTCTGGATCACTAGGAAATTAGTCTAAAACAATGTGCTGACACTAGACATGACCATAAAAGTAATAATTTGCACTCCTGGGGCAATTTTGTTGACAAATTTGAGATAGCTAAAAACTGAGAAATTTCAACAGGCGGCCGGTCATCGATTTTTCCCAAAATATAAAAGTTTCTGGATCACTAGGAAATTAGTCTAAAACAATGTGCTGACACTAGACAATACCATAAAAGTAATAATTTGCACTCCTGTGGCAATTTTGTTGACAAATTTGAGACAGCTAAAAATTGAGAAATTTCAACAGGCGGCCGGTCATCGATTTTTCCCAAAATATAAAAGTTTCTGGATCACTAGGAAATTAGTCTAAAACAATGTGCTGACACTAGACATGACCATAAAAGTAATAATTTGCACTCCTGGGGCAATTTTGTTGACAAATTTGAGATAGCTAAAAACTGAGAAATTTCAACAGGCGGCCGGTCATCGATTTTTCCCAAAATATAAAAGTTTCTATATCACTAGGAAATTAGTCTAAAACAATGTGCTGACACTAGACATGGCCATAAAAGTAATAATTTGCACTCCTGGGGCAATTTTGTTGACAAATTTGAGATAGCTAAAAATAGAGAAATTTCAACAGGCGGCCGGTCATCGATTTTTCCCAAAATATAAAAGTTTCTGGATCACTAGGAAATTAGTCTAAAACAATGTGCTGACACTAGACATGACCATAAAAGTAATAATTTGCACTCCTGGGGCAATTTTGTTGACAAATTTGAGATAGCTAAAAACTGAGAAATTTCAACAGGCGGCCGGTCATCGATTTTTCCCAAAATATAAAAGTTTCTATATCACTAGGAAATTAGTCTAAAACAATGTGCTGACACTAGACATGACCATAAAAGTAATAATTTGCACTCCTGGGGCAATTTTGTTGACAAATTTGAGATAGCTAAAAACTGAGAAATTTCAACAGGAGGCCGGTCATCGATTTTTCCCAAAATATAAAAGTTTCTGGATCACTAGGAAATTAGTCTAAAACAATGTGCTGACACTAGACATGACCATAAAAGTAATAATTTGCACTCCTGGGGCAATTTTGTTGACAAATTTGAGATAGCTAAAAACTGAGAAATTTCAACAGGCGGCCGGTCATCGATTTTTCCCAAAATATAAAAGTTTCTGGATCACTAGGAAATTAGTCTAAAACAATGTGCTGACACTAGACATGACCATAAAAGTAATAATTTGCACTCCTGGGGCAATTTTGTTGACAAATTTGAGATAGCTAAAAACTGAGAAATTTCAACAGGCGGCCGGTCATCGATTTTTCCCAAAATATAAAAGTTTCTGGATCACTAGGAAATTAGTCTAAAACAATGTGCTGACACTAGACAATACCATAAAAGTAATAATTTGCACTCCTGTGGCAATTTTGTTGACAAATTTGAGACAGCTAAAAATTGAGAAATTTCAACAGGCGGCCGGTCATCGATTTTTCCCAAAATATAAAAGTTTCTGGATCACTAGGAAATTAGTCTAAAACAATGTGCTGACACTAGACATGACCATAAAAGTAATAATTTGCACTCCTGGGGCAATTTTGTTGACAAATTTGAGATAGCTTAAAATAGAGATATTTCAACAGGCGGCCGGTCATCGATTTTTCCCAAAATATAAAAGTTTCTGGATCACTAGGAAATTAGTCTAAAACAATGTGCTGACACTAGACATGACCATAAAAGTAATAATTTGCACTCCTGTGGCAATTTTGTTGACAAATTTGAGATAGCTAAAAACTGAGAAATTTCAACAGGCGGCCGGTCATCGATTTTTCCCAAAATATAAAAGTTTCTGGATCACTAGGAAATTAGTCTAAAACAATGTGCTGACACTAGACATGACCATAAAAGTAATAATTTGCACTCCTGGGGCAATTTTGTTGACAAATTTGAGATAGCTAAAAACTGAGAAATTTCAACAGGCGGCCGGTCATCGATTTTTCCCAAAATATAAAAGTTTCTGGATCACTAGGAAATTAGTCTAAAACAATGTGCTGACACTAGACAATACCATAAAAGTAATAATTTGCACTCCTGTGGCAATTTTGTTGACAAATTTGAGACAGCTAAAAATTGAGAAATTTCAACAGGCGGCCGGTCATCGATTTTTCCCAAAATATAAAAGTTTCTGGATCACTAGGAAATTAGTCTAAAACAATGTGCTGACACTAGACATGACCATAAAAGTAATAATTTGCACTCCTGGGGCAATTTTGTTGACAAATTTGAGATAGCTAAAAACTGAGAAATTTCAACAGGCGGCCGATCATCGATTTTTCCCAAAATATAAAAGTTTCTGGATCACTAAGAAATTAGTCTAAAACAATGTGCTGACACTAGACATGACCATAAAAGTAATAATTTGCACTCCTGGGGCAATTTTATTGACAAATTTGAGATAGCTAAAAACTGAGAAATTTCAACAGGCGGCCGGCCGGTCATCGATTTTTCCCAAAATATAAAAGTTTCTGGATCACTAGGAAATTAGTCTAAAACAATGTGCTGACACTAGACATGACCATAAAAGTAATAATTTGCACTCCTGGGGCAATTTTGTTGACAAATTTGAGATAGCTAAAAACTGAGAAATTTCAACAGGCGGCCGGTCATCGATTTTTCCCAAAATATAAAAGTTTCTGGATCACTAGGAAATTAGTCTAAAACAATGTGCTGACACTAGACAATACCATAAAAGTAATAATTTGCACTCCTGGGGCAATTTTGTTGACAAATTTGAGATAGCTAAAAATAGAGAAATTTCAACAGGCGGCCGGTCATCGATTTTTCCCAAAATATAAAAGTTTCTGGATCACTAGGAAATTAGTCTAAAACAATGTGCTGACACTAGACATGACCATAAAAGTAATAATTTGCACTCCTGGGGCAATTTTGTTGACAAATTTGAGATAGCTAAAAACTGAGAAATTTCAACAGGCGGCCGGTCATCGATTTTTCCCAAAATATAAAAGTTTCTATATCACTAGGAAATTAGTCTAAAACAATGTGCTGACACTAGACATGGCCATAAAAGTAATAATTTGCACTCCTGGGGCAATTTTGTTGACAAATTTGAGATAGCTAAAAATAGAGAAATTTCAACAGGCGGCCGGTCATCGATTTTTCCCAAAATATAAAAGTTTCTGGATCACTAGGAAATTAGTCTAAAACAATGTGCTGAAACTAGACATGACCATAAAAGTAATAATTTGCACTCCTGTGGCAATTTTGTTGACAAATTTGAGATAGCTAAAAATAGAGAAATTTCAACAGGCGGCCGGTCATCGATTTTTCCCAAAATATAAAAGTTTCTGGATCACTAGGAAATTAGTCTAAAACAATGTGCTGACACTAGACATGACCATAAAAGTAATAATTTGCACTCCTGGGGCAATTTTGTTGACAAATTTGAGATAGCTAAAAACTGAGAAATTTCAACAGGCGGCCGGTCATCGATTTTTCCCAAAATATAAAAGTTTCTGGATCACTAGGAAATTAGTCTAAAACAATGTGCTGACACTAGACATGACCATAAAAGTAATAATTTGCACTCCTGTGGCAAGTTTGTTGACAAATTTGAGATAGCTAAAAATAGAGAAATTTCAACAGGCGGCCGGTGATCGATTTTTCCCAAAATATAAAAGTTTCTGGATCACTAGGAAATTAGTCTAAAACAATGTGCTGACACTAGACATGACCATAAAAGTAATAATTTGCACTCCTGTGGCAATTTTGTTGACAAATTTGAGATAGCTAAAAACTGAGAAATTTCAACAGGCGGCCGGTCATCGATTTTTCCCAAAATATAAAAGTTTCTGGATCACTAGGAAATTAGTCTAAAACAATGTGCTGACACTAGACATGACCATAAAAGTAATAATTTGCACTCCTGTGGCAATTTTGTTGACAAATTTGAGATAGCTAAAAATAGAGAAATTTCAACAGGCGGCCGGTCATCGATTTTTCCCAAAATATAAAAGTTTCTGGATCACTAGGAAATTAGTCTAAAACAATGTGCTGACACTAGACATGACCATAAAAGTAATAATTTGCACTCCTGGGGCAATTTTGTTGACAAATTTTAGATAGCTAAAAACTGAGAAATTTCAACAGGCTGCCGTTCATCGATTTTTCCCAAAATATAAAAGTTTCTGGATCACTAGGAAATTAGTCTAAAACAATGTGTTGACACTAGACATGACCATAAAAGTAATAATTTGCACTCCTGGGGCAATTTTGTTGACAAATTTGAGATAGATAAAAACTGAGAAATTTCAACAGGCGGCCGGTCATCAATTTTTCCCAAAATATATAAGTTTCTGGATCACTAGGAAATTAGTCTAAAACAATGTGCTGACACTAGACATGACCATAAAAGTAATAATTTGCACTCCTGGGGCAATTTTGTTGACAAATTTGAGATAGCTAAAAACTGAGAAATTTCAACAGGCGGCCGGTCATCGATTTTTCCCAAAATATAAAAGTTTCTGGATCACTAGGAAATTAGTCTAAAACAATGTGCTGACACTAGACAATACAATAAAAGTAATAATTTGCACTCCTGTGGCAATTTTGTTGACAAATTTGAGACAGCTAAAAATTGAGAAATTTCAACAGGCGGCCGGTCATCGATTTTTCCCAAAATATAAAAGTTTCTGGATCACTAGGAAATTAGTCTAAAACAATGTGCTGACACTAGACATGACCATAAAAGTAATAATTTGCACTCCTGGGGCAATTTTGTTGACAAATTTGAGATAGCTTAAAATAGAGATATTTCAACAGGCGGCCGGTCATCGATTTTTCCCAAAATATAAAAGTTTCTGGATCACTAGGAAATTAGTCTAAAACAATGTGCTGACACTAGACATGACCATAAAAGTAATAATTTGCACTCCTGTGGCAATTTTGTTGACAAATTTGAGATAGCTAAAAACTGAGAAATTTCAACAGGCGGCCGGTCATCGATTTTTCCCAAAATATAAAAGTTTCTGGATCACTAGGAAATTAGTCTAAAACAATGTGCTGACACTAGACATGACCATAAAAGTAATAATTTGCACTCCTGGGGCAATTTTGTTGACAAATTTGAGATAGCTAAAAACTGAGAAATTTCAACAGGCGGCCGGTCATCGATTTTTCCCAAAATATAAAAGTTTCTGGATCACTAGGAAATTAGTCTAAAACAATGTGCTGACACTAGACAATACCATAAAAGTAATAATTTGCACTCCTGTGGCAATTTTGTTGACAAATTTGAGACAGCTAAAAATTGAGAAATTTCAACAGGCGGCCGGTCATCAATTTTTCCCAAAATATAAAAGTTTCTGGATCACTAGGAAATTAGTCTAAAACAATGTGCTGACACTAGACATGACCATAAAAGTAATAATTTGCACTCCTGGGGCAATTTTATTGACAAATTTGAGATAGCTAAAAACTGAGAAATTTCAACAGGCGGCCGGCCGGTCATCGATTTTTCCCAAAATATAAAAGTTTCTGGATCACTAGGAAATTAGTCTAAAACAATGTGCTGACACTAGACATGACCATAAAAGTAATAATTTGCACTCCTGGGGCAATTTTGTTGACAAATTTGAGATAGCTAAAAACTGAGAAATTTCAACAGGCGGCCGGTCATCGATTTTTCCCAAAATATAAAAGTTTCTGGATCACTAGGAAATTAGTCTAAAACAATGTGCTGACACTAGACAATACCATAAAAGTAATAATTTGCACTCCTGGGGCAATTTTGTTGACAAATTTGAGATAGCTAAAAATAGAGAAATTTCAACAGGCGGCCGGTCATCGATTTTTCCCAAAATATAAAAGTTTCTGGATCACTAGGAAATTAGTCTAAAACAATGTGCTGACACTAGACATGACCATAAAAGTAATAATTTGCACTCCTGGGGCAATTTTGTTGACAAATTTGAGATAGCTAAAAACTGAGAAATTTCAACAGGCGGCCGGTCATCGATTTTTCCCAAAATATAAAAGTTTCTATATCACTAGGAAATTAGTCTAAAACAATGTGCTGACACTAGACATGGCCATAAAAGTAATAATTTGCACTCCTGGGGCAATTTTGTTGACAAATTTGAGATAGCTAAAAATAGAGAAATTTCAACAGGCGGCCGGTCATCGATTTTTCCCAAAATATAAAAGTTTCTGGATCACTAGGAAATTAGTCTAAAACAATGTGCTGAAACTAGACATGACCATAAAAGTAATAATTTGCACTCCTGTGGCAATTTTGTTGACAAATTTGAGATAGCTAAAAATAGAGAAATTTCAACAGGCGGCCGGTCATCGATTTTTCCCAAAATATAAAAGTTTCTGGATCACTAGGAAATTAGTCTAAAACAATGTGCTGACACTAGACATGACCATAAAAGTAATAATTTGCACTCCTGGGGCAATTTTGTTGACAAATTTGAGATAGCTAAAAACTGAGAAATTTCAACAGGCGGCCGTTCATCGATTTTTCCCAAAATATAAAAGTTTCTGGATCACTAGGAAATTAGTCTAAAACAATGTGCTGACACTAGACATGACCATAAAAGTAATAATTTGCACTCCTGTGGCAAGTTTGTTGACAAATTTGAGATAGCTAAAAATAGAGAAATTTCAACAGGCGGCCGGTCATCGATTTTTCCCAAAATATAAAAGTTTCTGGATCACTAGGAAATTAGTCTAAAACAATGTGCTGACACTAGACATGACCATAAAAGTAATAATTTGCACTCCTGGGGCAATTTTGTTGACAAATTTGAGATAGCTAAAAACTGAGAAATTTCAACAGGCGGCCGGTCATCGATTTTTCCCAAAATATAAAAGTTTCTATATCACTAGGAAATTAGTCTAAAACAATGTGCTGACACTAGACATGACCATAAAAGTAATAATTTGCACTCCTGGGGCAATTTTGTTGACAAATTTGAGATAGCTAAAAACTGAGAAATTTCGACAGGCGGCCGGTCATCGATTTTTCCCAAAATATAAAAGTTTCTGGATCACTAGGAAATTAGTCTAAAATAATGTGCTGACACTAGACATGACCATAAAAGTAATAATTTGCACTCCTGGGGCAATTTTGTTGACAAATTTGAGATAGCTAAAAACTGAGAAATTTCAACAGGAGGCCGGTCATCGATTTTTCCCAAAATATAAAAGTTTCTGGATCACTAGGAAATTAGTCTAAAACAATGTGCTGACACTAGACATGACCATAAAAGTAATAATTTGCACTCCTGGGGCAATTTTGTTGACAAATTTGAGATAGCTAAAAACTGAGAAATTTCAACAGGCGGCCGGTCATCGATTTTTCCCAAAATATAAAAGTTTCTGGATCACTAGGAAATTAGTCTAAAACAATGTGCTGACACTAGACATGACCATAAAAGTAATAATTTGCACTCCTGGGGCAATTTTGTTGACAAATTTGAGATAGCTAAAAACTGAGAAATTTCAACAGGCGGCCGGTCATCGATTTTTCCCAAAATATAAAAGTTTCTGGATCACTAGGAAATTAGTCTAAAACAATGTGCTGACACTAGACAATACCATAAAAGTAATAATTTGCACTCCTGTGGCAATTTTGTTGACAAATTTGAGACAGCTAAAAATTGAGAAATTTCAACAGGCGGCCGGTCATCGATTTTTCCCAAAATATAAAAGTTTCTGGATCACTAGGAAATTAGTCTAAAACAATGTGCTGACACTAGACATGACCATAAAAGTAATAATTTGCACTCCTGGGGCAATTTTGTTGACAAATTTGAGATAGCTTAAAATAGAGATATTTCAACAGGCGGCCGGTCATCGATTTTTCCCAAAATATAAAAGTTTCTGGATCACTAGGAAATTAGTCTAAAACAATGTGCTGACACTAGACATGACCATAAAAGTAATAATTTGCACTCCTGTGGCAATTTTGTTGACAAATTTGAGATAGCTAAAAACTGAGAAATTTCAACAGGCGGCCGGTCATCGATTTTTCCCAAAATATAAAAGTTTCTGGATCACTAGGAAATTAGTCTAAAACAATGTGCTGACACTAGACATGACCATAAAAGTAATAATTTGCACTCCTGGGGCAATTTTGTTGACAAATTTGAGATAGCTAAAAACTGAGAAATTTCAACAGGCGGCCGGTCATCGATTTTTCCCAAAATATAAAAGTTTCTGGATCACTAGGAAATTAGTCTAAAACAATGTGCTGACACTAGACAATACCATAAAAGTAATAATTTGCACTCCTGTGGCAATTTTGTTGACAAATTTGAGACAGCTAAAAATTGAGAAATTTCAACAGGCGGCCGGTCATCGATTTTTCCCAAAATATAAAAGTTTCTGGATCACTAGGAAATTAGTCTAAAACAATGTGCTGACACTAGACATGACCATAAAAGTAATAATTTGCACTCCTGGGGCAATTTTGTTGACAAATTTGAGATAGCTAAAAACTGAGAAATTTCAACAGGCGGCCGATCATCGATTTTTCCCAAAATATAAAAGTTTCTGGATCACTAAGAAATTAGTCTAAAACAATGTGCTGACACTAGACATGACCATAAAAGTAATAATTTGCACTCCTGGGGCAATTTTATTGACAAATTTGAGATAGCTAAAAACTGAGAAATTTCAACAGGCAGCCGGCCGGTCATCGATTTTTCCCAAAATATAAAAGTTTCTGGATCACTAGGAAATTAGTCTAAAACAATGTGCTGACACTAGACATGACCATAAAAGTAATAATTTGCACTCCTGGGGCAATTTTGTTGACAAATTTGAGATAGCTAAAAACTGAGAAATTTCAACAGGCGGCCGATCATCGATTTTTCCCAAAATATAAAAGTTTCTGGATCACTAAGAAATTAGTCTAAAACAATGTGCTGACACTAGACATGACCATAAAAGTAATAATTTGCACTCCTGGGGCAATTTTATTGACAAATTTGAGATAGCTAAAAACTGAGAAATTTCAACAGGCGGCCGGTCATCAATTTTTCCCAAAATATAAAAGTTTCTGGATCACTAGGAAATTAGTCTAAAACAATGTGCTGACACTAGACATGACCATAAAAGTAATAATTTGCACTCCTGGGGCAATTTTGTTGACAAATTTGAGATAGCTAAAAACTGAGAAATTTCAACAGGCGGCCGTTCATCGATTTTTCCCAAAATATAAAAGTTTCTGGATCACTAGGAAATTAGTCTAAAACAATGTGCTGACACTAGACATGACCATAAAAGTAATAATTTGCACTCCTGTGGCAATTTTGTTGACAAATTTGAGATAGCTAAAAATAGAGGAATTTCAACAGGCGGCCGGTCATCGATTTTTCCCAAAATATAAGTTTCTGGATCACTAGGAAATTAGTCTAAAACAATGTGCTGACACTAGACATGACCATAAAAGTAATAATTTGCACTCCTGGGGCAATTTTGTTGACAAATTTGAGATAGCTAAAAACTGAGAAATTTCAACAGGCGGCCGGTCATCGATTTTTCCCAAAATATAAAAGTTTCTATATCACTAGGAAATTAGTCTAAAACAATGTGCTGACACTAGACATGACCATAAAAGTAATAATTTGCACTCCTGGGGCAATTTTGTTGACAAATTTGAGATAGCTAAAAACTGAGAAATTTCAACAGGAGGCCGGTCATCGATTTTTCCCAAAATATAAAAGTTTCTGGATCACTAGGAAATTAGTCTAAAACAATGTGCTGACACTAGACATGACCATAAAAGTAATAATTTGCACTCCTGTGGCAATTTTGTTGACAAATTTGAGATAGCTAAAAATAGAGAAATTTCAACAGGCGGCCGGTCATCGATTTTTCCCAAAATATAAAAGTTTCTGGATCACTAGGAAATTAGTCTAAAACAATGTGCTGACACTAGACATGACCATAAAAGTAATAATTTGCACTCCTGGGGCAATTTTGTTGACAAATTTGAGATAGCTAAAAACTGAGAAATTTCAACAGGCGGCCGGTCATCGATTTTTCCCAAAATATAAAAGTTTCTATATCACTAGGAAATTAGTCTAAAACAATGTGCTGACACTAGACATGACCATAAAAGTAATAATTTGCACTCCTGGGGCAATTTTGTTGACAAATTTGAGATAGCTAAAAACTGAGAAATTTCAACAGGCGGCCGGTCATCGATTTTTCCCAAAATATAAAAGTTTCTGGATCACTAGGAAATTAGTCTAAAACAATGTGCTGACACTAGACATGACCATAAAAGTAATAATTTGCACTCCTGGGGCAATTTTGTTGACAAATTTGAGATAGCTAAAAACTGAGAAATTTCAACAGGCGGCTGTTCATCGATTTTTCCCAAAATATAAAAGTTTCTGGATCACTAGGAAATTAGTCTAAAACAATGTGCTGACACTAGACAATACCATAAAAGTAATAATTTGCATCCATGTGGCAATTTTGTTGACAAATTTGAGACAGCTAAAAATTGAGAAATTTCAACAGGCGGCCGGTCATCGATTTTTCCCAAAATATAAAAGTTTCTGGATCACTAGGAAATTAGTCTAAAACAATGTGGTGACACTAGACATGACCATAAAAGTAATAATTTGCACTCCTGGGGCAATTTTGTTGACAAATTTGAGATAGCTTAAAATAGAGAAATTTCAACAGGCGGCCGGTCATCGATTTTTCCCAAAATATAAAAGTTTCTGGGTCACTAGGAAATTAGTCTAAAACAATGTGCTGACACTAGACATGACCATAAAAGTAATAATTTGCACTCCTGTGGCAATTTTGTTGACAAATTTGAGATAGCTAAAAATAGAGAAATTTCAACAGGCGGCCGGTCATCGATTTTTCCCAAAATATAAAAGTTTCTGGATCACTAGGAAATTAGTCTAAAACAATGTGCTGACACTAGACATGACCATAAAAGTAATAATTTGCACTCCTGTGGCAATTTTGTTGACAAATTTGAGATAGCTAAAAATAGAGAAATTTCAACAGGCGGCCGGTCATCGATTTTTCCCAAAATATAAAAGTTTCTGGATCACTAGGAAATTAGTCTAAAACAATGTGCTGACACTAGACATGACCATAAAAGTAATAATTTGCACTCCTGGGGCAATTTTGTTGACAAATTTGAGATAGCTAAAAACTGAGAAATTTCAACAGGCGGCCGTTCATCGATTTTTCCCAAAATATAAAAGTTTCTGGATCACTAGGAAATTAGTCTAAAACAATGTGCTGACACTAGACATGACCATAAAAGTAATAATTTGCACTCCTGGGGCAATTTTGTTGACAAATTTGAGATAGCTAAAAACTGAGAAATTTCAACAGGCGGCCGGTCATCAATTTTTCCCAAAATATAAAAGTTTCTGGATCACTAGGAAATTAGTCTAAAACAATGTGCTGACACTAGACATGACCATAAAAGTAATAATTTGCACTCCTGGGGCAATTTTGTTGACAAATTTGAGATAGCTAAAAACTGAGAAATTTCAACAGGCGGCCGGTCATCAATTTTTCCCAAAATATAAAAGTTTCTGGATCACTAGGAAATTAGTCTAAAACAATGTGCTGACACTAGACATGACCATAAAAGTAATAATTTGCACTCCTGGGGCAATTTTGTTGACAAATTTGAGATAGCTAAAAACTGAGAAATCTCAACAGGCGGCCGTTCATCGATTTTTCCCAAAATATAAAAGTTTCTGGATCACTAGGAAATTAGTCTAAAACAATGTGCTGGCACTAGACATGACCATAAAAGTAATAATTTGCACTCCTGGGGCAATTTTGTTGACAAATTTGAGATAGCTAAAAACTGAGAAATTTCAACAGGCGGCCGTTCATCGATTTTTCCCAAAATATAAAAGTTTCTGGATCACTAGGAAATAAGTCTAAAACAATGTGCTGACACTAGACATGACCATAAAAGTAATAATTTGCACTCCTGTGGCAATTTTGTTGACAAATTTGAGATAGCTAAAAATAGAGGAATTTCAACAGGCGGCCGGTCATCGATTTTTCCCAAAATATAAAAGTTTCTGGATCACTAGGAAATTAGTCTAAAACAATGTGCTGACACTAGACATGACCATAAAAGTAATAATTTGCACTCCTGGGGCAATTTTGTTGACAAATTTGAGATAGCTAAAAACTGAGAAATTTCAACAGGCGGCCGGTCATCGATTTTTCCCAAAATATAAAAGTTTCTATATCACTAGGAAATTAGTCTAAAACAATGTGCTGACACTAGACATGACCATAAAAGTAATAATTTGCACTCCTGGGGCAATTTTGTTGACAAATTTGAGATAGCTAAAAACTGAGAAATTTCAACAGGCGGCCGGTCATCGATTTTTCCCAAAATATAAAAGTTTCTGGATCACTAGGAAATTAGTCTAAAACAATGTGCTGACACTAGACATGACCATAAAAGTAATAATTTGCACTCCTGGGGCAATTTTGTTGACAAATTTGAGATAGCTAAAAACTGAGAAATTTCAACAGGCGGCCGGTCATCAATTTTTCCCAAAATATAAAAGTTTCTGGATCACTAGGAAATTAGTCTAAAACAATGTGCTGACACTAGACATGACCATAAAAGTAATAATTTGCACTCCTGGGGCAATTTTGTTGACAAATTTGAGATAGCTAAAAACTGAGAAATCTCAACAGGCGGCCGTTCATCGATTTTTCCCAAAATATAAAAGTTTCTGGATCACTAGGAAATTAGTCTAAAACAATGTGCTGACACTAGACATGACCATAAAAGTAATAATTTGCACTCCTGGGGCAATTTTGTTGACAAATTTGAGATAGCTAAAAACTGAGAAATTTCAACAGGCGGCCGTTCATCGATTTTTCCCAAAATATAAAAGTTTCTGGATCACTAGGAAATTAGTCTAAAACAATGTGCTGACACTAGACATGACCATAAAAGTAATAATTTGCACTCCTGTGGCAATTTTGTTGACAAATTTGAGATAGCTAAAAATAGAGGAATTTCAACAGGCGGCCGGTCATCGATTTTTCCCAAAATATAAAAGTTTCTGGATCACTAGGAAATTAGTCTAAAACAATGTGCTGACACTAGACATGACCATAAAAGTAATAATTTGCACTCCTGGGGCAATTTTGTTGACAAATTTGAGATAGCTAAAAACTGAGAAATTTCAACAGGCGGCCGGTCATCGATTTTTCCCAAAATATAAAAGTTTCTATATCACTAGGAAATTAGTCTAAAACAATGTGCTGACACTAGACATGACCATAAAAGTAATAATTTGCACTCCTGGGGCAATTTTGTTGACAAATTTGAGATAGCTAAAAACTGAGAAATTTCAACAGGCGGCCGGTCATCGATTTTTCCCAAAATATAAAAGTTTCTGGATCACTAGGAAATTAGTCTAAAACAATGTGCTGACACTAGACATGACCATAAAAGTAATAATTTGCACTCCTGGGGCAATTTTGTTGACAAATTTGAGATAGCTAAAAACTGAGAAATTTCAACAGGCGGCCGTTCATCGATTTTTCCCAAAATATAAAAGTTTCTGGATCACTAGGAAATTAGTCTAAAACAATGTGCTGACACTAGACAATACCATAAAAGTAATAATTTGCATCCCTGTGGCAATTTTGTTGACAAATTTGAGACAGCTAAAAATTGAGAAATTTCAACAGGCGGCCGGTCATCGATTTTTCCCAAAATATAAAAGTTTCTGGATCACTAGGAAATTAGTCTAAAACAATGTGGTGACACTAGACATGACCATAAAAGTAATAATTTGCACTCCTGGGGCAATTTTGTTGACAAATTTGAGATAGCTTAAAATAGAGAAATTTCAACAGGCGGCCGGTCATCGATTTTTCCCAAAATATAAAAGTTTCTGGGTCACTAGGAAATTAGTCTAAAACAATGTGCTGACACTAGACATGACCATAAAAGTAATAATTTGCACTCCTGTGGCAATTTTGTTGACAAATTTGAGATAGCTAAAAACTGAGAAATTTCAACAGGCGGCCGGTCATCGATTTTTCTCAAAATATAAAAGTTTCTGGATCACTAGGAAATTAGTCTAAAACAATGTGCTGACACTAGACATGACCATAAAAGTAATAATTTGCACTCCTGGGGCAATTTTGTTGACAAATTTGAGATAGCTAAAAACTGAGAAATTTCAACAGGCGGCCGGTCATCGATTTTTCCCAAAATATAAAAGTTTCTATATCACTAGGAAATTAGTCTAAAACAATGTGCTGACACTAGACATGACCATAAAAGTAATAATTTGCACTCCTGGGGCAATTTTGTTGACAAATTTGAGATAGCTAAAAACTGAGAAATTTCAACAGGCGGCCGGTCATCGATTTTTCCCAAAATATAAAAGTTTCTGGATCACTAGGAAATTAGTCTAAAACAATGTGCTGACACTAGACATGACCATAAAAGTAATAATTTGCACTCCTGGGGCAATTTTGTTGACAAATTTGAGATAGCTAAAAACTGAGAAATTTCAACAGGCGGCCGTTCATCGATTTTTCCCAAAATATAAAAGTTTCTGGATCACTAGGAAATTAGTCTAAAACAATGTGCTGACACTAGACAATACCATAAAAGTAATAATTTGCATCCCTGTGGCAATTTTGTTGACAAATTTGAGACAGCTAAAAATTGAGAAATTTCAACAGGCGGCCGGTCATCGATTTTTCCCAAAATATAAAAGTTTCTGGATCACTAGGAAATTAGTCTAAAACAATGTGCTGACACTAGACATGACCATAAAAGTAATAATTTGCACTCCTGGGGCAATTTTGTTGACAAATTTGAGATAGCTTAAAATAGAGAAATTTCAACAGGCGGCCGGTCATCGATTTTCCCCAAAATATAAAAGTTTCTGGGTCACTAGGAAATTAGTCTAAAACAATGTGCTGACACTAGACATGACCATAAAAGTAATAATTTGCACTCCTGTGGCAATTTTGTTGACAAATTTGAGATAGCTAAAAATAGAGAAATTTCAACAGGCGGCCGGTCATCGATTTTTCCCAAAATATAAAAGTTTCTGGATCACTAGGAAATTAGTCTAAAACAATGTGCTGACACTAGACATGACCATAAAAGTAATAATTTGCACTCCTGGGGCAATTTTGTTGACAAATTTGAGATAGCTAAAAACTGAGAAATTTCAACAGGCGGCCGATCATCGATTTTTCCCAAAATATAAAAGTTTCTGGATCACTAAGAAATTAGTCTAAAACAATGTGCTGACACTAGACATGACCATAAAAGTAATAATTTGCACTCCTGGGGCAATTTTATTGACAAATTTGAGATAGCTAAAAACTGAGAAATTTCAACAGGCGGCCGGTCATCAATTTTTCCCAAAATATAAAAGTTTCTGGATCACTAGGAAATTAGTCTAAAACAATGTGCTGACACTAGACATGACCATAAAAGTAATAATTTGCACTCCTGGGGCAATTTTGTTGACAAATTTGAGATAGCTAAAAACTGAGAAATTTCAACAGGCGGCCGTTCATCGATTTTTCCCAAAATATAAAAGTTTCTGGATCACTAGGAAATTAGTCTAAAACAATGTGCTGACACTAGACATGACCATAAAAGTAATAATTTGCACTCCTGTGGCAATTTTGTTGACAAATTTGAGATAGCTAAAAATAGAGGAATTTCAACAGGCGGCCGGTCATCGATTTTTCCCAAAATATAAGTTTCTGGATCACTAGGAAATTAGTCTAAAACAATGTGCTGACACTAGACATGACCATAAAAGTAATAATTTGCACTCCTGGGGCAATTTTGTTGACAAATTTGAGATAGCTAAAAACTGAGAAATTTCAACAGGCGGCCGGTCATCGATTTTTCCCAAAATATAAAAGTTTCTATATCACTAGGAAATTAGTCTAAAACAATGTGCTGACACTAGACATGACCATAAAAGTAATAATTTGCACTCCTGGGGCAATTTTGTTGACAAATTTGAGATAGCTAAAAACTGAGAAATTTCAACAGGCGGCCGGTCATCGATTTTTCCCAAAATATAAAAGTTTCTGGATCACTAGGAAATTAGTCTAAAACAATGTGCTGACACTAGACATGACCATAAAAGTAATAATTTGCACTCCTGGGGCAATTTTGTTGACAAATTTGAGATAGCTAAAAACTGAGAAATTTCAACAGGCGGCCGTTCATCGATTTTTCCCAAAATATAAAAGTTTCTGGATCACTAGGAAATTAGTCTAAAACAATGTGCTGACACTAGACAATACCATAAAAGTAATAATTTGCATCCCTGTGGCAATTTTGTTGACAAATTTGAGACAGCTAAAAATTGAGAAATTTCAACAGGCGGCCGGTCATCGATTTTTCCCAAAATATAAAAGTTTCTGGATCACTAGGAAATTAGTCTAAAACAATGTGCTGACACTAGACATGACCATAAAAGTAATAATTTGCACTCCTGGGGCAATTTTGTTGACAAATTTGAGATAGCTAAAAACTGAGAAATTTCAACAGGCGGCCGGTCATCGATTTTTCCCAAAATATAAAAGTTTCTATATCACTAGGAAATTAGTCTAAAACAATGTGCTGACACTAGACATGACCATAAAAGTAATAATTTGCACTCCTGGGGCAATTTTGTTGACAAATTTGAGATAGCTAAAAACTGAGAAATTTCAACAGGCGGCCGGTCATCGATTTTTCCAAAAATATAAAAGTTTCTGGATCACTAGGAAATTAGTCTAAAACAATGTGCTGACACTAGACATGACCATAAAAGTAATAATTTGCACTCCTGGGGCAATTTTGTTGACAAATTTGAGATAGCTAAAAACTGAGAAATTTCAACAGGCGGCCGTTCATCGATTTTTCCCAAAATATAAAAGTTTCTGGATCACTAGGAAATTAGTCTAAAACAATGTGCTGACACTAGACAATACCATAAAAGTAATAATTTGCATCCCTGTGGCAATTTTGTTGACAAATTTGAGACAGCTAAAAATTGAGAAATTTCAACAGGCGGCCGGTCATCGATTTTTCCCAAAATATAAAAGTTTCTGGATCACTAGGAAATTAGTCTAAAACAATGTGCTGACACTAGACATGACCATAAAAGTAATAATTTGCACTCCTGGGGCAATTTTGTTGACAAATTTGAGATAGCTTAAAATAGAGAAATTTCAACAGGCGGCCGGTCATCGATTTTTCCCAAAATATAAAAGTTTCTGGGTCACTAGGAAATTAGTCTAAAACAATGTGCTGACACTAGACATGACCATAAAAGTAATAATTTGCACTCCTGTGGCAATTTTGTTGACAAATTTGAGATAGCTAAAAATAGAGAAATTTCAACAGGCGGCCGGTCATCAATTTTTCCCAAAATATAAAAGTTTCTGGATCACTAGGAAATTAGTCTAAAACAATGTGCTGACACTAGACATGACCATAAAAGTAATAATTTGCACTCCTGGGGCAATTTTGTTGACAAATTTGAGATAGCTAAAAACTGAGAAATTTCAACAGGCGGCCGGTCATCGATTTTTCCCAAAATATAAAAGTTTCTGGATCACTAGGAAATTAGTCTAAAACAATGTGCTGACACTAGACATGACCATAAAAGTAATAATTTGCACTCCTGGGGCAATTTTGTTGACAAATTTGAGATAGCTAAAAACTGAGAAATTTCAACAGGCGGCCGTTCATCGATTTTTCCCAAAATATAAAAGTTTCTGGATCACTAGGAAATTAGTCTAAAACAATGTGCTGACACTAGACAATACCATAAAAGTAATAATTTGCATCCCTGTGGCAATTTTATTGACAAATTTGAGACAGCTAAAAATTGAGAAATTTCAACAGGCGGCCGGTCATCGATTTTTCCCAAAATATAAAAGTTTCTGGATCACTAGGAAATTAGTCTAAAACAATGTGCTGACACTAGACATGACCATAAAAGTAATAATTTGCACTCCTGGGGCAATTTTGTTGACAAATTTGAGATAGCTTAAAATAGAGAAATTTCAACAGGCGGCCGGTCATCGATTTTTCCCAAAATATAAAAGTTTCTGGGTCACTAGGAAATTAGTCTAAAACAATGTGCTGACACTAGACATGACCATAAAAGTAATAATTTGCACTCCTGTGGCAATTTTGTTGACAAATTTGAGATAGCTAAAAATAGAGAAATTTCAACAGGCGGCCGGTCATCGATTTTTCCCAAAATATAAAAGTTTCTGGATCACTAGGAAATTAGTCTAAAACAATGTGCTGACACTAGACATGACCATAAAAGTAATAATTTGCACTCCTGGGGCAATTTTGTTGACAAATTTGAGATAGCTAAAAACTGAGAAATTTCAACAGGCGGCCGATCATCGATTTTTCCCAAAATATAAAAGTTTCTGGATCACTAAGAAATTAGTCTAAAACAATGTGCTGACACTAGACATGACCATAAAAGTAATAATTTGCACTCCTGGGGCAATTTTATTGACAAATTTGAGATAGCTAAAAACTGAGAAATTTCAACAGGCGGCCGGTCATCAATTTTTCCCAAAATATAAAAGTTTCTGGATCACTAGGAAATTAGTCTAAAACAATGTGCTGACACTAGACATGACCATAAAAGTAATAATTTGCACTCCTGGGGCAATTTTGTTGACAAATTTGAGATAGCTAAAAACTGAGAAATTTCAACAGGCGGCCGTTCATCGATTTTTCCCAAAATATAAAAGTTTCTGGATCACTAGGAAATTAGTCTAAAACAATGTGCTGACACTAGACATGACCATAAAAGTAATAATTTGCACTCCTGTGGCAATTTTGTTGACAAATTTGAGATAGCTAAAAATAGAGGAATTTCAACAGGCGGCCGGTCATCGATTTTTCCCAAAATATAAGTTTCTGGATCACTAGGAAATTAGTCTAAAACAATGTGCTGACACTAGACATGACCATAAAAGTAATAATTTGCACTCCTGGGGCAATTTTGTTGACAAATTTGAGATAGCTAAAAACTGAGAAATTTCAACAGGCGGCCGGTCATCGATTTTTCCCAAAATATAAAAGTTTCTATATCACTAGGAAATTAGTCTAAAACAATGTGCTGACACTAGACATGACCATAAAAGTAATAATTTGCACTCCTGGGGCAATTTTGTTGACAAATTTGAGATAGCTAAAAACTGAGAAATTTCAACAGGCGGCCGGTCATCGATTTTTCCCAAAATATAAAAGTTTCTGGATCACTAGGAAATTAGTCTAAAACAATGTGCTGACACTAGACATGACCATAAAAGTAATAATTTGCACTCCTGGGGCAATTTTGTTGACAAATTTGAGATAGCTAAAAACTGAGAAATTTCAACAGGCGGCCGTTCATCGATTTTTCCCAAAATATAAAAGTTTCTGGATCACTAGGAAATTAGTCTAAAACAATGTGCTGACACTAGACAATACCATAAAAGTAATAATTTGCATCCCTGTGGCAATTTTGTTGACAAATTTGAGACAGCTAAAAATTGAGAAATTTCAACAGGCGGCCGGTCATCGATTTTTCCCAAAATATAAAAGTTTCTGGATCACTAGGAAATTAGTCTAAAACAATGTGCTGACACTAGACATGACCATAAAAGTAATAATTTGCACTCCTGGGGCAATTTTGTTGACAAATTTGAGATAGCTAAAAACTGAGAAATTTCAACAGGCGGCCGGTCATCGATTTTTCCCAAAATATAAAAGTTTCTATATCACTAGGAAATTAGTCTAAAACAATGTGCTGACACTAGACATGACCATAAAAGTAATAATTTGCACTCCTGGGGCAATTTTGTTGACAAATTTGAGATAGCTAAAAACTGAGAAATTTCAACAGGCGGCCGGTCATCGATTTTTCCCAAAATATAAAAGTTTCTGGATCACTAGGAAATTAGTCTAAAACAATGTGCTGACACTAGACATGACCATAAAAGTAATAATTTGCACTCCTGGGGCAATTTTGTTGACAAATTTGAGATAGCTAAAAACTGAGAAATTTCAACAGGCGGCCGTTCATCGATTTTTCCCAAAATATAAAAGTTTCTGGATCACTAGGAAATTAGTCTAAAACAATGTGCTGACACTAGACAATACCATAAAAGTAATAATTTGCATCCCTGTGGCAATTTTGTTGACAAATTTGAGACAGCTAAAAATTGAGAAATTTCAACAGGCGGCCGGTCATCGATTTTTCCCAAAATATAAAAGTTTCTGGATCACTAGGAAATTAGTCTAAAACAATGTGCTGACACTAGACATGACCATAAAAGTAATAATTTGCACTCCTGGGGCAATTTTGTTGACAAATTTGAGATAGCTTAAAATAGAGAAATTTCAACAGGCGGCCGGTCATCGATTTTTCCCAAAATATAAAAGTTTCTGGGTCACTAGGAAATTAGTCTAAAACAATGTGCTGACACTAGACATGACCATAAAAGTAATAATTTGCACTCCTGTGGCAATTTTGTTGACAAATTTGAGATAGCTAAAAATAGAGAAATTTCAACAGGCGGCCGGTCATCGATTTTTCCCAAAATATAAAAGTTTCTGGATCACTAGGAAATTAGTCTAAAACAATGTGCTGACACTAGACATGACCATAAAAGTAATAATTTGCACTCCTGTGGCAATTTTGTTGACAAATTTGAGATAGCTAAAAATAGAGAAATTTCAACAGGCGGCCGGTCATCGATTTTTCCCAAAATATAAAAGTTTCTGGATCACTAGGAAATTAGTCTAAAACAATGTGCTGACACTAGACATGACCATAAAAGTAATAATTTGCACTCCTGGGGCAATTTTGTTGACAAATTTGAGATAGCTAAAAACTGAGAAATTTCAACAGGCGGCCGGTCATCGATTTTTCCCAAAATATAAAAGTTTCTATATCACTAGGAAATTAGTCTAAAACAATGTGCTGACACTAGACATGACCATAAAAGTAATAATTTGCACTCCTGGGGCAATTTTGTTGACAAATTTGAGATAGCTAAAAACTGAGAAATTTCAACAGGCGGCCGGTCATCGATTTTTCCCAAAATATAAAAGTTTCTGGATCACTAGGAAATTAGTCTAAAACAATGTGCTGACACTAGACATGACCATAAAAGTAATAATTTGCACTCCTGGGGCAATTTTGTTGACAAATTTGAGATAGCTAAAAACTGAGAAATTTCAACAGGCGGCCGTTCATCGATTTTTCCCAAAATATAAAAGTTTCTGGATCACTAGGAAATTAGTCTAAAACAATGTGCTGACACTAGACAATACCATAAAAGTAATAATTTGCATCCCTGTGGCAATTTTGTTGACAAATTTGAGACAGCTAAAAATTGAGAAATTTCAACAGGCGGCCGGTCATCGATTTTTCCCAAAATATAAAAGTTTCTGGATCACTAGGAAATTAGTCTAAAACAATGTGCTGACACTAGACATGACCATAAAAGTAATAATTTGCACTCCTGGGGCAATTTTGTTGACAAATTTGAGATAGCTAAAAACTGAGAAATTTCAACAGGCGGCCGGTCATCGATTTTTCCCAAAATATAAAAGTTTCTATATCACTAGGAAATTAGTCTAAAACAATGTGCTGACACTAGACATGACCATAAAAGTAATAATTTGCACTCCTGGGGCAATTTTGTTGACAAATTTGAGATAGCTAAAAACTGAGAAATTTCAACAGGCGGCCGGTCATCGATTTTTCCCAAAATATAAAAGTTTCTGGATCACTAGGAAATTAGTCTAAAACAATGTGCTGACACTAGACATGACCATAAAAGTAATAATTTGCACTCCTGGGGCAATTTTGTTGACAAATTTGAGATAGCTAAAAACTGAGAAATTTCAACAGGCGGCCGTTCATCGATTTTTCCCAAAATATAAAAGTTTCTGGATCACTAGGAAATTAGTCTAAAACAATGTGCTGACACTAGACAATACCATAAAAGTAATAATTTGCATCCCTGTGGCAATTTTGTTGACAAATTTGAGACAGCTAAAAATTGAGAAATTTCAACAGGCGGCCGGTCATCGATTTTTCCCAAAATATAAAAGTTTCTGGATCACTAGGAAATTAGTCTAAAACAATGTGCTGACACTAGACATGACCATAAAAGTAATAATTTGCACTCCTGGGGCAATTTTGTTGACAAATTTGAGATAGCTTAAAATAGAGAAATTTCAACAGGCGGCCGGTCATCGATTTTTCCCAAAATATAAAAGTTTCTGGGTCACTAGGAAATTAGTCTAAAACAATGTGCTGACACTAGACATGACCATAAAAGTAATAATTTGCACTCCTGTGGCAATTTTGTTGACAAATTTGAGATAGCTAAAAATAGAGAAATTTCAACAGGCGGCCGGTCATCAATTTTTCCCAAAATATAAAAGTTTCTGGATCACTAGGAAATTAGTCTAAAACAATGTGCTGACACTAGACATGACCATAAAAGTAATAATTTGCACTCCTGGGGCAATTTTGTTGACAAATTTGAGACAGCTAAAAATTGAGAAATTTCAACAGGCGGCCGGTCATCGATTTTTCCCAAAATATAAAAGTTTCTGGATCACTAGGAAATTAGTCTAAAACAATGTGGTGACACTAGACATGACCATAAAAGTAATAATTTGCACTCCTGGGGCAATTTTGTTGACAAATTTGAGATAGCTTAAAATAGAGAAATTTCAACAGGCGGCCGGTCATCGATTTTTCCCAAAATATAAAAGTTTCTGGGTCACTAGGAAATTAGTCTAAAACAATGTGCTGACACTAGACATGACCATAAAAGTAATAATTTGCACTCCTGTGGCAATTTTGTTGACAAATTTGAGATAGCTAAAAATAGAGAAATTTCAACAGGCGGCCGGTCATCGATTTTTCCCAAAATATAAAAGTTTCTGGATCACTAGGAAATTAGTCTAAAACAATGTGCTGACACTAGACATGACCATAAAAGTAATAATTTGCACTCCTGGGGCAATTTTGTTGACAAATTTGAGATAGCTAAAAACTGAGAAATTTCAACAGGCGGCCGGTCATCGATTTTTCCCAAAATATAAAAGTTTCTATATCACTAGGAAATTAGTCTAAAACAATGTGCTGACACTAGACATGACCATAAAAGTAATAATTTGCACTCCTGGGGCAATTTTGTTGACAAATTTGAGATAGCTAAAAACTGAGAAATTTCAACAGGCGGCCGGTCATCGATTTTTCCCAAAATATAAAAGTTTCTATATCACTAGGAAATTAGTCTAAAACAATGTGCTGACACTAGACATGACCATAAAAGTAATAATTTGCACTCCTGGGGCAATTTTGTTGACAAATTTGAGATAGCTAAAAACTGAGAAATTTCAACAGGCGGCCGGTCATCGATTTTTCCCAAAATATAAAAGTTTCTATATCACTAGGAAATTAGTCTAAAACAATGTGCTGACACTAGACATGACCATAAAAGTAATAATTTGCACTCCTGTGGCAATTTTGTTGACAAATTTGAGATAGCTAAAAATAGAGAAATTTCAACAGGCGGCCGGTCATCGATTTTTCCCAAAATATAAAAGTTTCTGGATCACTAGGAAATTAGTCTAAAACAATGTGCTGACACTAGACATGACCATAAAAGTAATAATTTGCACTCCTGGGGCAATTTTGTTGACAAATTTGAGATAGCTAAAAACTGAGAAATTTCAACAGGCGGCCGGTCATCGATTTTTCCCAAAATATAAAAGTTTCTATATCACTAGGAAATTAGTCTAAAACAATGTGCTGACACTAGACATGACCATAAAAGTAATAATTTGCACTCCTGGGGCAATTTTGTTGACAAATTTGAGATAGCTAAAAACTGAGAAATTTCAACAGGCGGCCGGTCATCGATTTTTCCCAAAATATAAAAGTTTCTGGATCACTAGGAAATTAGTCTAAAACAATGTGCTGACACTAGACATGACCATAAAAGTAATAATTTGCACTCCTGGGGCAATTTTGTTGACAAATTTGAGATAGCTAAAAACTGAGAAATTTCAACAGGCGGCCGTTCATCGATTTTTCCCAAAATATAAAAGTTTCTGGATCACTAGGAAATTAGTCTGACACTAGACAATACCATAAAAGTAATAATTTGCATCCATGTGGCAATTTTGTTGACAAATTTGAGACAGCTAAAAATTGAGAAATTTCAACAGGCGGCCGGTCATCGATTTTTCCCAAAATATAAAAGTTTCTGGATCACTAGGAAATTAGTCTAAAACAATGTGCTGACACTAGACATGACCATAAAAGTAATAATTTGCACTCCTGGGGCAATTTTGTTGACAAATTTGAGATAGCTTAAAATAGAGAAATTTCAACAGGCGGCCGGTCATCGATTTTTCCCAAAATATAAAAGTTTCTGGATCACTAGGAAATTAGTCTAAAACAATGTGCTGACACTAGACATGACCATAAAAGTAATAATTTGCACTCCTGTGGCAATTTTGTTGACAAATTTGAGACAGCTAAAAATTGAGAAATTTCAACAGGCGGCCGGTCATCGATTTTTCCCAAAATATAAAAGTTTCTGGATCACTAGGAAATTAGTCTAAAACAATGTGCTGACACTAGACATGACCATAAAAGTAATAATTTGCACTCCTGGGGCAATTTTGTTGACAAATTTGAGATAGCTAAAAACTGAGAAATTTCAACAGGCGGCCGGTCATCGATTTTTCCCAAAATATAAAAGTTTCTATATCACTAGGAAATTAGTCTAAAACAATGTGCTGACACTAGACATGACCATAAAAGTAATAATTTGCACTCCTGGGGCAATTTTGTTGACAAATTTGAGATAGCTAAAAACTGAGAAATTTCAACAGGCGGCCGGTCATCGATTTTTCCCAAAATATAAAAGTTTCTGGATCACTAGGAAATTAGTCTAAAACAATGTGCTGACACTAGACATGACCATAAAAGTAATAATTTGCACTCCTGGGGCAATTTTGTTGACAAATTTGAGATAGCTAAAAACTGAGAAATTTCAACAGGCGGCCGTTCATCGATTTTTCACAAAATATAAAAGTTTCTGGATCACTAGGAAATTAGTCTAAAACAATGTGCTGACACTAGACAATACCATAAAAGTAATAATTTGCATCCCTGTGGCAATTTTGTTGACAAATTTGAGACAGCTAAAAATTGAGAAATTTCAACAGGCGGCCGGTCATCGATTTTTCCCAAAATATAAAAGTTTCTGGATCACTAGGAAATTAGTCTAAAACAATGTGCTGACACTAGACATGACCATAAAAGTAATAATTTGCACTCCTGGGGCAATTTTGTTGACAAATTTGAGATAGCTTAAAATAGAGAAATTTCAACAGGCGGCCGGTCATCGATTTTTCCCAAAATATAAAAGTTTCTGGGTCACTAGGAAATTAGTCTAAAACAATGTGCTGACACTAGACATGACCATAAAAGTAATAATTTGCACTCCTGTGGCAATTTTGTTGACAAATTTGAGATAGCTAAAAATAGAGAAATTTCAACAGGCGGCCGGTCATCGATTTTTCCCAAAATATAAAAGTTTCTGGATCACTAGGAAATTAGTCTAAAACAATGTGCTGACACTAGACATGACCATCAAAGTAATAATTTGCACTCCTGGGGCAATTTTGTTGACAAATTTGAGATAGCTAAAAACTGAGAAATTTCAACAGGCGGCCGATCATCGATTTTTCCCAAAATATAAAAGTTTCTGGATCACTAAGAAATTAGTCTAAAACAATGTGCTGACACTAGACATGACCATAAAAGTAATAATTTGCACTCCTGGGGCAATTTTATTGACAAATTTGAGATAGCTAAAAACTGAGAAATTTCAACAGGCGGCCGGTCATCAATTTTTCCCAAAATATAAAAGTTTCTGGATCACTAGGAAATTAGTCTAAAACAATGTGCTGACACTAGACATGACCATAAAAGTAATAATTTGCACTCCTGGGGCAATTTTGTTGACAAATTTGAGATAGCTAAAAACTGAGAAATTTCAACAGGCGGCCGGTCATCGATTTTTCCCAAAATATAAAAGTTTCTGGATCACTAGGAAATTAGTCTAAAACAATGTGCTGACACTAGACATGACCATAAAAGTAATAATTTGCACTCCTGGGGCAATTTTGTTGACAAATTTGAGATAGCTAAAAACTGAGAAATTTCAACAGGCGGCCGTTCATCGATTTTTCCCAAAATATAAAAGTTTCTGGATCACTAGGAAATTAGTCTAAAACAATGTGCTGACACTAGACAATACCATAAAAGTAATAATTTGCATCCCTGTGGCAATTTTGTTGACAAATTTGAGACAGCTAAAAATTGAGAAATTTCAACAGGCGGCCGGTCATCGATTTTTCCCAAAATATAAAAGTTTCTGGATCACTAGGAAATTAGTCTAAAACAATGTGCTGACACTAGACATGACCATAAAAGTAATAATTTGCACTCCTGGGGCAATTTTGTTGACAAATTTGAGATAGCTTAAAATAGAGAAATTTCAACAGGCGGCCGGTCATCGATTTTTCCCAAAATATAAAAGTTTCTGGGTCACTAGGAAATTAGTCTAAAACAATGTGCTGACACTAGACATGACCATAAAAGTAATAATTTGCACTCCTGTGGCAATTTTGTTGACAAATTTGAGATAGCTAAAAATAGAGAAATTTCAACAGGCGGCCGGTCATCGATTTTTCCCAAAATATAAAAGTTTCTGGATCACTAGGAAATTAGTCTAAAACAATGTGCTGACACTAGACATGACCATCAAAGTAATAATTTGCACTCCTGGGGCAATTTTGTTGACAAATTTGAGATAGCTAAAAACTGAGAAATTTCAACAGGCGGCCGATCATCGATTTTTCCCAAAATATAAAAGTTTCTGGATCACTAAGAAATTAGTCTAAAACAATGTGCTGACACTAGACATGACCATAAAAGTAATAATTTGCACTCCTGGGGCAATTTTATTGACAAATTTGAGATAGCTAAAAACTGAGAAATTTCAACAGGCGGCCGGTCATCAATTTTTCCCAAAATATAAAAGTTTCTGGATCACTAGGAAATTAGTCTAAAACAATGTGCTGACACTAGACATGACCATAAAAGTAATAATTTGCACTCCTGGGGCAATTTTGTTGACAAATTTGAGATAGCTAAAAACTGAGAAATTTCAACAGGCGGCCGTTCATCGATTTTTCCCAAAATATAAAAGTTTCTGGATCACTAGGAAATTAGTCTAAAACAATGTGCTGACACTAGACAATACCATAAAAGTAATAATTTGCATCCCTGTGGCAATTTTGTTGACAAATTTGAGACAGCTAAAAATTGAGAAATTTCAACAGGCGGCCGGTCATCGATTTTTCCCAAAATATAAAAGTTTCTGGATCACTAGGAAATTAGTCTAAAACAATGTGCTGACACTAGACATGACCATAAAAGTAATAATTTGCACTCCTGGGGCAATTTTGTTGACAAATTTGAGATAGCTTAAAATAGAGAAATTTCAACAGGCGGCCGGTCATCGATTTTTCCCAAAATATAAAAGTTTCTGGGTCACTAGGAAATTAGTCTAAAACAATGTGCTGACACTAGACATGACCATAAAAGTAATAATTTGCACTCCTGTGGCAATTTTGTTGACAAATTTGAGATAGCTAAAAATAGAGAAATTTCAACAGGCGGCCGGTCATCAATTTTTCCCAAAATATAAAAGTTTCTGGATCACTAGGAAATTAGTCTAAAACAATGTGCTGACACTAGACATGACCATAAAAGTAATAATTTGCACTCCTGGGGCAATTTTGTTGACAAATTTGAGACAGCTAAAAATTGAGAAATTTCAACAGGCGGCCGGTCATCGATTTTTCCCAAAATATAAAAGTTTCTGGATCACTAGGAAATTAGTCTAAAACAATGTGGTGACACTAGACATGACCATAAAAGTAATAATTTGCACTCCTGGGGCAATTTTGTTGACAAATTTGAGATAGCTTAAAATAGAGAAATTTCAACAGGCGGCCGGTCATCGATTTTTCCCAAAATATAAAAGTTTCTGGGTCACTAGGAAATTAGTCTAAAACAATGTGCTGACACTAGACATGACCATAAAAGTAATAATTTGCACTCCTGTGGCAATTTTGTTGACAAATTTGAGATAGCTAAAAATAGAGAAATTTCAACAGGCGGCCGGTCATCGATTTTTCCCAAAATATAAAAGTTTCTGGATCACTAGGAAATTAGTCTAAAACAATGTGCTGACACTAGACATGACCATAAAAGTAATAATTTGCACTCCTGGGGCAATTTTGTTGACAAATTTGAGATAGCTAAAAACTGAGAAATTTCAACAGGCGGCCGGTCATCGATTTTTCCCAAAATATAAAAGTTTCTATATCACTAGGAAATTAGTCTAAAACAATGTGCTGACACTAGACATGACCATAAAAGTAATAATTTGCACTCCTGGGGCAATTTTGTTGACAAATTTGAGATAGCTAAAAACTGAGAAATTTCAACAGGCGGCCGGTCATCGATTTTTCCCAAAATATAAAAGTTTCTATATCACTAGGAAATTAGTCTAAAACAATGTGCTGACACTAGACATGACCATAAAAGTAATAATTTGCACTCCTGGGGCAATTTTGTTGACAAATTTGAGATAGCTAAAAACTGAGAAATTTCAACAGGCGGCCGGTCATCGATTTTTCCCAAAATATAAAAGTTTCTATATCACTAGGAAATTAGTCTAAAACAATGTGCTGACACTAGACATGACCATAAAAGTAATAATTTGCACTCCTGTGGCAATTTTGTTGACAAATTTGAGATAGCTAAAAATAGAGAAATTTCAACAGGCGGCCGGTCATCGATTTTTCCCAAAATATAAAAGTTTCTGGATCACTAGGAAATTAGTCTAAAACAATGTGCTGACACTAGACATGACCATAAAAGTAATAATTTGCACTCCTGGGGCAATTTTGTTGACAAATTTGAGATAGCTAAAAACTGAGAAATTTCAACAGGCGGCCGGTCATCGATTTTTCCCAAAATATAAAAGTTTCTATATCACTAGGAAATTAGTCTAAAACAATGTGCTGACACTAGACATGACCATAAAAGTAATAATTTGCACTCCTGGGGCAATTTTGTTGACAAATTTGAGATAGCTAAAAACTGAGAAATTTCAACAGGCGGCCGGTCATCGATTTTTCCCAAAATATAAAAGTTTCTGGATCACTAGGAAATTAGTCTAAAACAATGTGCTGACACTAGACATGACCATAAAAGTAATAATTTGCACTCCTGGGGCAATTTTGTTGACAAATTTGAGATAGCTAAAAACTGAGAAATTTCAACAGGCGGCCGTTCATCGATTTTTCCCAAAATATAAAAGTTTCTGGATCACTAGGAAATTAGTCTGACACTAGACAATACCATAAAAGTAATAATTTGCATCCATGTGGCAATTTTGTTGACAAATTTGAGACAGCTAAAAATTGAGAAATTTCAACAGGCGGCCGGTCATCGATTTTTCCCAAAATATAAAAGT
This sequence comes from Cepaea hortensis, assembly GCA_963921405.1. NCBI lineage: Eukaryota > Metazoa > Mollusca > Gastropoda > Stylommatophora > Helicidae > Cepaea > Cepaea hortensis. The sequence goes on from OY992889.1 coordinate 36,421,274, forward strand.
TTCTGGATCACTAGGAAATTAGTCTAAAACAATGTGCTGACACTAGACATGACCATAAAAGTAATAATTTGCACTCCTGGGGCAATTTTGTTGACAAATTTGAGATAGCTTAAAATAGAGAAATTTCAACAGGCGGCCGGTCATCGATTTTTCCCAAAATATAAAAGTTTCTGGATCACTAGGAAATTAGTCTAAAACAATGTGCTGACACTAGACATGACCATAAAAGTAATAATTTGCACTCCTGTGGCAATTTTGTTGACAAATTTGAGACAGCTAAAAATTGAGAAATTTCAACAGGCGGCCGGTCATCGATTTTTCCCAAAATATAAAAGTTTCTGGATCACTAGGAAATTAGTCTAAAACAATGTGCTGACACTAGACATGACCATAAAAGTAATAATTTGCACTCCTGGGGCAATTTTGTTGACAAATTTGAGATAGCTAAAAACTGAGAAATTTCAACAGGCGGCCGGTCATCGATTTTTCCCAAAATATAAAAGTTTCTATATCACTAGGAAATTAGTCTAAAACAATGTGCTGACACTAGACATGACCATAAAAGTAATAATTTGCACTCCTGGGGCAATTTTGTTGACAAATTTGAGATAGCTAAAAACTGAGAAATTTCAACAGGCGGCCGGTCATCGATTTTTCCCAAAATATAAAAGTTTCTGGATCACTAGGAAATTAGTCTAAAACAATGTGCTGACACTAGACATGACCATAAAAGTAATAATTTGCACTCCTGGGGCAATTTTGTTGACAAATTTGAGATAGCTAAAAACTGAGAAATTTCAACAGGCGGCCGTTCATCGATTTTTCACAAAATATAAAAGTTTCTGGATCACTAGGAAATTAGTCTAAAACAATGTGCTGACACTAGACAATACCATAAAAGTAATAATTTGCATCCCTGTGGCAATTTTGTTGACAAATTTGAGACAGCTAAAAATTGAGAAATTTCAACAGGCGGCCGGTCATCGATTTTTCCCAAAATATAAAAGTTTCTGGATCACTAGGAAATTAGTCTAAAACAATGTGCTGACACTAGACATGACCATAAAAGTAATAATTTGCACTCCTGGGGCAATTTTGTTGACAAATTTGAGATAGCTTAAAATAGAGAAATTTCAACAGGCGGCCGGTCATCGATTTTTCCCAAAATATAAAAGTTTCTGGGTCACTAGGAAATTAGTCTAAAACAATGTGCTGACACTAGACATGACCATAAAAGTAATAATTTGCACTCCTGTGGCAATTTTGTTGACAAATTTGAGATAGCTAAAAATAGAGAAATTTCAACAGGCGGCCGGTCATCGATTTTTCCCAAAATATAAAAGTTTCTGGATCACTAGGAAATTAGTCTAAAACAATGTGCTGACACTAGACATGACCATCAAAGTAATAATTTGCACTCCTGGGGCAATTTTGTTGACAAATTTGAGATAGCTAAAAACTGAGAAATTTCAACAGGCGGCCGATCATCGATTTTTCCCAAAATATAAAAGTTTCTGGATCACTAAGAAATTAGTCTAAAACAATGTGCTGACACTAGACATGACCATAAAAGTAATAATTTGCACTCCTGGGGCAATTTTATTGACAAATTTGAGATAGCTAAAAACTGAGAAATTTCAACAGGCGGCCGGTCATCGATTTTTCCCAAAATATAAAAGTTTCTGGATCACTAGGAAATTAGTCTAAAACAATGTGCTGACACTAGACATGACCATAAAAGTAATAATTTGCACTCCTGGGGCAATTTTGTTGACAAATTTGAGATAGCTAAAAACTGAGAAATTTCAACAGGCGGCCGTTCATCGATTTTTCCCAAAATATAAAAGTTTCTGGATCACTAGGAAATTAGTCTAAAACAATGTGCTGACACTAGACAATACCATAAAAGTAATAATTTGCATCCCTGTGGCAATTTTGTTGACAAATTTGAGACAGCTAAAAATTGAGAAATTTCAACAGGCGGCCGGTCATCGATTTTTCCCAAAATATAAAAGTTTCTGGATCACTAGGAAATTAGTCTAAAACAATGTGCTGACACTAGACATGACCATAAAAGTAATAATTTGCACTCCTGGGGCAATTTTGTTGACAAATTTGAGATAGCTTAAAATAGAGAAATTTCAACAGGCGGCCGGTCATCGATTTTTCCCAAAATATAAAAGTTTCTGGGTCACTAGGAAATTAGTCTAAAACAATGTGCTGACACTAGACATGACCATAAAAGTAATAATTTGCACTCCTGTGGCAATTTTGTTGACAAATTTGAGATAGCTAAAAATAGAGAAATTTCAACAGGCGGCCGGTCATCGATTTTTCCCAAAATATAAAAGTTTCTGGATCACTAGGAAATTAGTCTAAAACAATGTGCTGACACTAGACATGACCATCAAAGTAATAATTTGCACTCCTGGGGCAATTTTGTTGACAAATTTGAGATAGCTAAAAACTGAGAAATTTCAACAGGCGGCCGATCATCGATTTTTCCCAAAATATAAAAGTTTCTGGATCACTAAGAAATTAGTCTAAAACAATGTGCTGACACTAGACATGACCATAAAAGTAATAATTTG